>JAOTOL010001651.1:3417500-3530000 GCA_034440575.1 Imbricaverruca yamaguchii | reverse complement strand
ATTATCACATGTTCCTGCCACACATCTTTCACGACGGTTTCAGATCCAAACGTCCTGCTCAATCGGGCTGTTTTGTAACCACGAACCCCCGGGCATTACGCCATAACAATGCTTGATAAACCGGCCTTCAAAATGCATGGAATTTTTCCAGCATGAAACCCTGCTGCACCCACCTTCTCCTTCTTGCCGCCGAACACGCCGGCGAAGATGTTCCTCATGGTGCCGTCTGCAAAGGTGGAACTTTCCTCACCGCAGCTTGGTGCAGCACTCAACCACGAGCACAGCGATGCCTCGCCTCTGCCGCCGCCGCATACACGGCAGATTGGCTGTCTCTTCGACACAGCACACCTGGCAGCCCCGATGCAGCGCTTCCTCACTTCCCCAACACAGCACTGCCTGACTGGTCCGACACAGTGCTCTCAGCACGGCCGTGCTGACACAGAGGCGGCACGGGCAGTGTGCCGGGCGGTCTGGTGCGGTCTGGCCACTGGAGCGCGGCGAAAGTGGCAGCCGATGTGGCGATCCGCCGGCCCGGCCGGCCTGCTCAGGGACACGTCACAGGTACGGCTCTGTCGGCCGTCACGCACACCCACGCCAGCCGAGTGGCACGGCGGTGCCGCCCAGGTCAAAGCGGTCACGGACACCCACAGCAGGCCCACTGCCACAGTACCGGACAAGTCAAGACCACGGACACCAACGCCGGCCGACTGGTACAGCCACACCGGCCAGGTACTAACAGGACCCGACCGTCACGGCACCCACGCCGGCCATCTCCCACAGTGTCGGCCAGGTCAGAGCGGCATCGAACACCTACGCCGGCCGACTGCTACAGCAGTGCCACCCAGCCTTCCAGCAGTAGCTGACAGAGAACCCGTTCCGTAAACGTGTCCTATGAAACACTACGGCAAATTTCCTGTGGAACATGTTTGAGAAAATACGTCGGCTTACAGCTGATTACGTTGTCAATATCACATAATGTACTCGCCAACTGAATGGATCCGAATTCGTGGTGTACTTCGCCCTGCCCTGAATGCTTCTATAACATGCGGAGATGAAGCTTCGATTTGAAGTCTGCCGTACATGGTAGCTGCATCACAGGTATCAAATCATTACGGTCGACATGAGGTAGTGAACCAGCGGGCTACCCATACCGCGCTTGGGTGCAGCAGGCTCGCCACAGAACAGTCTGCCATCCCAGGGTGGGATTCCGACACACACCGCTGCTGGCTGTGTATGTGTGTATGTGTGTGTGTGTGTATGTGTGTATGTGTGTATGTGCAGCTGGGATTTCACGGTGCGTCAGCTGCTTCGGCTATATTGCACGCATGACCAATATGTAAAAGTACCTCAGGATATCAAACAAAACGTGTACAAAAGTGATAACAGAGAATGCGAGTAAAATACTGAACTAGTCAAAACAATCGAAAGCAATGGAGATGGTGGGTGGAAGATGAGAAACAAGCCAATCGGAGCCGCTGGTTGGAACCCCAGCCGACCTGTCGGGTTGTCCGAGCCATTCCGGAGCCACACGAATTCCGGAGACGATGCTTGATCACGCCAAGCCACCACATGGTACTTACACAAGAGACATCGGCCGCTCTCCGTCAAGGCAACAGCCGACGCTACTAGGTCACATCAGGTCGTCAGATTTAGAGCTGAAGCCAGCTTTAGTGACACTTCCATTGTTTTTAGAAACGACTCCATGGCCTCACGACAGCAATAACCTATAGGTCGCGTGGGTTGGACGGAGCATACTTACTGCACCCGACCAGGAAGCGAGGGTGTGGTATCGCAAAACCATGTGGGTGCGAGGGAGGCGGTTGTATCACATCAGTTGTTGAATGAACGAGAGCGAGGCGATACACACGGTGGACAGAGCAGCTCAGCCCACACAGAGGACGAGAGCGAGGCGATACACACGGTGGACAGAGCAGCTCAGCCCACACAGAGGACGAGAGCGAGGCGATACACACGGTGGACAGAGCAGCTCAGCCCACACAGAGGACGAGAGCGAGGCGATACACACGGTGGACAGAGCAGCTCAACCCACACAGAGGACGAGAGCGAGGCGATACACACGGTGGACAGAGCAGTTCATCCCACACAGAGGACGAGAGCGAGGCGATACACACGGTGGACAGAGCAGCTCAACCCACACAGAAGACGAGAGCAAGGTGATGCGCACAACGGGGAGAGCAACACGGCACACACAGAAGACGAGACCGAGGCGAAAAATAAGACGGATGAAGCAGCTCAACTCATAAAGAGGACGAGAGCAAGGCAATATACACGACTGATAGAGCAGCGCGCGGTACACACAGAGGACGAGGCCATCGCTGAAGTTTCTTTGGGAAGTGAATAATGCCAAATAATTCGAAAACATTCCCAGATCTAGGTCACGTTATTTATATTTTCTTGTCACATCTTCATTTCTATTTTAATGACTCATATTATATTGGACGCAATGCATCATAGTATGAAAGGGGCAAATTATACCAAAGGAACTATAGTCGTCTTAAAAGTATGCAAAATAGCCCTCCTGACAAGTTCCAGGGAGAGGCACCAGAAACTCGTGTACACCCTGTTCCGCCTGCTAACATTCCGATAACATATATGCTTCTGTAACTCGAATAAGTACCCGGATATGCCCGTCTGTCCGGGTACGCCCGCCTGTCCGGGCATGTTCATCTGTTTGGAACGTCTGCCTTAATTTAACCCACGCAAGTCCGGAGGGCAGATATCTGCCCCCTGCGGTTTTTCCTAATTTACCGCCATACTAATCGAGTTAGTCAGGCCAAACCTCGCATGGCTGCTCATTGGTCTTTTCCGCATGCCCTCATTCATTTTTAACCCTGGGTCATCTTAGGTCAGGTCACGAAGTCACGCGAAGTGACCCAACTACACTCGTCGTTCTAGGTGGCATAACTTCCACAATAATTGGGCGATGGATTTCAAACTTATAACACGTCATGATCTCATTAGGGACCATACTATGTATATCTTTTTTCGTAGCATTGAGCTTAGGTCAGGTCACGGCCATGGCTTCCCCATTGTAGGCCTATGGTAAAATACTCCTTCAGCTTCAGATATCTTTGTCATGTCATGGCGCATTGCACTGTTTCTAACCCCAGCTCATCGGCGGTTGGCAAGTAGTGGCGCTCACTTTGGAGTTGATGGTATCCAGAATGTCGGAGAATGCCGATAAACGTCTTGAGCTCACCAGTCGTTAGCAGAAAAACTGATAACTTTTGGTTTTGAACGCATACCGCAGAGCTTCGTTGATGACGTACACACACATGTCCTCGGTGAGCATCTCCTCGAACAGCTTGGCTGGGGGTCTTGCAGAGTTTTCTTCAGTACTTGTAAGCGTCTGTTGTTCCTGAACGTGTATACGGGAAGTGGAAGTGTATTCAGGCTGCTTTTTTAACCAACAAGGATGGCTTGATTGCTTGAACCCTGGGCCGCTTTCTTTGGCGTGTCGGTTGGTTATTTGCTTTGCTTTCCTCCGAACGGACATGCTCTTCCACGTATCCTGGCACCTCCTGAAACACCGCGTGCCTCCCAATGACGACGTCATCATCCACTTCATCCTCGTCTGTTAGTTTGTCCACAACCGGTGGTGGCAATGCCATAATGTCCACAGAGTCAGCATCACTGTCTGCGAAGCTGCCAGTTTCAATCATATGCAGCGCTTCATTCACCGTTAGGACCTTTTTAGGACCATTCCCTTCGCTCAATGACGCAGGGGAGACGTGGTAAGGAATCCGATGCAGATCACAGCTTGGAATCGACGCAGATAGATGTACCCAACACGCGCAACTCACAACACGCACATGGCAAATGCTGCGGGCTGAGCCAAGGCTATTTCATATATTGCGGGCCGGGCAGGGTGTGGACCCGGCCGGCCATCCCTAATCCCTCGTCACACAACCCCGGCCGCCCCCCTTCCGCCCGGTGCCCTCATTTGATGACACCGAATTTTCACGGACGCTAGACCGTTAGTGTGTGTTGATTATGGGAAATAATTACAAGGCGTTTCGACATTCAAACGATCTTGTATTAATGCACGCTCCGAGATTATGTAAGTACTTGATTAGGAAACCTGTCCGGAGTGGCTTAGGGTTCAACTTCAGGATGCCGAGAAAACGATAACTGTAAAGACAAGACGAGTATTCCTGTGCGAGCAGTTTCGGAATCTGAAGCCACCACGAGGCCCACAGATGTCTTTTTATCACTTTATACAGCGTGTGGGTAGTTTGTGACTGACCAGATTTACAAAATATGGTGTAGATGTAGCTGTCCTCATATCAGGAGACTGGACGTTTACCCATCCCGACTCGGCGGGGTCTTCAACCGCCCTTCCCCCTCAGGTTTTTCGCGGATAGCGGACGAACGGCGCGCGGCAGCGAGCCCAAATTTGGCATACCTTTTCCCACATCAAGTTGACATACTGATTAAAAAAATTTAGGTCAGGTCATCTAGGGTCAACGAGTTAGTCAAGGTCAAGTGAGGTCACCTCCAAAAAAGTTCAACCAGTCGTCAAGCTTTAACGGATGTAGATATTTTAATGAAACTTTCAGCGTTTGCTTATCTTTGCGGATGCAATAAACCGAACGAGTTGAATTTGTCATTTTTCTTTTCTTTTTTGACTACATATAAAATTTGCGTATTTGCCAAATTGTAGTTCAAATACAGTATTCTGGCTAAAGTAAGAATATTTGATTAGGGCAGGTTTACTTCCAACAACGTTTCTCGGTCTGCTCTACCCATTGGAAAAGGAAAATTTCAGGAAACTTGAGAACTCAAAATCTTGAACTTTCCAAAAAAAAACATTTATATTTTTGGGGGACAAAAAAAAATATAGCCCTGGTCGATTTCGCTGTCCTTTTCTCATCCCAAATCAATTTTGTTTTTTCATATATCCCCCAAAATGAACTCCCAGAGTCAAAAAAATAATGTGTCATGACAAGTCGTGAAAATCTAGCCCCCTGGCGACGTCACTTTTGGGGATAAATTGTTTTGGAGGGTGGACCCGGACCCTACTAGTCGAGCGCTTTCCGATGACACCGCTTTCGTTTTCGTGCGATGCTTAGTGTGGATTTTAGAGGGGGTCTTCAACCGCCTCCCCCCCGAGACGGGGTGGGAGGATTTGACCGGAAAGACGGCGCGGGTTAATGGGTTTTAAAACACACACCTTCCGAATCAGTCATCTACCACAATACCGCCATCTACCAGTGCCAGCATGCAGCTCGGTTTCATGCTTCTACCGCTATTAGCGCCACCACATGTAGTAGCTGTGAAGCGATAGTCAGCAATGTCACGAAAATATTATCATTCGGAAATGCGTGTTGACGCCGAGAATCTTGAATCTATTACCTGCATGTTGCAAGATCAAAGTCGTTACTATATTGTCAGCATAAGATAATATGTTGCAAAACGGATAACAAGTACGACACTTTAAACTGTGCATATTCTTAGGATATTTGTTCATTCGCAGGAGGAACATGCCATGTATGCATTCATATTAGTTACATACAGCATTCAATCCATAACCGTGAGAAGCATCAACGTGGGAGACATTTTGCCACCCCCTTCCTCACCCTCGTGTTACCGATAAAAAGTCGTCATTAGTTTTAAGCGTGGCTATCTTGCAAAGATGACACCAAAGGAAATCTCAACCTACCAGATTAAAAAAAACACCTATATTTTTATATTTCTGATTACTGTGAGAGATAGAGGCTCCCTCAACCTCAGGATGTTGGACGGGCAGGCATGCGTGTTAGATGAGCGAATATCACTTGTAATTCCTCCGCACCTGTGATGCCTGTCCCAACGGAACCATCACGATACTGTTGCGGCCCAGGACATCTAGATTAGTGTATTGTAGGGGAGCGGGTGTCACACGGTGGAGAGCATCACGTAAGTGTGCTGCAGGACAGGTGTCACACGGTGGAGAGCATCACGTAAGTGTGTTGCAGGACAGGTGTCACACGGTGGAGAGCATCAGGTCAGTGTGTTGCAGGACAGGTGTCACATGGTGGAGAGCATCAGGTCAGTGTGTTGCAGGACAGGTGTCACACGGCGGAGGGCATCAGGTCAGTGTGTTGAAGGACAGGTGTCTCACGGCGGAGGGCATCAGGTCAGTGTGTTGCAGGACAGGTGTCACACGGCGGAGAGCATCAGGTCAGTGTGTTGCAGGACGTCTGTCACGTGTTCCGACACTCTAGCGTTACGGCAGTGGCGTGATGAGGACAATGAGCCTACCTGGCAGTGGTCTGCGTTGGCGCCACCTGCCGGTTCGCAATACGGCTGGGTTTGGCCTGACACTGCCACCGGTGTGGCGGCTGGCTCACTGGATGTCTCCGCCGTCTGAAACACGGCCTGTCGTCAATGGACGTATCCGGAAGACGGACACCATCACTGGACGTGTCTGAAACACGGCTACCGTCACTGCACCTGCCCATAGTCTGACACACGACATGTCCTCTCATTGGATGTGATTGAAACACTGTCATCAAAGGAATTGGATGAGGTACGATCTATCATCACTGGACGTAACCACCGTCTGAGACAGGGATATCATCACTGGACGTGCCCATTGTCCACAGTCTGAGACAGGGATATCATCACCGCACGTGTACTGTGTCCACAGTCAAAAACGGTCTATCGTCACTGGACGTGTCTGAATAACAGTGTACCCTCACTGGGTGTGTCCACCCTCTGAAACAATGTCTATCGCCACATGGATGTGTTCGCGTTCTGAGACGAGAATTTCGGTATACAACGTGCTGCCAGTAAGAACACGATGGTAAATGCCGATGATACTTGCTGAGAAGTCCCGAAAACTACTGGGAGATACTGAGGTGTATAACACAACAAAGCGCGGTGCCGTGTAGTAGTAGTAGTAGTAGTAGTAGTAGTAGTAGTAGTAGTAGTAGTAGTAGTAGTAGAGAGAGTAGAGTAGCAGCAGCAGAGAGCAGCAGCAGCAGCAGCAGCAGCAGCAGCAGCAGCAGCAGCAGCAGCAGCAGCAGCAGCACAGCAGCAGCAGCAGCAGCAGCAGCAGCAGCAGCAGCAGCAGCAGCAGCAGCAGCAGTAGTAGTAGTAGTAGTAGTAGTAGTAGTAGTAGTAGTAGTAGTAGTAGTAGTAGTAGTAGTAGTAGTAGAAGAGAGGAGCAGTAGCAGTAGCAGCAGCAGTAAGAGCAGCAGCAGCAGCAGCAGCAGCAGCAGCAGCAGCAGCAGCAGCAGCAGCAGCAGCAGCAGTAGCAGAGTAGTAGCAGAGAGTAGCAGCACAGCAGCAGATTAGTAGTAGTAGTAGTAGAGTTGTGGTAGTAGTAGTAGTACTAGTAGTAGTAGTAGTAGTAAGCGGAAAGTGGCACTCGAATACATCGATATTGTACCAAGAGTGCCAAAAAGGTCATTATTAATGCCGCGGTTGAAGTTATGTGCTTCTTAAGTGGATGGTAGGCAATTTTGTTTTGTAAGATTAATTTTTATTTTGTCAAAGTTCAGAAACTTATCCGAAAGGTGGGATGTGTTTGCAACTAAGAGCGGGTCACTTTCTCTTCCATCACAAACCTCTTACAGCGGGCCACCATCCCTTCCACTATACACCACTCAGAGCACTCAGCATCCCTTCCACCACGACACTTTTTTTCTCTTGATTTTCCGCCGGAGGGCGAGCGGAACCCTGGGGGGGGGGGGCAGCCCAGAGAAGAACTCGCTGGACGACCCCAACAAACACAGTGCCAGCCACCCGGCGGATCTGGGCTTACAGACAAGAAACACACAACAGCCATTCATGCACGCAAACAGCCATACACGTGCACGCCGCGTACGGCGTGCTTCCTTCCCAAGACGGATCTGGTGTCCCAGCTTTTGCAATTCGAACAATATATATACCTTCGATCATCATCACCTTCCGCTTCGCACACTTTGATACCAATCAAATCAAGCAAAAACCACACCACTCTGCACAAAAACCACACCATTCTGCCACAAAAACCGCACCTCTCTGCCACAAAAATCACACCACTCTGCCACAAAAACCGCACCACTCTGCCACAAAAACCACACCACTCTGCGTCCATTCAACGACATTCCGTATCGGATATAAAAAAACAAGCAACTGACAGACACCCGACAAGACCGGTCATGGACAAAACGACGACCCAGCTGGGATGGTCTTGCTACTTGAGTCAGCGACCTCCCGTTACGAATGCCGACCAAACCAGCGACGAGCTCCTCGAACCCTCTCTTGAAGGCGTTCGAGATCGAACTTCAGGGAGATTCTGAGGGATTAGGGTGGTCGCTGGAAGGTCTCGGTCAGCATCAGGCCGCGGCCGCCAATCACATCGGCCTCAGAAGTCGCGTTCGCGACCTAATACTTAGCTTTAACTGCCGGAAGAAAAGCTTCACTACCGTATTTGCGAATTTGTATATTTCGGCGTCATTATATAGTAATAATTAGTATTAACCCCATAACACGAATTCACGAGCATCCAATTTTGTTTGCATACTCTCTTACCTCCCGACTTGTCGCAGCTATTAGGCGAGTGCCGTTTAGCTGGAGTTCGATAATCCTACAACTACGAATGAATATGGTTTTACCACTGTTGACATACTCATCAATCTGATAATGAATTAGTCAAGGGGTTATATTTATTATCAGATCGATGACTCTGGACGTCATTGCGAGGACAAGTATAACATATCTGCTATTTTCATTATTATTGTGTTGCGAGTAATGCAACATTATGTATTGAAACATGAAATACGTGGTTACTTCATGCCGAGCATGAACCAGCATATAGCTCTTGTCCGGGCATATTCACGCTTTACCGCGTAGTCATCCATTGATAACGTGGGATTCACAAATAGAAGCATCATACATTGGGACATACAGTATGCTAGTCAAACACGACTGAACACCAGGCTGAAGACAAGTGACCGTGTATCCAGTGCGTGTAAGGAAGTGCTATCCATTCTACGCCCACATAAATTATTGGGAGAGACCAGCCATTCAGCTGTAATACAGCATTGGCAGTGGTGTAGCTACGGCGGAACAGCAAATCTCCATCACACAATCACCATCACCATGAAGAACAAATCACCATCACTCCCAGACATGGACGATGTCACAGATACATAACGTACTACCAAGTCATTTACATACATACATGCACTGGCGGATCCAAGGGGGGCATTCCAGCCAAGCCCCCCCCCCTCCGAAACGCCTTAAGGCCATGCCCCATGTCTTCCCCCCGAAACTAACACAAGTAAACTAAATTAAAATACGGTAACTTTGAAAATAGCGCTCCGGGTGAAAGATCTCCAATTTTAAAAGTATTTTCATAATTGTTTGAGAGCCCTATATGGTAGCATAATAGATTCTGACGCACACCGTGGGTTCTATGCTGTTTCAGTTCTGCTTACAGCAAAGAGTTGACAAAATCAGCGGTTTCATTATTCCTTAGTCAGATAGCTTCATGAATTTAGTTTAGCCAGTAACGGGCATGCAAGCCCAGTAAGCCAGATTTCGAAAGCGAAATTTGAACAGGATGTTTTGTGCGTGTGTCCAATTAAGCCCAGTTGAACAGCATGCTTCGTATGGTGATGTTGTGGGTCGCTAAGATGAAGAGACAGGCTACGTTGGCTGATTTTCTTTTCTAAAAAAAAAAATAGCAAGAGGTATGTAGGTATTTAGATCCTGAATAAGAGAAAACCGGTGGGTTCGCAGGTATGGGAGATTCGGGTGGTACGATCGGGCTATCAAACTTTAAGGATTTTATTGCAGTTTAAAGCAGTGATAAATTATTCGTGAACTGGGGTGGAGTGCACCACCTATTGAACAATGAGAAGACATCCTTCCCAACCAACTATCAAGGTCTTGCTTCTTGATGTGTTTGTGAAGTCTTCATGTCTCGTTTCGAACCGTGGTTTGTGTGTAAGTATCATGCTTATGCTTGCCATTATAGATTGTGATGTATCTTGTACCGAACGTGATTTCAAGTAGAGATTACTCATGATATATTCTATGATATGATATGGATTACTCATGATATGATCATGACAGAATTTGCTGATAGTTGCCATTCTTATCATTATCATTAACAGAAGTATCTCTATAATAGGTGTCTCCCAAAATATACGAAACAGATGCACATATACAGGCTATTGACTCAAAATTGACCTTGAATGACTTAAAACGATATTGCAAACGATATCACTTCCATGGGCAAGATCGACATCTTCGTGTACTCGTTTCGACATCTCACACATGACGAAAAAGCAATATTTTAGGGCTGGCTTAATGTAGGCATCCATGAGACAAGTTTTGCACATACACCCTCATGAAGCAAACAAATAGGTTAAGTTGGGTTAGGCTACGTTTCTGTTTTCAGTTAAGAAAATTATTATTTATAAAAAATAATTTTGCGGCATTTTTTTTCTTCCAGAAATTGATCCTTCAAAAATGGGTTAGGCTAGGTAGGGTTAGGTTAAGTTTTTTAAGTTGAATATTTTTATCCAAAAAGTTGTTTTAAAATTTTTCATTTTAAAACAATTTGTTTTCTTGCATGGAAGGTTACGTTAAGTTAGGCTACATTTTTGTGTTACTTTGAACATCACCTTTAGTGCTATATGACCCAAATCCAAGCCACTTTTTTGGTGTTACTTTGCCTACCAGCTGTAAAAGTATGCACTTCCAGAGGAAATGAATGGTTGCATCACATTGACAATATTTATAAGCAATGCAAGAGAAGATTAAATTCCAATAACTCAAATATTACCTTCCACTGCAAGTTTAGCACTATAGTTCACTGTACACTTGGATGATAATTTGGATGGCCATACTCAACAATGAAATACTCTGATAATAGGTTAGTCCTTTTTTAAAGTCTGTTGGATGAAAAATGTATTGGCCTTTGGCAAGCTTCATCACATTTTGTTCTGAAAAGTTTTAAATCTGATAACACCAGACAAGCTTTGCCTATTACTTAATACATATCTAGATCTGTACATAGGTTCCTTCCTAGAATCTTGTGATCATTGCCTAATGCTTTCGGTATTATTGCACTTTAACCCGCGCCGTCTTTCCGGTCAAATCCTCACACTCCGTCTCGGGGGGGGGGGCCCGTTGAAGACCCCCTTTAAAATCCAAACCAAGCATCGCACGAAAACGAAAGAGGTGTCATCGGAGAGCGCTCGACGAGTATGGTCCGGGTCCACCCCCCCCCCCTAAAAAAAGTGACGTCACCAGGGGGACTAGATTTTCACGACTTTTACCGACTTACATAATGCTTTTTACTCTGGGTGTTCATTTTTGGGGATATATGAGAAAACAAAATGTACTTGGAATTAGAAAAGACAGCGAAATCGACCAGGGCTATAATTTTATATTTCTTGAAAATAAAAAATTAATAAAACATGTTTTTTTTTTGTTCAATTTTTTTAGTTTTCAAGTTTTCTTAAATTTTCCTTTTCCAATGGGTAGAGCAGACCGAAAAAAGTTGTGGGAAGTCAACTTGCCCTAATACAAAATTCTTACTTTAGCCAGAATCCTGTATTTGAACTGCAATATGGCAAATACACAAAGTTTGTATGTAGTCAAAAACAGAAAAATGACAAATTTAACCCATACGTTTTGTTGCATCCGTAAAGATAAGCAAACGCTGAAAATTTCATTAAAATAGCTATATCCGTTAAAGCGTGACGAATGGTTGAACTATTTTGGAGGTGACCTCACTTGGCCTTGACTAGCTCGTTGACCCTAGATGACCTGACCGAAAAAAAAATTGCATCAGCATGTCAAATTGATGTGGGAAAGGTGCGCCAAACTTTGGCGAGCTGCCGCGCGCCGTTCGTCCGCTAACCGCGAAAACCCTGAGGGGGCGGTTGAAGACCCCCCGAGACGGGACCATCCGCCCTGGAGGATGGGGTAGGGGATGGGCGAATTCCGCCCACCCCTCCAGCTTTCGTACATAACTTCAGATTTTACCGGACGATGTACGCCATTGTTTACGTACCTGCTTAAAAATAACTGGTGCATTGTTTAAAGCACGAAAAACGAAAATCGGCCGATTTTTTTTGTCGAGTTAGGGGCCCTTGAAGTAAAAAGAAAATATCAGCGCCGGAATACAAAAATAGGCTATGAAATGCTTAACGTATATGGGCAAAAAGGAAGTGTTCATGGCAACACTAGCGACTTGTTTGATGCATATGGTTATGCTATATAGTTTCAAAGTCATGTTAGGTAACCGAGGTAAAGTCAGGTCAAGTTCATGACAGGTTCGATTGATGTCACTTTGCATGCTACTCCCTACACATCCTGAAAACTACTGTTTGTCATTGTGTACCTATTCCATACTTCATTCATGTACTTCACTCCTTTTTTGCGAAGCCGATTGCGCGGAGCCGCCCAACGGAGCAGTGGGGCGGGCGGCGTGGTTCCATTAACTGGAGCAGGTAATGACCTATTAAAGTGCTGCTGCTATATAGGTAGCCTGAGATCAAATTCCGGGTTCAGCATCTGTATTGCATCATTGGTAATGTCCAAAACATCATTGATGCCGATTTCTGAACATGTAAACACAATCACAGCGATCCAGAACGATCACAAGCCTAGCCACGCAAAACCGGAAAATTTGAAATGTTGATCTCATCCTCCCCGGGAACTTCGTTGCCCCAGCTTCAATAGGAGCCGAGATCTTAGGGGGACGTAGGAGAAATTCACTACCGTTCAGTGCGCGTAATCTGCAGAGGTCCTCCAGAGCGCGTCTTAACACGCGCACGTCGGGGGATGCAGATGTCTGCCCCTTGCTGTTTTTCCTAAGTTGCCGCCAAACTAATCGGGTTAGGTAGGCCAAAACTCGCATGGCTGCTCATTGGTCTTTTCCGCATATCCTCGTATATTTTTATTCCCGGGTCATCTCAGGTTAGGTCACCAGGTCAGGCGAAGTGACCAAACTGCACTCGGAGTTCTAGGTGGCATAACTTCCACAATAACTGGGCGATTTATTTCAAACTTATAACACCTCATGATCTCATCAGGAACCATAACATATATATCGTCTTTCGTAGCATTGACCTGAGGTCAGGTCACGGTCATAGCTTACCCCATTATAGGGCTATTGTAAAATATACAAATGTTTCCTGGTTACATATTTGCTATCGGAATGACATATCGGAATCGAACGCCGTTTTCCGTTTGTCACTAGGTAGCACAGGTCTAGAGATCTTAGGGCGCAGACCGCTCCCCCCCCTCCCGCCAGAACATGCGACGTTGGCGCGGACCGTCGGACGTGCGAATGTTAAGGTATCTGCAAAACAAGTTCTACACATCTTACCTCCATGAAGCAAGCGTATATGGTTAGGTTTGTTTCAGCTTGATTAGATTAGGTTAGGTTAGGTTTTTTCTTTTTAGTTGAAAATAATCAAAAACTTTTAAAAATACATTTTCCAAATAAATGTATTTTCTACAAGAACATATTATATTTGCCTATGCTTTGGTTCATTTTTATTTGCCTTTTTAGATTAAAACAAAAAGAAATCCTTTCAAGAGATTCTGATATAGAAGGTTAGGTAGTGAATTCATGATTGAAGGCGTTTTATGGATCCTTGGAATATACCTTTCCAATGCAATGTTTATGAAAGTGAATGACACCAATTAGGACCACTGATTTTCGGTGCAATTGCTTACTTCTCAGTTTGTGAACAAAGTAACACCAAAAGGAGGCTTTAAGTTTGATAAAAAGCAATGTTTATAAAACATAAATTAACCATGCAACACAACCTAACACGCGCCCTGAAGGACCTCGGAAAATTACGTGCACGGAAAATTACGTCAAAATTTTCTGGTTTTGCGTGGATTGGCTTGTCATTATTATGGCTCGCGGTGGTTGTGTTTAAATGCTCCAAAATGGGTATGAATGATGTTTTGGACATTACTAATGATGCAATACAGATGGTCACCTATATAGCAGCACTTTATCGGGTCATTACTTGCTCCAGTGACCGGAACCGGGCAGCCCGTCCGACTGCTCCGTTGGGCGGTTCGGCGCAATCGGCTTCACAAAGAAAGGAGTGAAGCACTTACATGAATACAGTATTGAATACACTTACATTTCAGTTGACCAAGTTTGGTTCCATTAACTTGTCATTAACTTGACCTAGCTTGACCTCGGCGACCGAACATGACTTTGAAACTATATAGCATAACAATACACATCAAATAATCGCTAGTGTCGCTAAGAACAATTTCCTCTGCCAATATTTGGTAAGCGCATCAGCGGCGATTTTAGTTGTCTGGTGCTGATTTTTTTTAAAAACTTTAACGGCCCCCAACACGAATAATGTTCGGTCGAATTCCGCTTTCTGGCTTTAAGCAATGTGCCGGTCATTTCTAAGCAGGTACGCAAGGAATGGCGTAAATCTGCCCGTAAAATCTTGAGGTATGTGCGAAAAACCGGAAGGGGTGGGCTGATTTCACCCCTCCAGGGCGCGTGCTAAGCAAGCCTAACCTCCCATTGGAGATGTAATCATGGATTGATAATCAAATGGGGTATTTTGATTGATGGAACACTTTGTTGGTCTTGTTGTGGCAAAGTAATTTTATAAACTAAGATATCTAGGAATAAAATGTTGTGAACTCAAAGGTGCATATTGAAGTAAATGTCTGTCCTTATTTTCAGTCTGGATTCTCCATCTCAACCTTCCCGTGAGGGGATAGTTTCTGCCTCCAGACTCTCCTGTCTCGATCTTCCGTCTGCACCAGAAGTTGGCCCCAGCCCAGCCTCTGCCTGGTGAGATCCAGAGTTGCACCACCCTAATGAGACTGAGATCAGCTTGCTTGCTGTTACTGTAAGGATGCTTACATTTTTCGGCACCAAAATTTGTATACTTTCCTATCCGAACAGGCCGCCAGGCATCCAGTCAGATTCTGGCCGTCTTACCCGTCCCTTACAAACACGCCCGGGAAGCGCACGAGTGTGGCGCCGGCGCCTACATCAAAGCGGCGGTTCCGTCAACAAGCGGCAAACGCGAGTCGCGCCGGCGCCCAAGATCAGAGGGCAGTCCCGGCAATAACATCCGGGGCAAACCCGAGTAACGGCACGGCACCTCCAGCTGGGTACCGAAGGTGCAAGCACCATCTGGACTACCCCCGGAAGAAGGGTCATCGACCCGTGAGGTCGGTGGCCCGGACGTGAAGACGTCGCCACCCAAGCCAGAAGAATACTCTACGAATCAAAAAGCGTGAGCCCACCCCGAAGCCCTGGGAGTGCGTACAGGAAAAAAAAGAGGCGGAGCAATATAAAGTTCAAGAGAAGAGAACAGAACAGGACGGACAGGAGAGAGGGAGGAGAGACGCGGGGAGAAGGGTCTGGAATACACGCGGCGGTGGACGCTGGACCGACGCCTGAAGGCCGTCCACCGGTGGCCAGATGGCTGAGTTTTCGGATGGAGGAGGAAGCACTCAGCCAAGGCCACTCGCCACTCGCCATCGGCCATGTGAGTGCTAAACTTCTGGCATGTCATCCTCTTTCTCCAAACCTTTCCGAACTAACCTAAATTCTCTTCCGCAACTTCTGCCTTCTCACCAAATTCATTGCTGGGAGCGACCTGCCTCATGGGGGGGGGGACCAAATGGGATAAGTTCAGGATGGGGAGGAGGTGGACGGAGATGTCAGAGATGGCGAGAAGTATATGATCAATGTGTGCGTAATGCGTAATGCGATGCAGTGTATGTAAAGGCAAATATATTAGGTTAAGGATATAAATTCTCTAGTGGCATCAGCAAAGACCGGTGGTGGCATTTCGGCAGTGACGGACAGGAGGAGCGGTAGAGCAAGGCCGGATACAATAAGACATAGTGCAGAAATGGATGATGTGCGAACTACGACCCTATGGAAACGGTGCCCGCGTAGTAAATACCTCAGCGACCAGGCGCGAGGAGGGGAGGATATTTACGTTCAGAATTGAAATGGCGGCCGTGCCGCCGGTGATGAGGGGTGCCCGCCGCGCTTCTCGCTCTGACCGGGTCATCAACAGCCGACCCGTACACGGAGATAGCACCATGAGTACTTCCCGACAAGGTGGAAGGATTCACACAATTATGCTTGGATCGTGCCTGATATTAATCTGTACGATGAAGTAAATTTATACGCGAGGCAGCCGACCTGCGAGCCGTCCTCCTATGGACTGAACGTTTCCGGGCGATGGTGGTGACTGTTGAAGCCAGTTAAATTGCCTAGAATATTATTGCTGTTATATATATGACGTGCGTTTGATTAAGGCCTGATTGCCAGAGGGTGCGATGAACGGACACTTCGGGGGTATTAGTTCACCTGCTCTGGATCTTTGGCCGCAAAATCACGCTGGCCTCTGCGATCCAGAGGTGCAGGTGAGGTGGCGAACATGGTATGCATGTGGGAGGGGCCGATAAAGGGGCCACCACATTGCGTTCGCCGGAAGTTTGGCGCCGGACTATAGGGTATAGGCAAAACATTGCCTGGTGGTTTGTCTACCCCCGAACTCTGCACGTGGGCACGGTTGGTGCAGACAGTTCGAGGGGCATGATGGACGGGTTTGGCAGGCCATAAGACCCCAGGCTAAAGAGGTAGGGCCGGCTAGGATATAAAGACGACCGGGTACGTGCCCAACGTGGTAGGGATCCATGCCCCCCCCCCGTGAGTTATGTCAGACCTGGTCGCAAGTGTACGACGAATAAGGCCCGGCGCGGCATCGATCGAACTTAAGGCTAGGTAGGTCGGTCAAAGACATCAGAGCACTTGTATCAGCCCTCGGAGTCAGTACGATGAGCCCCCTCGTTGCAGTTAAGACTTTGTCCAGGCGAGGAACGCTGTCAATAATGGCTAGGACAGCCATGATTGGCAGTGAAAGGTTTACTTGTTCAGCCCGGTAATACCATCACAATTAGAGCATTGGTCTGTCGATCTATGTGTTTGTGTACCGCTGAAAGGGGGGGGGGGGTCAGGAGCTAAATTTGGGGACCAAGCAATTCATTAATTAATAAGGAGAGCATGAATGGGGCGAGCGAATGTGAAATGCATGAGGGGAAGGTACGTGAGTAGGTAGATTTAAGGATCAGCGGAAGCCGCTTGGGGCTCAACACAGGCACCTATTTTGTGTGGAACATTGCACAAAATAATACTAATACTAGCGTCCAAAAAGTCCCAACACGGACATGTCATTCAAACCAATGATACATTTAATTGCCATCAATTCTCTCATGGCATGGTATTAATTGGCATGGCATGGTATTAATTATAATCTGGCTAAAGACTCTAACTTACCTATATGGTGTTCCCAAAACTTTGACCTCGCACATATATAAATTCGTATTAGGGACGGCAACTCAAACCAGCATCACGACGGCTGGAGTTTGGGGATGTGTGGTGGAATTGGCGGTGAAAAACAACACAATACACCACTGACATAGGCACAACGAACAAAGGAGTGAGTTAGGTCAAGCCCCAAATAAGTCAGTTCAAGTAGTTCAATCAGTTCCATTCGAGTTTAGGCTGCATGGAGAATACATTGTACACACCCACCTCGCACACCCATTCCAGTTTTAGTTTAGTTTAGGCAATATCTGTGACACATTTAACACACTAAACACACTCCACTCACCCACACATTTCACATACACCCACACCCCACCCAGATCGACAACTTTTACATACTTTTTCAATTTTTCCTTGAACAAAGGTAAGCCTGTTGTTGATGCCAAAATATGTTGGCATCAGCCAAAATAATGCTAGCAATACGGTTCATTTGCCAACATTACCATTAAACTAAAAATAGTGACAGGATGGACACCCTCCAAATCCATCCCAACCTTCATGCAAATCCTAGGCACGCCATTGGGGGGGGGAGGGGCTGAAGACAAAATCCTAAAGTTGTCCCCCCGCCCAAACCGGTGGGCTAGATCCGCCAGCGCATATATTTATATATACATATATATATATATATATATATATATATATATATATATATATATATATATATATATATATATATATATATATATATATATATATATATATATATATATATATATATATATATATGTGTGTGTGTGTGTGTGTGTGTCTGTGTGTCTGTGTGTCTGTGTGTCTGTGTGTCTGTGTGTTTGTGTGTGTGTGTGTATGTGTGTATGTGTGTATGTGTGTATGTGTGTATGTGTGTATGTGTGTATGTGTGTATGTGTGTATGTGTGTATGTGTGTCTGTGTGTCTGTGTGTGTGTGTGTATGTGTGTATGTGTGTATGTGTGTATGTGTGTATGTGTGTATGTGTGTATGTGTGTATGTGTGTATGTGTGTATGTGTGTATGTGTGTATGTGTGTATGTGTGTATGTGTGTATGTGTGTATGTGTGTATGTGTGTATGTGTGTATGTGTGTATGTGTGTATGTGTGTATGTGTGTATGTGTGTATGTGTGTGTGTGTGTGTGTGTGTGTGTGTGTGTGTGTGTGTGTGTGTGTGTGTGTGTGTGTGTGTGTGTGTGTGTGTGTGTGTGTGTGTGTGTGTGTGTGTGTGTGTGTGTGTGTGTGTATGTGTATGTGTGTGTGTGTGTGTGTGTGTGTGTGTGTGTGTGTGTGTATAGCGGGGCGGGGGTGGCCGAGTGGTTGAGGTGTCGGGCTATGGGTACTAAGGGTCCTGGGTTCGACACTAGCGCCACTCAGGACATTTCCCAATCCCGCGGCCCACCGGCGAAACAGTGTGGGCGGCGCCATTAGCCGTGAATGTGCATAAAGTGTGTCGTGAACCACCCAATAAACAAACATGTATGTATATAGCATTCCAATGTTTCCTGCGTGTACTCGTAGTGCTACCAAAGTCAGATAGTGTGCTAGAAGTATGGTGCCATGCGATTCCACAAAATCATGCGCTCCGAAAATGGGGCCTCGGTGTTAGTGACATTCACGAATAACATTCAACTCGATCATTATCCTATCGTGGCTCGTGGTATATTAAATTATATGCAACTCAATTCATATACGTGGTATACGCAAAACGGAAGTCCGCTTTGCAAATTGTCTGAAGAAGAAACACTACCAGACATTGTCTTGCTGTTCCTTGTTTGTAGGGTCGAGACAAATAACATGACTGATGTTTAGAAAATAGATACGCTGTTGCGAAATCATCCTTGGAAACACAATTAATAAATGACTGATGAATAGTCCAGCTTCGCCTGATACGAGGTTAGAATGATTATAGCTCGCTGTCGGCTCGCTCGCTCTTGTGCGGGTTGGCCGCATGACTGTCAGTGGCGGCACGAGGCCCCTTACCCACCGAATACGGTGTACAGTCTGCATAAGCACCGCTGCAACGTCTGTCAAGGGATCAGCAGTAGCACCACAGTTCCCGCGACACAGGCCGATCTGCCGAGCACCTGAGCACGCACAGTAAAATAACGGTCAGACCTGCCGGCGTCAGTCCGCCTGACTGGCAAGTGAAGGGCATGCACGGCAGGCACACGACACAGCACAGCACAGCACACGGTGCCGGGCACCGGCCGGCACACAGCACGGCCACCACGACCGGTCGCAGACTGAGCCGCCCACACTAGTCGGTTAACCACATTTGCATACGTGAAGGTCCGTGCATCCGCGAACTGAGGTGGGGCGGGTCGCCGAGCTCGGGCGGCCCACATACCGGCCGATCCCGGCACGGCCGTCCCAGTCTGGTCGGCCGGCCGGCACAACACATTGATGGCGGCGGCCCACTGACGATACTGTCTGCAACTACGCCCTACTGGTTCCGCGCTGACCTACAGACGGCCACTGTAGTTCAAGGATCCGCCGCCAGATGGTTCTGAATGCACCGGCAGGCAGCGGTTGTGGTGGGACGCTATAACTCCCGCTCTGACTGCTCTGACTCTGGCTCTGCTTTGGCTCTTGTGAGGAAGCCTGGTCAATGGCACTATCGGTTGTATCGTTACGGTTTGTGTGTACATGTTCCATGTATTCGCACTCCGTTGCGAAGAGCCGAGATACGGCATATTGCCTTACGAGCATGGTGTAACAATGATTCTGGTGTCACGATCCTGCTAGCTATTTCGCGTCATTTGCTTGTTTCCTGGCAACGAAACGATCCGACTGTGATGTGCCCATGATGTATGCCGTGATAAGGTTGTGTCTTGGCTTTACAATGTTTGGGCGGGACCGTGTCACTTGGATCTGAAGGTCGCCACCGACATCCTTGAAGCCTTAGAACACAAATGATGCTTCCTTTAACACTAGTAACATCGGATCTTTACCGAACGCAAGACTAACGAGTAAGTGCTGATAGGCACGTCACGGCTCAGGGCGGCGTTGTGTTGGCTTCTCTGCAGAGATCAAACGATATATACTAGTACACACTTGGTGTTTGGAGATAGCTCGGTGGTCAGGTTTAGGCCCGTCTGGGCTTCCCTGTATGTCGGCTGGTACGACCTGCGGCGATGTGGCTGCGGGAGACAGAGGATGAGGGTGGTGCACAACGGCCGGCACAGACCGGTGGTGGCTGTGGTGGCAGAGGATGAGGGTGGTGCACAACGGCCGTCACAGACCGGTGGTGGCTGTGGTGGCAGAGGATGAGGGTGGTGCACAACGGCCGTCACAGACCGGTGGTGGTTGTGGTGGCAGAGGATGAGGGTGGTGCACAACGGCCGTCACAGACCGGTGGTGGTTGTGGTGGCAGAGGATGAGGGTGGTGCACAACGGCCGGCACAGACCGGTGGTGGCTGTGGTGGCAGAGGATGAGGGTGGTGCACAACGGCCGTCACAGACCGGTGGTGGTTGTGGTGGCAGAGGATGAGGGTGGTGCACAACGGCCGGCACAGACCGGTGGTGGCTGTGGTGGATTTGTGCTTTAGGGCGAGTCGACTGCCTTGGCCATTTTGCGCCCATGCCGTCACAGACCGGATCGTCGAAGGTTGGTAGCCTCAGACCGGCGAATCGTCGTGTTTGTTCCCGGCTGATACTAACGGTCGCAAGTGTCTGGCTTGGCAGACCCCTGCACAATGGCATCAGACCGACACTACCACTACATATCGACCATATTCACGAGGCAATGTAGTGAAGGTATGTACAGTGTAAAACATACCCGGCCGCAGGTTAGTAGAATACGAAGTCTAAGGTTGTGAGTCTGCGGCCCCGACATCTGTATGTCATATTGCTCTGACGTACCTGACTCAGGGTCGATCACACTATAGACCACATTACTTATGACATCAGACGCAAATAATGAGATGACAGGACAAAAGGATAGGAAAGGATAAAGTCTGCACAAACCTGGCCACGGTCTGCACGGAGCATCAAATGAAGTCAGTCTCAGGCAACACACAAAATGTATGGTTTAGAACCCGTGGTGTTCGCTTGGCCTTAACTTAACTTGATTTACGTCTACTCTAGGTACTGCGTGAGAAGAAATATACAACCTTCAATATACCAGGAGGTGCTGAGTTTACATCACAAGTAAAGTTAAGGATTATACTGGAATACTCATCGTTTCGGCCAGGGGCCATCGTCAGGAGTCTGGCTTGACTCCTGACTATGGCCCCTGGCTGAAACGTTGAGTATTACAGTATAATCTTTAACGTTACTTGTGATGTAAACTCAGCACCCCCTGGTATATTGAAGATCGTATTTTTCTTCTCACGCAATGTCTAAAACCCAGGAACATTTAAGAGCCATTCTTCGTTGTATTACTCTAGGTACGCTTCGATGACAGCGTCGTCATAAACGAAAGATAAATATTTATAGTTGACGTACCTTCTCTTGACATCCCTCCAGCTCAAGTATGCGGAACTCCATCAGATCGTTCAGGTCGCGCAGCTCCTGCAGTTCATGTTTGACCTTGACCTCGCGTGACCTGAGGTCCCGCAGTTTCTGAGTGAGGCACAGGTTCTGTGCTGTCAAGACGCTCTTCTCCCGCAGGGCCGAAGGATCGACCCCCTTGCTGGCCAGCACTGCTTCCAGGTCACGCACCAGAGACTGCAACCAGATCAGCTGGGGTCAGAGGACATGCGGCTAACCTGCTGGTCGACGTCAGCATCTTCTATCCAAGACCGATGAAGATTGGAGGGGAGGGAAAGGGGCATACCCAGCCGTTTTCTATGTACGTCTAGTTGCATTAAATCTGACAGACGCAACTTGAGTTGCCAACTGATAATTTCGAGGTTAGCCGTAGCACTCCGTTGATAGCCGTTCGATTGATCCACTCAGAACAAACAAGACCCAGTACAATTGTGTGATAATGTCTAAACGCATCAGCTAAACCTATACAATGCAGATATAAGAAAGTACCATTATACATTTTTAACCGTTGCCCCTGAAGGAATTCTTGAAAGTTGGTTCGTATGCTTGCAATTTCATTCATAATAGAAACATGCTACCTGATGGAAATTCGTTTTGATCGCCAATGGAGCATAAGCGATGGCATGGGTGACTGAACATAGGCACGAGTTTTTCAAGGAGCGTTAGCAGAACACGAACGACTGGACATGGACGTGAACATTCAGGATATCGGAGATAATCGGTAGCACAATCGTACACTTATAATAGCTCAAGCAATAATAGTTGCACCCCGCAATTGCAATGCATTTTGTATACAAAAATTCCAGACACTCGAAAGTAATTGGGGTGTTTCGCTCGTCATTGATGCACAGTGCCATGCCGAGCTTTGGAGTGTTTCGAAAGCATTACATGAGCCCATGTAACGTCAAAATAATAGTTAGGCTAATGTGCCTTTGAACAGGTTCAAAATTATTGCAAGGGAATTGTGCTGGTATTGGAATCTTCCACTTCACGATAAAATACGCTTATTTTGGTAATACTTGCGTTCTTAGGACCTGCTATGGAGAACCTTAACCTGTGATTTTGACCTGAACCGATAGCAGGTTTGAATTTTGGAATCAGTGAGTCGGATCTTTGTGTACCAAATTGCGGAAGTGTTTAACAGATAGCCGAACGATGTTCAGCAGTGTAATATAGGAACTTACAAAAATAGTTATCAGAAACATATTTGTATATCAGGATTATGGATTATTTGCTTTAGCAGCACCTGCAGCCAATGCTGCTCAGCTCATTTCAGACAGATATGGTCATTGGTTGTCAGTGGTTGTCAGTGGTGGTCAGTGGTGGTCAGATGTGGTCAGTGGTGGTCAGTGACGGTCATTGATGGGCAGGTGTGGGCAGTGATAGTCAGTGATGGTCATATTTTGTTAATGATGGTCAGTGATGGTCGGTGGTGGTAATTGTTGGTCAGGGATGGTCAGACGTGGTCAGTGGTGGTCAGCTGTGGTCCGGACCAGGTCATGGTCACAGCCCATTCCGCTGCACCACCTGACCCTCACACCCATGTATTCCCATGGCAAACAAATAGCGCAGCTCAGCACGGACGATATTTTTCAACAAGGAAATTCATCGCAGTGCGTTGCACTATTCAGTAAGTGCAATGTACATCTAACAATTTAGTACGGTGAAAACAGGTTGCATGCTTACGTAAAACGTACCACCATACCGTTGAAAGCGAACCTTGCACAAAGAAAAAAACGTCATGCGGAGGTAGATGTCGACAATAAATCCCGGTCGTGGGTACGTACCACATACGTAACAAATGACAGCCTCAGACACTCTCAATGGTGGCTTCATGACAAGTCGCGCTTCACGCTTCAGGAATACGATCACTCAGAATATCCACGAGATAAGAACATCAGCTTGGCTGTATTTCTCTCTCGACCTTGCCAAACTATAGTTGGACCGTACCGTTTGAAAAGTCGCCGAGGGAAGTCACCAAGCATTGTTCATTAACCTAAAAACGACTCATCTGCGGACCGGCGAGGTGCGCAGCATAACTGGACTGACTTTCACAGCTCACCTCGACTGACCTGCCGAGCCTAACTCGACTGACTTTCACAGCTCACCTCGACTGACCTGCCCAGCCTAACTCGACTGACTTTGACAGCTCACCTCGACTGACCTGCCCAGCCTAACTCGACTGACTTTCACAGCTCACCTCGACTGACCTGCCCAGCCTAACTCCACTGACTCTCACAGCTCACCTCGACTGACCTGCCCAGCCTAACTCGACTGACTTTCACAGCTCACCTCGACTGACCTGCCCAGCCTAACTGGACTCGAACTCACCTCGACTGACCTGCCCAGCCTAACTCGACTGACTTTCACAGCTCACCTCGACTGACCTGCCCAGCCTAACTGGACTGACTTTCACAGCTCACCTCGACTGACCTGCCCAGCCTAACTGGACTGACTTTCACAGCTCACCCCGACTGACCTGCCCAGCCTAACTCGACTGACTTTCACAGCTCACCTCGACTGACCTGCGCAGCCTAACTGGACTGACTCTCACAGCTCACCTCGACTGACCTGCCCAGCCTAATGAGGGACTTTCACAGCTCACCTCGACTGACCTGCCCAGCCTAACTCGACTGACTTTCACAGCTCACCCCGACTGACCTGCCCAGCCTAACTCGACTGACTTTCACAGCTCACCTCGACTGACCTGCCCAGCCTAACTCGACTGACTTTCACAGCTCACCCCGACTGACCTGCCCAGCCTAACTCGACTGACTTTCACAGCTCACCTCGACTGACCTGCCCAGCCTAACTCGACTGACTCTCACAGCTCACCCCGACTGACCTGCGCAGCCTAACTGGACTGACTTTCACAGCTCACCTCGACTGACCTGCGCAGCCTAACTGGACTGACTCTCACAGCTCACCCCGACTGACCTGCCCAGCCTAACTCGACTGACTTTCACAGCTCACCTCGACTGACCTACCCAGCCTAACACGACTGACTCTCACAGCTCACCCCGACTGACCTGCCCAGCCTAACTCGACTGACTCTCACAGCTCACCCCGACTGACCTGCCCAGCCTAACTCGACTGACTCTCACAGCTCACCCCGACTGACCTGCGCAGCCTAACTGGACTGACTTTCCGACCTACCTGCCCACCTAACTCGACACTTTCACAGCTCACCTCGACTGACTGACCTGCCAGCCTAACTGGACTGACTCTCACAGCTCACCCCGACTGACCTGC
Organism: Imbricaverruca yamaguchii; assembly: GCA_034440575.1. Classification (NCBI taxonomy): domain Eukaryota; kingdom Metazoa; phylum Arthropoda; class Thecostraca; family Neoverrucidae; genus Imbricaverruca; species Imbricaverruca yamaguchii. The sequence goes on along the minus strand of JAOTOL010001651.1, from coordinate 3,504,929 downwards.
CCAGCCTAACTCGACTGACTCTCACAGCTCACCCAGACTGACCTGCGCAGCCTAACTGGACTGACTTGCATAGCTCACCCCGACTGACCTGCGCAGCCTTACTCGACTGACTCTCACAGCTCACCCCGACTGACCTGCGCAGCCTAACTCGACTGACTCTCACAGCTCACCCCGACTGACCTGCCCAGCCTAACTCGACTAACTTTCACAGCTCACCTCGACTGACCCGCGCAGCCTAACTGGACTGACTCTCACAGCTCACCTCGACTGACTTGAGCAGCCTAACTGGAATGACTTTCGCAACTCACCTCGACTGACCTGCGCAGCCTAACTCGACTGACTTTCACAGCTCACCTCGACTGACCCGTGCAGCCTAACTGGACTGACTCTCACAGCTCACCTCGACTGACTTGCGCAGCCTAACTGGACTGACTCTCACAGCTCACCTCGACTGACTTGCGCAGCCTAACTGGACTGACCTGCGCAGCCCACCGGCGACTGACCTGCGCAGCGAGCAGTTCGTTTTCGATGCGTGACCTGCCGCGGCCGGCGCGGGTCGGGTCCTTTACCCGAACCACCAGCAGGTCATGTGCCTGTCGCAGCTGATGATGTGCCCGCTGCAGCTGACAGCACAGCTGCTGCAGCTCCTGCCGAGTCAGCTGCGCACACAACAGCAGTCAATCAGCAACACAGCCAGCCACAGGTTCATTCATTCATGGAACAGCATAGCCATTCACGAATATGCACATTCAGGGATGGAACAGCCAGTCACAGGTACATGCATTCACTGAACAGCATATTGTCAGCCGTAGAGAAGCAAGTTCAGGGACTGGGCAGCCAGGTCTGTGGTGGGAAGTGAAGAACGGAGGAGAGGTATCCAAAGCGCGCTTTTCACGCGATTTTAGTGCTGTAAAATGCATGAAATGGCCGGTCAATTATAAATTACCGCGTGATGGGCTGATTTATAGCTTAGGGACGTCTCGGGTCGGGAAGCGGAGCATGTTGGTACGCTCATCACACAGAGGTAGAAAATGTCGGCATGCTCGAGGTGGGGTTGAGACTTTGACTGGAAAATAGTGGACCTAGTAACTCGGGCAGAACAGCAAGCTTCTTCAGATTGTCGCAGATAATCGAGTACATGCTATTATTGCGTGATTTCATGATGCAGGGTGCAGGGTCGTCAAAGCATAGTTTGGCCAAGTACTGATTAGACAGTGATGCACCTCCCCCCATCCGGTCAGCCGCACAGCACCCCTGTCTGTGTCAGAGTCGGAATATCCTAGAAGCCGGCTGACGACCGACGATGGAGTCTAAACAGCATCAGCTGGCTATAAAGGCATACCTTACGCACATCAGGTATTCACATTATTTAGTTGACTAGAGGTAGAGACAGACACAGAGACAGGGACGGAGGCGGAGACGGAGAGGAAGTGACAGAGAGAAAAGAGAGAGAGAATATATACATATATACATATATATATATATATATATATATATATATATATATATATATATATATATTTATATATATATATATATATATATATATATATATATATATATATATATATATATATATATATGTATATAGAGAGAGAGAGAGAAGAAGAAAAAATAGAGAGAGAGAGGCAGAGGCAGAGTAAGAGGCAGAGGAAGAGGAAGATGCAGAGGAAGATGCAGAGGCAGAGGCAGAGGCAGAGGCAGAGGAAGAGGCAGAGGCAGAGGCAGAGGAAGAGGCAGAGGCAGAGGCAGAGGAAGAGGCAGAGGCAGAGGCAGAGGAAGAGACAGAGGAAGAGGAAGAGGAAGAGGAAGAGGCAGAGGCAGAGGCAGAGGCAGAGGCAGAGGCAGAGGCAGAGGCAGAGGCAGAGGCAGAGTAAGATACAGAGGAAGAACCAGATCCAGTGGAAGACACAGAGGCAGAGGCAGAGGCAGAGGAAGAGGCAGAGGCAGAGGCAGAGACAGAGGTAGAAGCAGAGACCGTGGGAGAGAGCTCGTTATCGTTAAAGCTGCAACTAAGAATACCCGGTATTTCAGAGCTAGAGGGAGAGGAGAGAGTATGTGTCAGTGAGAGGGTAATGCCAGTATATCCTCGCCACAGGAGCCATTGGTCGGAACAGCATGCCATCCGCACCAGGTTGGATGGCTTGGTGTCCTCCTCGATTAACTTAACAAAATAGTTGGCTTGCATTTACATATGCTATGCACCAAGATGGTACGGCGTTCTTTCCGCCAGCTAGGCCGTACGCAAGGATAATTCCTCTAGCCGGCTAGGCAGTGCGGCGTATTTCATCTGGACACGCCGTGTGATGACCGACACCTCACCTCACCCCTCTGGACGGTGTGGAGTACTTCACCTGGACCCGCCGTGTGATGACCGACACCTCACCTCACCCCTCTGGACGGTGTGGTGTACTTCACCTGGACCCGCCGTGTGATGACCGACACCTCACCTCACCCCTCTGGACGGTGTGGAGTACTTCACCTGGACCCGCCGTGTGATGACCGACACCTCACCTCACCCCTCTGGACGGTGTGGAGTACTTCACCTGGACCCGCCGTGTGATGACCGACACCTCACCTCACCCCTCTGACGGTGTGGGTACTTCACCTGGACCCGCCGTGGATGACCGACACCTCACCTCACCCCTCTGGACCCTCCTCTGACGGTGTGGTGTACTTCAGCTGGACCCGCCGTGTGATGACCGACACCTCACCTCACCCCTCTGGACGGTGTGGAGTACTTCACCTGGACCCGCCGTGTGATGACCGACACCTCACCTCACCCCATGTGTACCGTGCCCCCCCCCCCCCCCCCTCTGGACGGTGTGGAGTACTTCACCTGGACCCGCCGTGTGATGACCGACACCTCACATCAGCCCTCTGCATGGTGTGGTGTACTTCACCTGGACCCGCCGTGTGATGACCGACACCTCACCTCACCCCTCTGGACGGTGTGGAGTACTTCACCTGGACCCGCCGTGTGATGACCGACACCTCACATCAGCCCTCTGATGGTGTGGGTACTTCACCTGGACCCGCCGTGTGATGACCGACACCTCACCTCACCCCTCTGGACGGTGTGGAGTACTTCACCTGGACCCGCCGTGTGATGACCGACACCTCACCTCACCCCTCTGGACGGTGTGGAGTACTTCACCTGGACCCGCCGTGTGATGACCGACACCTCACCTCACCCCTCTGGACGGTGTGGAGTACTTCACCTGGACCCGCCGTGTGATGACCGACACCTCACCTCACCCCTCTGGACGGTGTGGAGTACTTCACCTGGACCCGCCGTGTGATGACCGACACCTCACATCAGCCCTCTGCATGGTGTGGTGTACTTCAGCTGGACCCGCCGTGTGATGACCGACACCTCACCTCACCCCTCTGGACGGTGTGGAGTACTTCACCTGGACCCGCCGTGTGATGACCGACACCTCACATCAGCCCTCTGCATGGTGTGGTGTACTTCAGCTGGACCCGCCGTGCGATGACCAACACCTCACCTCAGCCAAATCAGACGGCTTGATGTCAGAGATATCCGAGCCAATCCCTGTGTCGGCGCCAGCACCTCCCAGCGAGCCATACTGCTCCCCTTCATTCAGTGTCGGAAGTCCGTTCATCTGGAGCACAGGAAAATTATATCAGCACTGAAATATCGGCACCCTAGCACATAGTATATGGTACTCTGTTGCCGAATACTTCCACAATAGTTATTAATCCTTCCAAGTATCAGAGGATGTGACGAAAGTGCAGGCCACAGCAGCTCCGACGCAGTGGAACGGTATTGCAACGCCACCCTTGGCGACTTCGTGTTGATAATTCTGGCTCGGTCCGACAAGACTCACACTGGCACTGGCAAGATGTGTGGATTAAGAGCACTGGAGTTCATCCATGCTGTTATCTATTAGCTGTGCGAGTCAACCCGGAATGCTCCACTTCTACCACAACGGGCTAACATGGGTGGAAGATAAGAGGAATAATATTTGGTACTTTTACGACGCATTCGACCGCCAGGCAACATAACGTCGCCAACCTGTCAGAGCCATTTGTCGTGGGTGGGTTCGGTAATCTCGCCGGTGGAAGTACGAGAGAGGAGCGTTGTCTGGAACTGTGAAGAACTGGCAAGGTTTGATGTGCGCTACATGACATGTACGCGGGAAATACCATTGATACGTGTTCCAATGGTGAAATGCGGGCGGATAGTTAACCGCACAAGTAATTGCTGAACTGGACCCTCAGCAAATGAGTTTTGACTCGAGTGCTGTGTCTGATTGTTACTTGCTGCAGACACCAAGAGGCACCAGACCTGCAGATAGCTGGTCGGTTGCTTCTTGTTGCACTGAACAAGCTATTGTCGGCTGGTGTCCCATCAATAGGCGCCACTGGGCCGTCCAGACGACAGGGCGGTCCGCCGGCACTGGCACAAGACGGACACGGATACCGGACACACGACGGACTGTCCTAGAGGACACCCTTAGCACTGGCAGTCGACACACAGCATATTGGGCTGGAGGACACCCTTAGCACTGGCAGTCGACACACAGCATACTGTGCCGGGGGACACCCTTAACACTGGCAGTCGACACACAGCATACTGTGCCGGGGGACACCCTTAGCACTGGCAGTCGACACACAGCATACTGTGCCGGGGGACACCCTTAACACTGGCAGTCGACACACAACAGACTGTGCCGGAGGACACCCTTAACACTGGCAGTCGACACACAGCATACTGTGCCGGGGGACACCCTTAACACTGGCAGTCGACACATAACAGACTGTGCCGGAGGACACCCTTAACACTGGCAGTCGACACACAGCATACTGTGCCGGGGGACACCCTTAACACTGGCAGTCGACACATAACAGACTGTGCCGGGGGACACCCGTAACACTGGCAGTCGACACACAACAGACTGTGCCGGAGGACACCCTTAACACTGGCAGTCGACACACAGCATACTGTGCCGGGGGACACCCTTAACACTGGCAGTCAACACATAACAGACTGTGCCGGAGGACACCCTTAACACTGGCAGTCGACACACAACAGACTGTGCCGGGGGACACCCTTAACACTGGCAGTCGATACACAACAGACTGTGCCGGAGGACACCTTCAACACTGGCATCCGGCACACACGGTAGTTAGAATAAGACTGACTCCACTGGCGTACTCGTGCTAGACTGTTTTTGGCGTGTTGGTGTATTTTTATCCTGTCCCAGTGGTCTGACATAGTAGCGCAGGCACGTTTCTCCTGCCCGAGAGAGCCAGCCATCTGACACGAGAACGCCGGCACGTTTCTCCCGCTTCCGACAGAGCAGAAAAGCGTCCGACCACTGTCCATAGATCCGCCGTAACTCACGGGAAGTGGGCCACCAGGTTGCATGTGATCGAGTCATGCACAGCACAGCGTGGGCAGGCACGCACGCCGCCTGAGAGTCGAGCGCCGCCTGTAGCATAGCACAGCACAGCGTGGGCAGGTACGCGCGCCGCCTGAGAGTCGAGCGCCGCCTGTAGCATAGCACAGCACAGCGTGGGCAGGTACGCGCGCCGCCTGAGAGTCGAGCGCCGCCTGTAGCATAGCACAGCACAGCGTGGGCAGGTACGCGCGCCGCCTGAGAGTCGAGCGCCGCCTGTAGCATAGCACAGCACAGCGTGGGCAGGTACGCGCGCCGCCTGAGAATCGAGCGCCGCCTGTAGCGATACGCTGCCACGTCACGTGCCAGCCGTCGTTCCGTTGCCAAGCCGCTGCGCTGTGGCCGGGCGCTGGCGGAACTACGCCCAACTGACCGCTACTCTCCACATGGTAAGTGGCCCCGGCGAGAATATCATCGTCATCACCGACCCGTCCAGATCGGGGGGTTGGTAGGGAAGGGGGTGTCGGTGGCACGGCCGCCCCAACTGACACCGTCACCAGGTCTGACCGTGGGCGCGCGGAGCTTAAGAACTGTCACCGGGCACGTGTTTGTATCGCGTGGCACTCCAGAAATAAGGCTGTGTGCATGGACTAAAAATGTGCCAGCGCCGCCAGTACGCATTGACGTGTGTGGATAACTCTGATGAAGCATTAATATCCGTGAGAAATTGAGCTAATATTACAACTCGGACTGCAAAATGAAGGTGAAAGATCCGGAATAAAAATAATTATATAGTGAGTACAGATCTACTGAGCTACCACGAACTTACTAAATAGCAATCACGTGGGCACGTTTGCAAGCACGCAGGATATCTTGGCAGGATGTGACGACCAGGAAATAGACGGACCGAGATCATTGTGCTGAAGGGTGAAGTATGCATGAACTGGAATGGGTTCGGCTCACAGAAGGCAATGATGAGTATTGGGATACGTTTTACTGGTAGAAGGCAAGCACGCGTGCTCGAGGCAGTGCACTAACATATAAAAGCGTGTGCAAGGACACATTAAGCTGTTAGACGCATGGTTGCTGTAACCGCGGGTGTAGAAAATGCGTCTCAAATATTCATAAATTCACCATTACGTCTATTAACACTCGCACGTCCGGCGGTCCGCGCCAACTTCGCATGTCCGGGGGGGGGCAGATGTCTGCCTCCTTAAGATCTTTAAAACTATGCTAGCTAGCGACACACGGAAAATGGCGTTGGATAACTGGTGACAGGTTCTATCGAAAGTGGTTCGGTAATTTTTCGCTCAGGTCAATATTCAGGTCACTGGGTCACCATAGTTCAAATTCGATCAGATCGGGTGGGACTCTCAGATATTAGCACATATATCAGGACCTGTAACAGATAGAAACAATCGGCGAACGCTACTCGACAGCCCTTGAAATGTGCTATCGATAATAGGTTTGATTTAAGCTCAAGCCAACCGAAAATATGACCTCACGTCAAGGTCATGGGAGGGCATGTAATGCCCTCCCTGCCCTAGAGAGGGCACGTAATGTATCAATCGACACGTCTTGGCGATACAAGCACAATGACGGAAATTTCAGCCTTCTAGCTCAATGCAGTGCGATATAATGCGCAGAAATGTGCAAGTGATCTCAGGTGACCTCAGATGACCTTGGTGACGTCCCTGAGCAAAAATGTCAGCGATAACATTGAGCATAGCTTCCAACTACACGCCACAACCATTGTGAGATCATTCCGAAAGAAAATATGCAACCAGGAAACATTTGTATATTTTACCATAGCCGTATGATGGGGAAGCCATGGCCGCGACCTGACCTCAGGTCAATGCTACGAAGAAACCGATATATATATATATATATATATATATATATATATATATATATATATATATATATATATATATATATATATACTATGGTCCCTGATAAGATCATGTCGTGTTAAAAATTTGAAATCAATCGCCCAATTATCGTGGAAGTTACGCCACTTAGAACTCCGAGTGTAGTTGGGTTATTTCGCCTGACCTGGTGAGCTGACCTATGATGACCCAGGGTTACAAATGTATGAGGATATGCGGAAAATACTAATGAACAGCCATGCCAGGTTTGGCCTTGCTAACTCGATTAGTATGGCGGCAAATTACGAAAAACCGCAAGAGGGCAGCTATCTGCCCCCGGACGAGGGCGTGTTAAAGATACATAGGGGGGGCCAGGTGTGTGTGTGCACGTTGAATGTCACCGGAGCGGAGCGAAGTTGCCTCGGTCGGTTACCGGCCGTCTGTCACAAGTATGGTCCGGATATAGCCGGCTCGCTGGAATGCCGCCAGTCATGGGCAGACGAGCGCCACATTTGGCACCATATTCCGACCAGGTGTGCCCCACTTGGTGCTGCGCTGGACCGTACCCTCAGACGACTCGGAAATGTGCCGCCGGCGTGCACCTACGGCCGGCCACCGATTCTCCGCCGCCGGTGCTAATTACTCGGAGTTCTCGTGTGATAGATAAGCAAAGGCGGATCTGTTGGCACACATTTAGCGAGTGACATTCCGCACCTTGTATCGAGTGACATCACACCTTCCGGTGGTGACTAAGCGACTTTGCGTGACATCAAGCCTTCAGAAACCCGGACCGTTCCCTGTTGTGCACGAGGAGGTATTTTGGGAGACATCATGTGGTTTTATACGCTCTTATACTCATGCACACGTCCATTCCTAAAATTGGAGATAGATAATTTGACATGCAAGATGGCTGTGTGTATGCAGAATATAAACACTTCGGCTCAGAGGAAATCGTGTCTTCGTGTATGTTGCGCAGTACGCCTGGCGTCCATAGTTTTAACACGCGCCCTGGAGGTCCTCTGAAAATTACGGGCACTGGAGGGGGAGCGGACACCGCCCCCTAAGATCTCGGCTCGTTTTGAAGCTGGAGCAACAAAATTCGCAGAGTGGATGGGTACGGTAGTAGCCTCTATTGTGAGGAAATTGAATGACCTTAGGTCAATATTTCAAGGTCAAATGAGGTTAAATATGTCAAACTTTTCTTATTTTGCGTGGCTTGGCTTGTCATTGTTATGGACCCCTGTGATTGTGTTTAAATGCCCAAAAGTGAAATAAATGATGTTTTGGACATTACTAATGATGCAATACAGATGATAAGACCCGGATAAGGCCCCATTTGGCCCCAGGTTACCTATATAGCAGCAGCACTTCATCAGGTCATCACCTGCTCCAGTTACCGGAACCGGTCCGCCAGCCCGACTGCTCCGTCAGGCGGCTCGGGGCATTCGGCTTCGCGAAGAAAGGAATGAAATACATGAATAAAGTATGGAAACGCTTAGGTGCACAGTTACAAATAGAAGTTTTCAGGATGTGTAGGGAGTAACATGCAAACTGACATCAATTGCATGGCAGGCATTTGCATTTATGAGAACATTCCAGTTCACCAAGCTTGGTTCCATTAGCCTATCATGAACTTGACCTGACGTGACCTCGGTGACCAGACATGACCTTCAAGCTATGCAGCATAACAATATGCATCACACTAGTCGCTAGTGTTGCCAAGAACACTTTCCATTTGGCAATATACGGAAAGCGCTTCAGCGCCGATTTTTTTGGTTTGGCGCCAAAATTTGTATTATTATTTTAACGGTACCTAACTCGAAAAATTTTCGGCCGATTTCAGATTGTCTTGCTTTAAGCAACGTGCCGGTCAATTCTAAGCAGTTACGCAAACAATGGCGTATATCAACAGGGCAAATCTTGTGTTATGTACGAAAAATCGGTGGGGCGGGCGGATTTCGTCCCCCCTCCAGGGCGCATGCTAAGGCCACGCGCCCTGGATGGCCTCTGAAAATTACTCGCACTGGGGGGGGGGGGACTTCACCCCACTAAGATCTCGGCTCGTATTAAAGCTAGAGCAACGAGATTCGCTGGGTGGTTGATACGGGAGTGAACGCTATTGTGTACAAATTGTGTGACTTTAGGTCAATATCTTCAATGTCAAATGAGGTCAAAATGTCAACAAAAAAAATGGTTTTGCGTGGTTTGGCTTGTCATTGTTATGGATCACTGTGCTTCTGCTTAAATGCTCTAAAATGGGCATTAATGATGTTTTGGACATTACTAATGATGCAATACAGATGTTATACCCGGTATTTGACCTCAGGTCATATGTATAGCAGCAGTTAATCAGGTCATTACCTGCTCCAGTTACCGAAACCGGGCCGCCCGCCCGACTGCTCCGTTGGGCGGCTCAGCACAATCGGCTTCGCAAAGAAAGGAGTTAAATACATAAATAAAGTATGGAAATGCTTAGGCACACAATGGCAAACAGTACATTTCTGGATGTATAGGGAGTAATATGCAACGCGACATCAATCGCATGACAGTCATTTGCATTTAAGACAACATTCCAGTTGACCAAGTTTGGTTATATTAACCTGTTATAAACTTGACCTGACTTGACCTCGGTGACCTAACATGACTTTGAATATATATAGCATATCAATGTACATAAAACAAGTGCTTGTGTTGCCAAGAACACTTCCCTTTTGACAATATACGGGAAGCGCATCAGAGCCCGATTTTTGTTTTCTGGCGCTGTGAAATGTTTTCACTTTAACGACCCCTAACTCGAAACATTTTCGGCCGATTTTAATTTGTCTTGCTTTAAGCAACGCCTGTCTCCGACCTTATCGGAGACAGGGTCGGAGACAGGGTCGGAGACAGGGTCGGAGACAGGGTCGGAGACAGGGTCGGAGACAGGGTCGGAGACAGGGTCGGAGACAGGGTCGGAGACAGGGTCGGAGACAGGGTCGGAGACAGGGTCGGAGACAGGGTCGGAGACAGGGTCGGAGACAGGGTCGGAGGGAGACAGGGTCGGAGACAGGGTCGGAGACAGGGTCGGAGACAGGGTCGGAGACAGGGTCGGAGACAGGGTCGGAGACAGGGTCGGAGACAGGGTCGGAGACAGGGTCGGAGACAGGGTCGGAGACAGGGTCGGAGACAGGGTCGGAGACAGGGTCGGAGACAGGGTCGGAGACAGGGTCGGAGACAGGGTCGGAGACAGGGTCGGAGACAGGGTCGGAGACAGGGTCGGAGACAGGGTCGGAGACAGGGTCGGAGACAGGGTCGGAGACAGGGTCGGAGACAGGGTCGGAGACAGGGTCGGAGACAGGGTCGGAGACAGGGTCGGAGACAGGGTCGGAGACAGGGTCGGAGACAGGGTCGGAGACAGGGTCAGGAGACAGGGTCGGAGACAGGGTCGAGTCGGAGACAGGGTCGGAGACAGGGTCGGAGACAGGGTCGGAGACAGGGTCGGAGACAGGGTCGGAGACAGGGTCGGAGACAGGGTCGGAGACAGGGTCGGAGACAGGGTCGGAGACAGGGTCGGAGACAGGGTCGGAGACAGGGTCGGAGACAGGGTCGGAGACAGGGTCGGAGACAGGGTCGGAGACAGGGTCGGAGACAGGGTCGGAGACAGGGTCGGAGACAGGGTCGGAGACAGGGTCGGAGACAGGGTCGGAGACAGGGTCGGAGACAGGGTCGGAGACAGGGTCGGAGACAGGGTCGGAGACAGGGTCGGAGACAGGGTCGGAGACAGGGTCGGAGACAGGGTCGGAGACAGGGTCGGAGACAGGGTCGGAGACAGGGTCGGAGACAGGGTCGGAGACAGGGTCGGAGACAGGGTCGGGGACAGGGTCGGGGACAGGGTCGGAGGCAGGGTCGGGGACAGGGTCGACGACAGGCTCGAGAACGCGACAGTGACGTACATTACAGCCAAAGTGTTTGCGGTGAAGATAATCTAAGGATATCCTAGCAACACAAAAGTCACAGCTACAAGTGTGCATCACTTTTAACACAAATATGGTGTTTGACAGGGGTATTAATAGCGTGGAAAACCGGGCCGATTTTATTCTTCAAAACACCTCACACTCTCGCCGCAGTGATGAACTTCGGCTGGTGGACGGCGGGTGCACGTGGTCAATAGGAAATATGTAGCCGGTACGTGGAGCCGAGTAATGCCGTGTCGCCAAAATCAATTGTTTTCCAGCTCCAAACCCAATTGAGGAAAAACGGTGAAAAAACGTCGTTTTCGTCTTTCACCCGTCCGCCGTGTACACGTGCCACGTGGGGTGGAAATGTTTACACTGATGAACTTAATCATTGTCGGGGGTTCACTTATGTGTTAGTTTCGAGCTGATCGGACCATAGGTTCGGCAGCTGTGGTGCGCTCATTCGGGCGTCAATTCCCACGTCAATGAGAGTGGATTTCAGTTTGAAGCCAACGTGAGCGGTCCTTTGGCGCTCAACTGGCTCTCTGGCTACCATAGCGCGCGTGGACGCCAAAGTTTTCGGGTGATCGCAACGAGACGGGCACATGTGACGGAGGAAAGTGCTACCTTTTGCTGCTACCACTCACAAGAAAGTGGCACAGTGTACGACATACTACAGCGCCAATACGACATACTACACGAGGTTATTGATGAAGCGGAATTATATTACGCCAATTTTTCAAGTGCCTCACATGTTAGACCTCAGGCATTCGATGCTTTGCTGTAAGCCTGGCTTTTTGAGATTCCCAGAGCATCCCCTAGTATTTTGTGGTTCCTGCAAAATTACTAGTGCCGGCTGTGACCTAGCCGCAGGGGGCTAATTCTGACCTAGCGCTCACAGGGTCAACTATGACCCAAAACCAAGAGGGCGGCAACTCTGTCCCAGCGTCCAGGAGATCCGGCTCTCACTCAGGGCCCATGGGAGTCGGCTCTGACTCATGGCCCATGGGAGCCGGATCCGACCCAGACCTAAGGGAGCCGGCTCTGACCCAGGACACAGGGAGCAGGGTCCGACCCAGGGCCTAGGGAGCCGGCTCTGGCCCAGGGCCAAGGGAGCAAGCTCCGACCTAGGGGCTAGGGAGCCGGCTCTGGCCCAGGCCGGCTCTGATTTGTGCTCGATCAGAAAACTGGGGCGTCTGAAGCTCAATGACTAAACTTGGCGGCTTGAAAACCAAATAATAAGAGATTTGATTCCCCGAAGTGCCGCTCCTCCCCCAGCCAGCATGACAGGCAGACGATGCCATATGTATGCAGCTGTTTGGTGCGTAGTAAAGCCACAAACAACAACGATCAGAAAATCGGCTCTGACCTGGTCACTCAAGGAAGGAGCCGATTCTGGTCCCGTGACTAGATTTCAGCCACTCCTGCCGCCTGCATGGTGGCCTTTATAAACCATGGTGAATAAATCGAATTTCATCAGTATGTATATCTGAAGCGCTCTTAATTACACACAATAAAAAAAGAGTTTGTCCAATCGATGGGCTCGTTACATGGCCTCAGTACATGATTCATGAAAACAAATGTGATAAAACTTGATCACAGCCCATCTTTATCGTTGTACGAAATGATTTTCGAAAATGAAAATGCTCAATGACGAACTTCACAGGCTCACAGGCGGGATGAGTTAGTCACCGTACAGGCAACGGTTTGCCGATGGATGTAAATTATAGCTTTCTGCATGTGGGGAAAAGGGAGTGGTACAGTAGCTGTACTAACACGCCCTCTTTTACCAGTGGCATCTCTATCTTGTTATCGGGGTAGTTGCATGGGCAAAGAAGCATGAGCCGTCGACGACACTCTCTGGACCAGCTAGTTTGATGACTGGACCTCACATGTTGGTCTCAAGCGGACATATGAGGGGAGCAGCTGCGTCATCAGCACGTGAGAGTCTCAGGTGGGGCAGCCCGGGCTCAGCACGTCGAGCCGAGTCCGGTGAGCAGCCGGCGTGCCGGTGTGAGTTCCGACACGGCGTTTGTGTTGGGTTGCTCGATACCGGCCATATCTGGGTCACGGGTGAACGGCGGTGGCTGTGCACCGGTCACCCCCGGCGGTCGATGCCGAGCTGCCGCCAGGTGTACGAGCGGTGCTGGGCGCGGGCGTGGCACAAAATTGGCGAGTATGTTGCGACGGGAGCACGGGGTGTGGGGTGTGTTGGAGCGGGGTCACGGCCAGGTGTGGGGTGTGTTGGAGCGGGGTCACGGTCAGGTGTGGGGTGTGTTGGAGCGGGGCCACGGCCAGGTGTGGGGTGTGTTGGAGCGGGGCCACGGCCAGGTGTGGGGTGTGTTGGAGCGTGGCCACGGCCATGTGTGGGGTGTGTTGGAGCGGGGTCACGGTCAGGTGTGGGGTGTGTTGGAGCGGGGCCACGGCCAGGTGTGGGGTGTGTTGGAGCGGGGCCACGGCCAGGTGTTGGGTGTGTTGGAGCGTGGCCACGGCCATGTGTGGGGTGTGTTGGAGCGGGGCCACGGCCAGGTGTGGGGTGTGTTGGAGCGGGGCCACGGCCAGGTGTGGGGTGTGTTGGAGCGGGGCCACGGTCAGGTGTGGGTGTGTTGGAGCGGGGTCACGGCCAGGTGTGGGGTGTGTTGGAGCGGGGTCACGGTCAGGTGTGGGGCGTGTTGGAGCGGGGTCACGGTCAGGTGTGGGGTGTGTTGGAGCGGGGTCACGGTCAGGTGTGGGTGTGTTGGAGCGGGGTCACGGTCAGGTGTGGGGCGTGTTGGAGCGTGGCCACGGCCATATGTGGGGTGTGTTGGAGCGGGGTCACGGCCAGGTGGGGGTGTGCTGGAGCGGGTTCACGCAGAGTGAGAGATGTGCATAGGCGAACCCAAAGACAAATACGGTGTGTGGTAAGTGACACGCTTGGTGACTGTAGCCTCTTTGACGGTCCATCACTTGACGTATTTGGTAACGGGTCCCTGCTCGTGTCACACGCGCATGATGACGAAAAAGCGCGCGACCGGCCCGAAAAACCGCCCCAAGCTAACGAGTAATAGTGTACCATCATCAACACTTCCTGTCGCGCCAGACCAAAGAGAAGTTGCCACCCAGCCAATGCGATTGGCTGAGGTCACAGGTTGCGGGTGACCCAGTCTTCCGGTGTCCTGCCCAGGTGGCCACCAGGGACGGTCTGGTCTCAGGTGGTTTGGTCTCTCTATGGATCCGTCTTCAGATGGCCTAGTTTCCAAGTGATCTGATTTCCGAGTGGCCTTTGATCCTCAAGTAGTCTGAGCCTTCTGGTGGCCTAGTTTCCAGGTGGTTTGATCTCCTTATGTCCTCTGATCTCCGAGTGGCCTGTGTTTTCAAGTGGCCTAGTCAGGATGACTCCGACAGACGGTCCGATCTCCAGGTGGCCCGGTCCCCAGGTGGCCCGGTTTCCAGGTTTCCGGGTGACCCGGTCTCCAGGTGGTCAGGTCTCCAGGTGGCCTGGTCTCCAGGTGGCCTTGTCAGGGTGAAGTTACATGACGGGGCCGACCGCCGCCGCGGTCACAGCCACCACAGCTGTGGCCGCAGTCATTACCATGATCCCAGCCAGCAAAAACGCCGACTCTGGTGGGGCTACCGCCACATAGCACTTAGGCGGGCCACGACTCAGTCAAGTCCGGCCAGCAGCGGAAGACGAGAGGTGGTCTGGGCCGCAGTAGTGACACCGACGACACCTGTCGTGCGCCACAATCGATGTCCTGTGTAGGTACGCCACCGTCTGGCTTACGTATGGCCGACGTCCGGTGAACGTCCGGCGAACGTCCGGCGACCGTCCGCCCGACGTCCAGTGACCGTCCGACCAACGTACAGTGAACATCCGGCCAACGACTGACGACCGTTCGGCCGACGTCCCGCCGACGTTCGCGACCGTCAGGTCAAAGTCCAGCAAACGTTTGGCCGACGTACGGTACACGTCCGGCCGACGTCCAGCCGACGTCCAATGAACGTCTGGTCGACGCTCGACATTACCTAATGAAATTCGGTCGGCCCATGACAGGGCAAATGTTAGCAGGTCACGGAAGCAACGACGCCGGCTGACAAAAATGACAGCTGAGCCGTCACTGGACGGGTGATCTAGTTATCTGGCCGCGTGTGGCTCGATGACTCTGGCACGGAGCCAGCCCTGGCTGGGTCACGGGGCCAGCCAGGCTGGGCCACGGAGTCAGCCAGGCTCAGGCCACGGAGTCAGCCAGGCTGGGGCACGGATTCAGCCTTAGCTGGGGCACGGGGCCAGCCAGGTTGGGCCACGGAGTCAGCCAGGCTAGGCCACGGCGGTCAGCATTAGCTGGGGCACGGGGCCAGCCAGGCTGGGCCACGATGTCAGCCAGGTTGGGCCACGGGGTTAGCATTAGCTGGGACACGGAGCCACAGAGGAGGAAAAAAAGTATCAACACGGCAACGCACTACGGTGGAAATTTACCACTGCGGGCCATTCTTATTCCTCCGTGGTGGAAACTGGTCCACGGAGACAAGGAGCAAACAAACTGTTGGTTTGATTCGAGTTTGGAATTTTTTTTAACGACTTCTCGAAAAAGTAAAACCTGCCGAATTCCTCGAAATAAGATGAACTGCTAAAATATATTGCAATTTGCTTCCCATCCATACCATTTCCCAACATATGTATGTATTTTTTTTGCATGTAAAGGAGTTCCTTAACGTCGTACAAAAAAAAACTTCGGCAGCGGCAACTTTCCACCGGAAATAGCCTATGGTGGAAATTGGTGGGAAAGCCTTTGACCGACACAGAGACGCTAGAATATATAAACTGTGTGCCGGCCGGATGCACATGATTTTTTGCGTTTCTGGTAAGTCGTGAAAACGATATCTCCATTCGCATTTCATTTGTTTGAAGACGTAACTTTCAAAATGTAGAGGCGAAACACTGCCAACTGCAGTAAGCGAGGGATTATGATACAAATAGGAAGAATGATTGCAGGGTTGTTCTGATAAAAACTGTATATCAGGTACAGCTTCATGTCATTTGTAAAATGGCTTTTCACAACTGCACATTTTTTCTTCAGCCCGCGCTTATTGTTTCCCTCAATTATTTTGCATCTCTTTTTCGAACTTTCTCACAAGTAATTTCCAGTTAAGTGCGTTTTCACGGTTTTATCTATCAACATGGGAAACAGCAGCAGGGTTACCTGAGGCTGTTTGCTACAAGGTGTCACTAGTGAGCCACGCTATTCCAATGCTATGCATTATTATAATGAACATGCAATGACTTGCAAATAATCCATATTGTATATTTGATGCAGATAGATTATATTACAATCAAAGATATATCAAGCCGTCTAGAATAAAACATATACACTGAGAATTAAACAAGATGATGGAGGGAACCGCCAACACTTGGATCTGTATACGGCTTAAGTTTAAGACCTTGAAGAGTGTGTTGACTACGGTTCTTCCGAGTTGCCTGTTTTGGGAATTGCAAGGTATTTGTAAAGGTGCTGTGAGAACAGGCGGTAGGATAATCATATTTTGCCGAAGCGGAAAAGTGCTGGGGAGTAGGTTGGTCATATGTGCACACTTTTTGCCAAAATCGATAGCAGCTCCCCTATCATTTTATGCATTTTGGGCTGCCGAACACGATGGAAGCATAAGAAATGCAAATTTCTCACATCTTTTGATGGCCCCGGGCACTTCAATATTTTGGCTGGGATCAAATTTTGAACATTTGTGCATCACATAAGCGGACGGGTGAAAATGAGTCAGCTTGCGCATTACACCGACAAGGCAATTCATTTTCGATCATTTGGCACCGCTTCCAGGATTCTAGCTGTCTTATTACCTCAGATTTCGTGTTCTGAAGTATGGGGGGGGGGGGGGGTCCCGTTTGCCAAGAGGGGGGGGGGGGAGGGGGCCCGGCTGCCTACCAAATGCCTTATGACGGACGCGTTTGCATTTTCCACTAAGCGTGGTTTGGGTGTCTTGATGCACTGGTACCGTCTCAACTAACTTATCGGTTATGTTTTATGTAAATTAGAGATTCAAATACACACCAATGGTAACGGATTCTACAGTGAAATAATCGCGCATACTAGTTGAAAAAAAGGGGAATTGCACAGAACATGATTCAGGCGATTGACATACCTCGTTGCGATTCAGGACAGGCGACGCCTGGCCTGAATCGCAACAAGGTAATGAACATGAAGCCAGTATCACTCCTCGTATCTTTGTGCATTTTGTAAAAGGTGTATTCTATGTATTCCGTCAGATCATCTGTCATCACCACTCCGCCGCCGCCCCCGGGGCACGCCGCAACAGCCCGCCACGCTAAGACTCGCCGCAGCGGCGCTCACTCACTCACTGGCCCGGAACCGGCGACGGAAGGCCACCTTATTCAGGCTATAGCCGCCCTGGCGGTCCCTGTCGGTGACAGCCGCCGCCGACTCCATGGCCAGTTTTACACTTCGCTCTGTCGCCCGGGTGTGGCAGGGAATGCCAGTTCGCAAAGGCTCGTCCAGCAGACGCGCCAGCTCATCGCCGCCAAGTGGGCGGGTCAGGGGTGGCTCGATATCTGCTTGGTTGTGTTGCAAATCCACCAACTCCATGAAGTTGCTGGCCCAGAGATTGATTTTCGGGCATCTGTGAGCCCGGACTGGTTGCCCAGGCTGCCAGCGCTGACGGGCCTCACCGATGAGCTGGGTAGCTCGGGCCCAGATCACTCGTCGTTCGTCCCGAGCATGCCGAGGACGACGGCATCAGGGTGCGCCATCATGGCGTCCCCGCAGTCTCCTGCACTTCGGCCAGATCATCGCCGGTCATGTGGCGGTGCTGCCGCTCGAGCTGGTTGTACATGTGGTGCGGCGCCTCCACCAGGTCCGGCCGGTGTCTGATTGCCACCACTGTTGGGATGTAAACCCCAACAACGTACAATGAAAGCGTCTGCAGCTCGGCACTGGGGCTCTGTTGGACCATGTAGAAACGCAACAGTCTGCTCTGTGCGGTGTGCCACAACGCCATACTGAGTTGGCCGTGATCGCGTTGCGCTATTTCACTTCCATCGCCCGAGGTCACACACTGGGCGCGCACAACGCCAGCAGACGCAAATCTGAGCTCAGATTGCGTCTGCCATCATCTGACAGAAGCGGCAGCTCAGCCGTTGTCAGGGGCTGGAACTGAGCGGCAGGAAACTGGTGCACCGTGCCCGATAGCAGCTTGCCGATGGGACCTGAGACGCCGGGGCGTCTGGGAACTGGCATTCCCTGCCACACGCAGGCGACGGAGCGAAGTGTAAAGCAGACCATGGAGTCGGCCGCGGCTGTCACCGGCAGGGACCGCCAGGGCGGCTATAGCCTGAATAAGGTGGCCTTCCGTCGCCGGTTCCGGGCCAGTGAGTGAGTGAGCGCCGCTGCGGCGAGTCTCAGCGCGGCGGGCTGTTGCGGCGTGCACCGATGGCGGTGACGGCAGCTGAATGGTGATGACAGATGATCTGACGGAATGCATAGAATACACCCTTTACAAAACACAAAGAGATATGAGGGGTGACACTGCTTTCATGTTGATCACCTTGTTGCGATTCAGGCCAGGCTTAGCATGGCATGTTCTGCGCAGTAACACCTCTTTTCAACCAATATGTGCGATTATTTCACTGCAGAATCCGTTACCATTTGTGTTTATTTGCGTCTCTAATTTACATAAAACATTGGTTGAGACGGTACCAGTGCATCAAGACGCCAAACCACGCTTGGTGGAAAGTAACGAACGCGCCCACCATAAGGCATTTGGAAGGCAGCCGGGCTCCCTAGGCCTGCCATCTCTTGGCAGCCCAGGGAGTCGCTCGAACCTTCCATTCTTCAGAAGACTAAATCTGAGGAAATAAGACAGCCAGAATCTTGGAAAAGGTGCCAAAGGATCGAAAATGAATTGCCTCGACGATGTAATGCTCAAGCGGACTCATTTTCCCACCAGTCTGTTTATGAGATGCAGAAATGTCCAAAATTTGGTCCCAGCCAAATCTTCAAGTTGCCGGGACCATCAAAAGATGTGAGAAATGTGCATTTCTGATGCTCCCATCGTGTTCAGCGGCCTGAAGTGCATAAACGGAGGCGGGTCTGCTATCGATTTTGGCAGAAAGTGTACAGACCGGACCAACATACTGGGGATGAGCTTCTCCCTTTTGAACAGGAAGTGCGTTGTGGGTATCGGGGATGTACCTTTAATGACAGGCCCGACAGCTTTAGGATACACAACAAGAGGAGACATGGAGGTCTTCACAACGCCAGAGTAAAACAATTATGGTTTTGAACCGGGAGCGAAGTTTGCAAGCTATGCTACTGTAGAACAGGTAAGTCATATGACAGCTTGCCAGTGCAGCTGAATGGAATATGCTAAGAAATGTTTTCCAAGAAGCAAATGACAGTAATTATTGACTGTTCCCCTCAAGCTTTTCTGATCCCGACCACTTGTGCCAGCTGACTGCTAGCTAGCCAGCCAGTGTGGGAAGAGTGGTTCGCTGACCTGGAGTCTGAGAATAAAAAAGGTATTCCTGACCGTAGAGTCGGAGAATAAAAGAATGACCTCTGACCCCCCCCACAAAAAAGGGAACCAGCCGTGGCTGAACTGGGGAGCCAGTGTCTGAGCCGGCACTGGCAGCCCAGCACTGGCTGCAGCGGGTCGGTGACGCTGTCGGCAAATCTGGTCAGCATGCTTCAGCGGAGGGCGCTGTTTTTGTTTCCACACCATCACCGACCACACCACCGCTGACCACCGGCATTATCGTCGACCACACCATCACAAACCATAGAACCATCGCCAATCAGAGCGGCAGTGGCAGGGGGTGGAGCGTCAGTTTGGGCACCTTAGGTGGACCACGTGACGACCGGTGGAAGTTTGTCACACCGCTGTCACCGGCACTACAGCCACGTCTCACAGCCGGCTGAACCACCGGCACCACAGCCACGTTTCACAGCCGGCTGAACCACCGGCACCACAGCCACGTCTCACAGCCGACTAAAAGCCACGTTAAGCCGAAACCACCGGCACCACAGCCACGTCTCACAGCCGGCTGAACCACCGGCACCACAGCCACGTCTCACAGCCGGCTGAACCACCGGCACCACAGCCACGTCTCACAGCCGGCTGAACCACCGGCACCACAGCCACGTCTCACAGCCGGCTGAACCACCGGCACCACAGCCACGTCTCACAGCCGGCTGAACCACCGGCACCACAGCCACGTCTCACAGCCGGCTGCCCCACACAGAACCACCGGCACCACAGCCACGTCTCACAGCCGGCTGAACCACCGGCACCACAGCCACGTCTCACAGCCGGCTGAACCACCGGCACCACAGCCACGTCTCACAGCCGGCTGAACCACCGGCACCACAGCCACGTCTCACAGCCGGCTGAACCACCGGCACCACAGCCACGTCTCACAGCCGGCTGAACCACCGGCACCACAGCCACGTCTCACAGCCGACTGAACCACCGGCACCACAGCCACGTCTCACAGCCGGCTGAACCACCGGCACCACAGCCACGTCTCACAGCCGGCTGAACCACCGGCACCACAGCCACGTCTCACAGCCGGCTGAACCACCGGCACCACAGCCACGTCTCACAGCCGGCTGAACCACCGGCACCACAGCCACGTCTCACAGCCGGCTGAACCACCGGCACCACGCCGCCGGGAGGCCGACACAAACGACTCCATTATTGATCGATAGCAGCTGCCGGCACCGTGTGGCGCCGGAGCCGCGCCGGCAGTCTCTCATCGTCGTCACCCGCCACCACTCGCCACCACCAACAATTATTCGCCACCACCCGCCACCACACGACACCACCCGCCAATGCCCGCCACCACCCAACACTATCCGCTACCACCCGCCATCATCCGTACACCACCCTGCCACCACCCGCACTAACCGCCACTATCCGCGCACCACCCGTCACCACCTCCCACCACCCACCGCCACACGTCACTATCCGCTACCACCCGCAAGCGCGCGTAATCCCACTCTAATCGAGGTGGATCATCAGGGAACCGGCGGCCACGACCAACAGCTGCGTTAGTTAACTAGCTGCCCAGTTAACCCGTTAACCAGTTTCGGGCGGCAGCCGATGTCGAACACGTGCAGTAACCGGTCGGAGCGGTATTTGGAGCAGCCGGCCACTCGGTCGGGCGGTATTGGGAGTAGCCGCCCACTCGGTCGGGCCGGTATTGGGAGTAGCCGCCCACTCTGTCGGGCCGGTACGAAGCCCCCACTCGGTCGGGCCGGTATTGGATACCGCCCACTTGGTCGGGCCGGTATTGGGAGTAGCCGCCCACTTGGTCGGGCCGGTATTGGCCAGGTTGGGGGCCGGTATTGGGGTGCCGAGTAGCCGCCCACTTGGTCGGGCCGGTATTGGGAGTAGCCGCCCACTTGGTCGGGCCGGTATTGGGAGTAGCCGCCCACTTGGTCGGGCCGGTATTGGGAGTAGCCGCCCACTTGGTCGGGCCGGTATTGGGAGTAGCCGCCCACTTGGTCGGGCCGGTATTGGGAGTAGCCGCCCGCTCGATCGGGCCGGTATCGGAAATAGCCGCCCACACCGTTTCAACATCAATTCCATAGTTGATGCGCAGCTGACATGTCGGACTTCATCGTGGAGGGGAGAATGACCACTCAAGCGTAAACGAGGAATGTGAGAAGGGATGGGCTTGGGAGATGCGGACGCTGATGCCTTTGAAGGGGCCATCTGGAGTGGCACGAGCAGTCTCGGTTGGCACTATTGATCCTAAGGAGCGGCCGCCGCACTAGCGGGTGAAATTCGTCATGTCGAATTTAACAAATTATTAGGTTCATAATAACACTGAAGCATGTGGAATCACTCATCAAATGCAAGTCTGTCTTCATCACGAACTCATGAAGTGGCCCATATGGTAAAATACTACCGAAAATAAAACCCACTTTCAAAGGCAGGTGGGCCAAGCCAATGCCGGCGGCATGTTCAATATGGCTGCAGACATGCGACAATCCTTCTCCAACCACCCCCAATCTACTCATGTCCGTGCAGTGTTCATCGGGCAATAGACAGCATGGTCACTATTTCATGGCTCAACTATATACTTGCAAAGTTGAGTGTGATGACACAGGGAAGAAGAGCATGAAGCTAGTCTTCTGCCAGCAAGGGTCATGGGAAGCGAGATCAGTGAAATAGCAATTCGTCAATATCGATCTGCAATGTCCAGAAATTGAGACGTTTGTTCCACTTCTGGAGAATGGAGAGGCGCAGATAAGCAGACACCAGAACCGAGCGGCAACCTGCACTAATCACACATTGCACGACACCACTGGATACGTGGCGACAGACACCACGGGACAGAACAGGACAGAACAGGGCAAGACAGGGTCACGCCCACCTGTGGCGGCCGCTTACCTTGCCCTGCAGCAGTCGGTGAGGACGCGTTGTGTGCAGTGCGGGCCGGTTGCTCTTGCTCTGCCGGGGAGAGGTCGTGTCAGTGTACGGCTATGGCGTGTCGTGACCAGTCCCCCCCCCCCCCCCACACACACACACTACAGACCGGTAGTAGAAGGGGACCACTGACCAGCAGCCGCCCCCAACACTACAGACGGGTAGTAGAAGGGGACCACTGACCAGCAGCCGCTCCCACACTACAGACCGGTAGTAGAAGGGGACCACTGACCAGCAGCCGCCCCCAACACTACAGACCGGTAGTAGAAGGGGACCACTGACCAGCAGCCGCCCCACACTACAGACCGGTAGTAGAAGGGGACCACTGACCAGCAGCCGCCCCCACACTACAGACCGGTAGTAGAAGGAGACCACTGTCCAGCAGCCACCCCCACCACAGCCGCCCCCACACTACAGACCGGTAGTAGAAGGGGACCACTGACCAGCAGCCGCCCCCACACTACAGACCGGTAGTAGAAGGGGACCACTGACCAGCAGCCCCCCCCCACACTACAGACCGGTAGTAGAAGGAGACCACTGTCCAGCAGCCGCCTCCACCACAGCCGCCCCCACACTACAGACCGGTAGTAGAAGGGGACCACTGACCAGCAGCCGCCCCCACACTACAGACCGGTAGTAGAAGGGGACCACTGACCAACAGCCGCCCCCACATTGCAGATCAAAAGAGAGGAATACCTGGAAACATAACTGACACTGGGAACCAGTCGGGGTCGGATCAGTTTGATAACTCCGGCGATAGGATCCAAGGTAAGTCAGTTGCCAGGCAACGGTGCCCGATGGACTGTGTCAGGTCATGATTATGGTCAAACAGGGGGTGTTCGCAGGACGGACCAAAGCGATAGTCCCCGCTCGATGGAGAGGCTCCAGAAGTGAAAGGGTTGGGTTGGAACTCCCTAACGGAAGGCAATTGTTGCTGGCGATAACTCGCTTGGGGAATTGACAGAGGTCGGTCGGCGGCCGGCGGAAACTCGCCCGTGGGAGGTTCCTGAGAGGCTGGCCCATGATTGACGAAGTGGACGGGTCACAGGTCACAGGTCAATGGTAAAATTGCGGCCGGATCATCAGCGCCGGTCGATGTGTTGCCAGAGAACACACTCGGCCGCCCGGTATGTACAGACATCGACGTCCCTCGGTCCCGACCAGCTGTGGTGTTCGTCGGTGACGACGTGGCTAACGACTGCCGCCGCAGACTGTGTGACGCCGCAGGAGGGTACTCTCAGAACATGACCAGTGGCGGCTAGGTCCGCCCCGGCAAGGCAACAGGATTCTGGTGATGTATGCGTAACGTGTATGTACGCGTATTGTGTAGCGGATAGTGCAACACAGTGCGCATAGCTATAATTGGTACGTTTTCGACATAGTTAGACGGCGAAGTATTGTTCATATTCAATTTTTGTCTGGCTAGGATGATCCATATACGAAATAGGCTCCGTACGCCAGTCGACTGTTAGGTTTCAAAGAGCGATTCGTTAGTTGCATTTCGACAACATAAATGGATCACGTGAAGCCCCAGGAAATATCAAAATACGAGAATATGATCAGATATTGTAATTATCGTAATGTTGCCGTCTGTTCAGCTCGGGTTGAAAATTTCGGCAGGTAATTTTCGTCGGCACGCCACCTGCAGATGGCGACACGAAGGTCTCGTGAATCATATCACGATCCAGATGTCATTTCTGGCTCACCACCTTCAGCGTCTGCAACCTTGCCCAATGCAACTGGGTGTGATTCTCGTGGAGATCGGCTCCAATAGCGGCCATCGTGAGGCTTGACGGCGCGGTGAAGCTTCACACGGCACGGCGCGGTGAAGCTTCACACGGCACGGCGCGGTGCACAGGTGTGGCTGCGGCTGCGGCTGCGGCTGCGGCTGCGGCTGCGGCTGCGGCTGCGGCCCTGGTGGCAGCAGTCCCACCTGTGTCGTGTTGCGCAGCTGCGGCTACAGCTGCGGCCCTGGTGGCAGCAGTCCCACCTGTGTCGTGTTGCGCAGCTGTGGTTACGGCTGCGGCCCTGGTGGCAGCAGTCCCACCTGTGTCGTGTTGCGCAGCTGTGGTTGCGGCTGCGGCCCTGGTGGCAGCAGTCCCACCTGTGTCGTGTTGCGCAGCTGGTTGCGCAGCTGTGGTTACGGCTGCGGCCCTGGTGGCAGCAGTCCCACCTGTGTCGTGTTGCGCAGCTGTGGTTACGGCTGCGGCCCTGGTGGCAGCAGTCTCACCTGTGTCGTGTTGCGCAGCTGTGGTTACGGCTGCGGCCCTGGTGGCAGCAGTCCCACCTGTGTCGTGTTGCGCAGCTGTGGTTACGGCTGCGGCCCTGGTGGCAGCAGTCTCACCTGTGTCGTGTTGCGCAGCTGTGGTTGCGGCTGCGGCCCTGGTGGCAGCAGTCCCACCTGTGTCGTGTTGCGCAGCTGTGGTTACGGCTGCGGCCCTGGTGGCAGCAGTCTCACCTGTGTCGTGTTGCGCAGCTGTGGTTGCGGCTGCGGCCCTGGTGGCAGCAGTCTCACCTGTGTCGTGTTGCGCAGCTGTGGTTGCGACTGCGGCCCTGGTGGCAGCAGTCTCACCTGTGTCGTGTTGCGCAGCTGTGGTTGCGACTGCGGCCCTGGTGGCAGCAGTCTCACCTGTGTCGTGTTGCGCAGCTGTGGTTACGGCTGCGGCCCTGGTGGCAGCAGTCTCACCTGTGTCGTGTTGCGCAGCTGTGGTTACGGCTGCGGCCCTGGTGGCAGCAGTCTCACCTGTGTCGTGTTGCGCAGCTGTGGTTGCGGCTGCGGCCCTGGTGGCAGCAGTCTCACCTGTGTCGTGTTGCGCAGCTGTGGTTGCGGCTGCGGCCCTGGTGGCAGCAGTCTCACCTGTGTCGTGTTGCGCAGCTCGGCGATGCAGCTGCGCAGCTCGGCCACCTGCCGTCTCAGCTGAGTCACTTCGTCGCTGTCGGTGGCCGCCGTCGCCGCCTTGCGACGCCTCGCTGACGCCGCCTGGCGCTCCGCCGGCTTCTGCGGCAACCAGACGGAACCGCCATTACGCCTGCCGTGGTCAATCGAATGACATCGATAGGCACGCAGGCACGGGAGCCTGTGTGCTAATGGGTGCGTGCCTGCCAGCAACTACACGCTAATTAACGCCATTGCTACATGCTGACGTATGGCCTTCTAAACTGGGGCTGTTGTTTGTTTGTTTTTATGGAATCGTGTGGCCAATTCAAGGCTGTCACGGTATAAATGTGCGGGTGCCGCCTCGCGTTCTCTTTCTCCATTGATTCGCAATTGATTTGGGCCGTCACCCTAGGCGTAAAAAGCCTGGTATCGGAGCAGCCGTGGGCAGCCAGTATGCTGCTGCGTCACGCAACACCTGCCCAAGCCCCGTCCGGCTCCAGACACCGAGCAGGAGCGCGTGCTCAGCTTTCTAGAGAGATTCGCCGCAAGCATGTTCGAACAGCGCTGGCCGCAGCCGTTATCCTTTCTCGGCCGATGGGCGTTGAGAAACGATGGGCGTTTCTCGGCCATACGCGCCGAACGGCGACCCGGTGGACCACCGGGACAGTTCAGCCAACCAGCGACTGTCTGGCTGGCTGCTGTCCTAGACAGTGGCTTTGCGGCTGAGCGGTCATTGTCCGGTTATCGTGTCCCGAGCGTCGACTACAGATAGGGCACATCTCTGGATGCAGTCCGGTCCTAGCCTGACCACACATGTATTACTCACCTATTTACTCACTCATCCACTTTTTCACTCGCCCATCCATTCACCCCACAACTCACACACCAACACACTCACCAAGTTCCCCCATACACGTTCATCTATGCATCCACTAACCGAGTGACTGACTCGCTCAGGGGCCTACCAACTCACATGCACTTATTCACTTATCCACCCAACCATTCATTCGCCAGTTCGGACGCCTGTGCGACGACTAGCAACACCAACTAATACTGGATGGCAGTAGCATAAGTGACTCACAGCCAAGCATGAGACGACTCCGGTCACCAATGTCCGCCTCTACAATACAGTAAACTGCCCGACGCTATATAATCGGTCCAAGTAGATAATCATACGCAAGACTGCTGAACGATCATTTACAGCGGGCAGTGGCTGCTGGGCAGTGTTATGTCGCTGTGAGTGGCCCGGCGATCTGACGGCGGCGGATCGCGGCTCGGCCCGGCTCGGCTCGGCTCGGCTCGGCTCGGCTCGGCCCGGCTCGGTCTGGCTCGGTCTGGCTCGGTCTGGCTAGGCCCGGCTCGGCCCGGCTCGGCCAGGCCAGGCTCGGTCTGGCTCGGCCCGGCCCGGCTCGGCCCGGCTCGGCCCGGCTCGGTCGGTCTGGCTCGGCCCGGCTCGGCCCGGCCCGGCTCGGTCTGGCTCGGTCTGGCTGGCCCGGCTCGGCCCGGCCCGGCCCCGGCCCGGCTCGGTCTGGCTCGGTCTGGCTCGGTCCGGCTCGGCCCGGCTCGGCCCGGCTCGGCCCGGCCAGGCTCGGTCTGGCTCGGCCCGGCCCGGCTCGGCCCGGCTCGGCCCGGCTCGGTCTGGCTCGGCCCGGCTCGGTCTGGCTCGGCCCGGCTCGGCCCGCCGGTCTGGCTCGGCCCGGCCCGGCTCGGTCTGGCTCGGTCCAGCTCGGTCCGGCCCGGCTCGGTCTGGCTCGGCCCGGCTCGGCCCGGCTCGGTCCGGCTCGGTCTGGCTCGGCCCGGCTCGGCCCGGCTCGGTCCGGCCCGGCCCGGTCCGGCTCGGTCTGGCTCGGCCCGGCTCGGCCCGGCCCGGCTCGGTCTGGCTCGGTCTGGCTAGGCCCGGCTCGGCCCGGCTCGGTCTGGCCCGGCCCGGCTCGGCCCGGCCCGGCTCGGCCCGGCTCGGTTTGGCCCGGCCCGGTCCGGCTCGGTCTGGCTCGGCCCGGCTCGGTCCGGCCCGGCTCGGTCTGGCTCGGCCCGGCTCGGCCCGGCCCGGCTCGGTCTGGCTCGGTCTGGCTCGGTCCGGCTCGGTCTGGCTCGGCCCGGCTCGGTCCGGCCCGGCTCGGTCTGGCTCGGCCCGGCTCGGTCCGGCTCGGTCTGGCTCGGCCCGGCTCGGTCCGGCCCGGCTCGGTCCGGCTCGGTCCGGCCCGGCTCGGTCCGGCTCGGTCCGGCTCGGCCCGGCCCGGCCCGGCCCGGCTCGGTCTGGCTCGGCCCGGCTCGGCCCGGCTCGGCTCGGCCCGGCTCGGCCCGGCTCGGTCTGGCCCGGCCCGGCTCGGCCCGGCCCGGCTCGGCCCGGCTCGGTCCGGCCCGGCCCGGTCCGGCTCGGTCTGGCCCGGCTCGGCCCGGCTCGGTCTGGCTCGGCCCGGCTCGGTTTGGCTCGGCCCGGCCCGGTCCGGCCCGGCTCAGCTCTGAGGAGCGCCTCCACACTGCTCTCTCGGCGGCAGTAGGGCACCAGACACGACGCATTCCCCACATTGAGAGTGGGCCGACCCCAGCGGCGGGAGGCCTGGAGTGTCGCCGCGGCCGGGCGTGATTGATTCGGGGTCGGGGCAATGCCGATACAGATCTCAATGGGACGCCGACCACTGGCGGTGAGGGAAATACGGTCGGCCCGTCGCCGTACGTCCTCGGCGCCGGCCGTATTTCGGCCTCATGACGGGCGGACGGGTCTTACCTCGCCGGGACACGTCCCGTGTCTCTACCTGACGGGCCTCGTGTCTCGCCGAAACATGTCCGATGTGTCCGCCTGGCGGGTCTCCTGTCTCGGCGGGGCGTAACACGAATCGCGACGGAGCATGCCTCGCACTTTATCGGGACGTGGCTCGTACTTTGGGCGGGACGTATCGCGGTTAATGGGTCGTGACTTGACATCGGCTGGACGTGTTCCGTGTGGTGTGTGAGAGACGGATCTCCCTCGGTGTGATGCATCTACACCGGAGCAGACGGACGGATCTCCCTCGGTGTAACGCATCTACATCTACACCGGATCAGACGGACGGATTTCCCTCAGTGTGACGCATCTACACCGGAGCAGACGGACGAATCTCCCTCGGTATGACGCACCTACATCGGAGCAGACGGACGGATCTCCCTCGGTGTAACGCATCTACACCGAAGCAGACGGACGGATCTCCCTCGTTGTGACGCATCTACACCGAAGCAGACGGACGGATCTCCCTCGTTGTGACGCATCTACATCGGAGCAGACGGACGGATCTCCCTCGGTGTGACGCATCTACATCGCAGCAGACGGACGGATCTCCCTCGGTGTAACGCATCTACATCTACACCGAAGCAGACGGACGGATCTCCCTCGGTGTGACGCACCTACATCGGGGCAGACGGACGGATCTCCCTCGATGCGACGCATTTACACTGGAGTACAGGTGCGGAATCGCGAGGGTCGAGCTGGCTATTATTCGACTCTGGAATGAAACGACAAGCCGTGCTGATAGCTACTGAGCAGTTCAACGGAAACATTGCAGGGGGCGGAAGGAGGGAGTTGACCTGTGTTGGTGACCTATGCTGGCTATTATGGGGTGAAAAGACCACGCAAGCGTCGTCGGGATAGACAGCGAACAGAGGACTGATGCAGTCTTTTGCAGTAAAACGACGTCGCATCATTTGATGAACGTCTTGCTGTAATAATCAACGCGTAGCCTAACCTATGAGCCACACGAGACAGACGTCGAACAGCACCAGGATCATCAGAACCAGAACTAACACCATAAGCAGTACGCAAAAACATGTGCTACTGCAGCAGCAGGGTGGTGACACTGCACCGATCCGTCAGATCCGTGCAGGCTCGGCTGACCTGGAAGAGCCACCACGGTGACACGCCTCGACCTGTGCTAGCCGCCTAAGTAGCTGCCAGCGGGTAAACCCAACCGCCCAACGACCTGCTGAATAAGGTGACTCAAGTGACTCGGGTGACTCAGGTGACTCGAGTGATTCAGGTGACTCGGGTGACTCATATGACTCGGGTGACTCAGGTGACTCAGATAATCCAGGTGACTCAGGAAACTCAGGTGACTCAGGAAACTCAGGTGACACAGGTGCCTCAGGTGACTCGAGTGACCCGAGTGACTCAGATGTGTCATGTGACTCGGATGATCCGGGTGTGTAAGGTGTCTGGTAACTCAGGTGTGCCAGTTGACCCGGGTGACTCAGGTGACTCAGCTGCCGGCTGAGCGCGGCGCCGCTGCTGGTGGCAGCCAGGTGACCCTTTGGGCTGCCGTGCAGAGGGGCCGACATCCCGGCGCCACGACCGCAACCGGCACGACGGACAGTGCAGCCGGCCAGCACCGGCGGCTCTCAACGCTACAGCAGCCGGTCGTGGCCGGTCGGTCGCGACTTCCGACCACGGCCTACTCGTGACAAAGACGTCGGCGAGCTGCGAAACAGACCGGGCCGTGGGAGGGTGGCCGCTGCTGGCTCACCTTCCGTGATCTGCCCTGGAGTTGAGCAGCATCACAATGGACCGCTGCCCGACACCGACACCGACACCGACACCGACACCGACACCGACACCGACACCGACACCGACACCGACACCGACACCGACACCGAAACATGGTCACTGCAACGACACGTCGACACACTGAGGAACCTCACTCTCCCTATCTTGATCGGCAAAAATGTGTGACGTAAGAGTCGTTGAAAAACCAGCTGTGATGTAAAATTCTGAATGGCACCTAAACATGCCAACACTCGGATATCGAGAAGGAATGCGAGCCACCGACCATACAGAAGACTTCAAACATTCACTAAGTTCCCCGAACATGAAGACACCCAGCTTTGGACTCCCATACCAGATCCAAACGACGTCTCCTCGGCATCAGTCCGGTAGCCATCCTCTAGCCACCACAAAGTCCGCTTTCGACGCGTAAAACTGTCTTAACACAGCAACATCGCTCTCACACTAACAATACACACCGGCACAGCACCTATATTGGTCTCTATCCACTAACTATCGCCCTCTGGTATCTGGCCACAACGCAGCATCCACATCCACCGGGGACGATATCGTCACTGACTGTTGTCCACCACCCGTCGGCTCCCAATGTCTGGCCACGACAACCACCGGGTACAGTACCTTTCGAACCCTGTCCGCCGGTAGTCGCCTACCTGGCGCCTGGCCACAACGCAGTCTGGCAGCGCGACAAGAGCACCACACAGACACTAACAGCACTACCCTGGCACCACACAGGCACTGGCAGCACTACTATGGCACCACACAGACACTGGCAGCACTACTCTGCCACCACCCAGGCACTGGCAGCACTACTATGGCACCACACAGACGCTGGCAGAGACACACTGGACCACACATTTACCGATGGCGCCGCAGTGCCGACAGCACGATGTCCCAGCCCGGGGCGCCTTCTACAGGCCCGTGGGTGCGTGCTACTTTGGTGCAGTGGGACGGCGACCGCCGCCGCTGCCACCTTCCCACCACCGATCGGCGGATGGCGCACCGTTCACACGTAACCGCCACCTTCCCACCACCGATCGGCGGGTGGCGCACCGTTCACGCGTAACTGCGTGGTTGCGCAGCCGAGTCGCCCATGTTCAAGACTCGAGTACATTTGCACGTGGTCTATCGCATCGACACCACCCTCCGCCGCTAACTGACTGCAGTCGACTACACTACAGCGGACATGCCACACCGGACGGTACCAGTCATTATCTCCCACAGCGGACATGCCACACCGGACGGTACCGTCCATCATCTCCCACAGCGGACATGCCACACCGGACGGTACCGTCCATCATCTCCCACAGCGGACATGCCACACCGGACGGTACCGTCCATCATCTCCCACAGCGGACATGCCACACCGGACGGTACCGTCCATCATCTCCCCACAGCGGACATGCCACACCGGACGGTACCGTCCATCATCTCCCACAGCGGACATGCCACACCGGACGGTACCGTCCATCATCTCCCACAGCGGACATGCCACACCGGACGGTACCGTCCATCATCTCCCACAGCGGACATGCCACACCGGACGGTACCGTCCATCATCTCCCACAGCGGACATGCCACACCGGACGGTACCGTCCATCATCTCCCCACAGCGGACATGCCACACCGGACGGTACCGTCCATCATCTCCCCACAGCGGACATGCCACACCGGACGGTACCGTCCATTATCTCCCACAGCGGACATGCCACACCGGACGGTACCAGTCCATTATCTCCCACAGCGGACATGCCACACCGGACGGTACCGTCCATCATCTCCCCACAGCGGACATGCCACACCGGACGGTACCGTCCATCATCTCCCACAGCGGACATGCCACACCGGACGGTACCGTCCATCATCTCCCACAGCGGACATGCCACGTTTACAGGGACATGCCACACCGGACGGTACCGTCCATCATCTCCCACAGCGGACATGCCACACCGGACGGTACCGTCCATCATCTCCCACAGCGGACATGCCACACCGGACGGTACCAGTCCATCATCTCCCACAGCGGACATGCCACACCGGACGGTACCAGTCCATCATCTCCCACAGCGGACATGCCACACCGGACGGTACCGTCCATCATCTCCCACAGCGGACATGCCACACCGGACGGTACCAGTCCATTATCTCCCACAGCGGACATGCCACACCGGACGGTACCGTCCATCATCTCCCCACAGCGGACATGCCACACCGGACGGTACCGTCCATCATCTCCCACAGCGGACATGCCACACCGGACGGTACCAGTCCATCATCTCCCACAGCGGACATGCCACACCGGACGGTACCGTCCATCATCTCCCACAGCGGACATGCCACACCGGACGGTACCAGTCCATCATCTCCCACAGCGGACATGCCACACCGGACGGTACCGTCCATCATCTCCCAACAGCGGACATGCCACACCGGACGGTACCAGTCATTATCTCCCACAGCGGACATGCCACACCGGACGGTACCGTCCATCATCTCCCACAGCGGACATGCCACACCGGACGGTACCGTCCATTATCTCCCACAGCGGACATGCCACACCGGACGGTACCAGTCATTATCTCCCACAGCGGACATGCCACACCGGACGGTACCGTCCATCATCTCCCACAGCGGACATGCCACACCGGACGGTACCGTCCATCATCTCCCACAGCGGACATGCCACACCGGACGGTACCAGTCATTATCTCCCACAGCGGACATGCCACACCGGACGGTACCGTCCATCATCTCCCACAGCGGACATGCCACACCGGACGGTACCAGTCATTATCTCCCACAGCGGACATGCCACACCGGACGGTACCGTCCATCATCTCCCACAGCGGACGTGCCACACCGGACGGTACCAGTCATTATCTCCCACAGCGGAGGATGTGCCACACCGGACGGTACCAGTCATTATCTCCCACAGCGGACATGCCACACCGGACGGTACCAGTCATCGTTTCCCACAGCGGATGTGCCACACCGGACGGTACCAGTCATCGTTTCCCACAGCGGACATGCCACACCGGACGGTACCAGTCATCGTTTCCCACAGCGGATGTGCCACACCGGACGGTACCAGTCATCGTTTCCCACAGCGGATGTGCCACACCGGACGGTACCAGTCATCGTTTCCCACAGCGGATGTGCCACAATGGACGGTACTGGTCATCGTCTCCCACGGCGGATGTGCCACAATGGACAGTACTGGTCATCGTCTCCCACGGCGGATGTGCCACAATGGACAGTACTGGTCATCGTCTCCCACGGCGGATGTGCCACAATGGACAGTACTGGTCATCGTCTCCCACGGTGGATGTGCCACACCGGACGGTACCAGTCATCGTCTCCCACGGTGGATGTGCCACAATGGACGGTACTGGTCATCGTCTCCCACGGCGGATGTGCCACAATGGACAGTACTGGTCATCGTCTCCCACGGCGGATGTGCCACAATGGACAGTACTGGTCATCGTCTCCCACGGCGGATGTGCCACAATGGACAGTACTGGTCATCGTCTCCCACGGCGGATGTGCCACAATGGACAGTATGGTCATCGTCTCACGGGATGTGCCCGGTCATCGTCTCCCACGGTGGATGTGCCACAATGGACGGTACTGGTCATCGTCTCCCGACTGGAATGTGCCACAATGGACGGTACTGGTCATCGTCTCCCACGGCGGATGTGCCACAATGGACGGTACTGGTCATCGTCTCCCACGGCGGATGTGCCACAATGGACGGTACTGGTCATCGTCTCCCACGGCGGATGTGCCACAATGGACGGTACTGGTCATCGTCTCCCACGGCGGATGTGCCACAATGGACGGTACTGGTCATCGTCTCCCACGGCGGATGTGCCACAATGGACTGTACTGGTCATCGTCTCCCACGGCGGATGTGCCACAATGGACAGTACTGGTCATCGTCTCCCACGGCGGATGTGCCACAATGGACGGTACCGGTCATCGTCTCCCACCGTAGATATTCACCACTGAGCCGTCGGCCCACCTCATCGCGGTTTCTGCGCCCGACCTGTCGTCCTCGGCGACACAAATGGAATCTGACAGGCGGAAGGGCGGGCTAACCATCGTGGCCCAGAGCTCCACTATTGGCCGCTCCAACCGACATTCCATTATCTGACAGCTCAGGCCGACTTGGTGTGCAGTGAGGCGGGCCGGCCTGTTTTGTCTGTCGGCGTGCATTCGAGCTGGCTCCTCCCGACGGCGCCGGCTGTGCCACATACTGACTGAACACGCGCCGGCTATGCCACATACTGACCGAACACGCACAGACTGTGTCACATACTGACCGAACACGAGCCGCATGTGCCACATACTGACCGAACACGCGTCACCTGTTCCACATACTGACCGAACACGCACCGGCTGTGCCACATACTGACTGGACACGCCTGTTCCACATACTGCCTGTGTCACATATTGACTGAACATGCGCCGCCTGTGCAACATACTGACCGAACACTCGCTGGCTGTGCCACATATTGACCGAACACGGCGCCTGCGATCGTCCGTGGCGCACAGCGTCGGTCTCATCAGACACGCACCGGCTGACGGGACTCGACATCGGCCCCGCAGTCTGACGGGACTCAGCACCGGTCCCGCAGTCTGACGGGACTCAGCACCGGTCCCGCAGTCTGACGGGACTCAGCACCGGTCCCGCAGTCTGACGGGGCGCAGCACCGGTCCCGCAGTCTGACGGGGCGCAGCACCGGTCCCGCAGTCTGACGGGACACAGCACCGGTTCCGCAGTCTCACGGGACTCAACATCGGCCCCGCAGTCTGGCGGGACTCAGCACCGGTCCCGCAGTCTGACGGGACTCAGCACCGGCCCCGCAGTCTGACGGGACTCAGCACCGGTCCCGCAGTCTGACGGGACTCAGCACCGGTCCCGCAGTCTGGCGGGACTCAACACCGGTCCCGCAGTCTGACGGGACTCAGCACCGGTCCCGCAGTCTGACGGGACTCAGCACCGGTCCCGCAGTCTGACGGGACTCAGCACCGGCCCCGCAGTCTGACGGGACTCAGCACCGGTCCCGCAGTCTGACGGGACTCAGCACCGGTCCCGCAGTCCGCTGGGGCTCGGCGGGGGTCCCGCGGTCTGCCGAGGCTTAGCGCCAGTCATGTAGTCTGACGGGGTTCAGCAACGGGTATGCAGTCTTGCGGGGCTGAACGGCCACCGCGAGATGCACACACGGTTGTCCCAACATCACGGCCTGCTATACGTTGGCCCAACGTCTCCAACGCCCCCAAACGTGCGCCAGCCGGCTGATAGGCAGAATGTGCACTCAAGTGATGACCGTTGTTATGTTTAAGCATGCCGCTCGTTACAGCAGCCAATCCGGGTATGAATGGCGAACTGAAGTCACTAGCTCGTAGCTAAGAGGTGGATTTCAACAGAGGTGTTGCAACTTCGCTGCTCAGCTACTTCGCGTACTGTTTAGCTACTCACATGTCCAGTTGGTTTTCCTCAGCCACTATCCTGCTTTCGTTGGCTGGGCTTACCGTTCCACCCACCCATCGTTGACGGCAGACATGACGGGCCATTAACTGGCACATCATCCCCGAGGTATTCGCAACACGTGGGAGCACAGATCAGCCCTCCCCCACTACGCAAGATAACAATACAACAATCGGACCGGAAGCTTTTTGCGAGATGGCACTTGGTTTTCGCACGCTCCAGGGCCACGGTCCCAAGTGGCACCGATTCTGATAGGGGTCATGCGAGCGCTCATGTTCTCATCGTTAGTCTGCGTTGATTGTGACGCTAATAGTCATCATTATGGCAGTGCGTGCGCGCCACCGGTGTGGTCTGGCTCAGTGGTGGGCTCCTCCTTTTTTCCTTGATAGCATCGTGCACGCATATGGTCCACAAAATATAATACGCTTGCTATCGATGCATTGCACTAAATTCCATGAAATCTAAGAGGAATGTGTTCTACATAGGAGGGTTACTAATTCATAGGAAGCTCCTGCTTCCTCTCTCTCTCTCCCTGTTCCTCTCTCTCTCTCTCTGTCCCTCTTTCTGTCCATATCTATGTCCCCCTCTCTCTGTCCCTCTCTCTCTCTATCCCTATTTCTCTTTGTCTCTCTCTCTCTCTCTCTCTCTGCCCCTCTCTC
The DNA here is from genome assembly GCA_034440575.1 of Imbricaverruca yamaguchii. Classification (NCBI taxonomy): domain Eukaryota; kingdom Metazoa; phylum Arthropoda; class Thecostraca; family Neoverrucidae; genus Imbricaverruca; species Imbricaverruca yamaguchii. The sequence goes on along the minus strand of JAOTOL010001651.1, from coordinate 3,468,765 downwards.
TCTCTGGTATCGTGGTACACGTCACTACAGCATGCGCCTGCACACCACAGCCCAGGAGCTAGACCACTGACTACGTTACTATATCGCACTCCGCACTACCACCCACACGAGAAAGCACCCATGAGAAGAACAGCCAGCTTCCGCACAAAGTAGAGAAACCGTGTGTATTTTACGAGTAAGTTGCTCTCTGTCGCCTTCGCAAGATGGCGGTTTCGCCAGGGAATTCTCACAGACACTCACCTGCTGCTTTGTGTGCGGCGAGTGTTTGGATGTCCTCTCCATTTTGTTGCTGCCTTCCTGAAGCAGCCGCAGTCGCGTCACAACGTGCTTGATACGCAGACGTGACGGCCTCTGCTCAGCCTCCATCCTCTTTACCTTCTTCTCCTGCAAAACAGAGTAACTCGGTGAGCGCACAGCTGACCGAAAATGCATGCTGCGCACACTGGCCATGTTGTCGATGAATGGCCAGTGTGTGCAGCATGCAGTGCTGTGTGTCACACCTGGGTCGGCACACGCCAGCCCCGCCGCCAGGTGGGGAATTCCAGCACGATTCAACAGGTGATCAACGCCCAACCATCTCGGATTCTCTTGAGAATTGGTGCCCGGGGTAATCAGGTGCCCAGATTCCGAATCTGAAAGTTGTAGGTCTACTGGATCAGTGGGTTTTGAGTTACAGCATCGGGAATTATTTTTAATAGTTCGAATATAAGGATTCTTTGGGACGCCATAACTCCCATAAAACTGAAAATAATCTAGTAAAATGATATATCGTTAGAATCGTAAAACCACAAAATTGTTGTAGTGTAGCTCATTGCAGAAAATGTCGAAATATTCCTTGGTAAAATTTTAGTTAAAAATGTGTTCACATTTTTTTTATATTTGGCCAGTTAAAATCAATGTGTTTTTGGGCCGATAATATTGCCTATGTTATTACTAACTTGCGTGTAAAACATTGGAGATAGGCATTTTTAATAAATATTTTCCCCATTTTGTACTGCCGTGCAGTGCAAATTTGCTTTTGTGACGCCCTGCTGCCGCACATATCGTAAGTAGTACAAACATATGACATGTTAAATTTAAATGCAGTTCCCAAAATTATGGGAGAGGACACGGGGCCGAGGGGGCATAAATGCCGAGTGGAGCACTACCGGAACCATCGCTTCCCCCCTGGATCACACATTCGCTGTGTACCGGCGGGCCTCGGATATCGCTTCTCCTCCCCCCCCCCCAGGATCGGACCTTTGACCGCCACCGGGGCAGTACTCCGCCATACATGGCTATTCCCCCGGCCCAGGGGGCACTTGGCGGTGGAGGCACCACGAGAATCGCTTGCCTCATCCAAAATTACCTTCCGCCGCCACTGGGTGGGGAGGGGTCTTGGAATGTTCGAACGAGCTTTGCATATATTATGGAACTTGAAGCATTATAATTTGATGCCAAACGAATGTACTACATATGCTATGTGCGGCGGCAGTGCGTGAAAAGCACACATTTTCATGGCATGGCTGAAATGAAAAAAATGGGTTAAAATATTTATGAGAAATACCTATCTTCAATTTTTTGCATGCCAGTTAGTAATGCCATAGGTAATAGTTTTGGCAAAAAACCAATGTTTTTTTAACTGGCCACATATAAAAAATTGAACAACTTTTGCCCACAAGACATTTTTAAACAAAATTTCCAAATTTTCAGAAAATGAGCTACACCACAATAATTATTGTGTTTTTACGATTAAATAACCATACATAATTAACCATATACAATTGTAACCATAACCATATATAATTTCATAAGGTTACGTTCAGTTTTATGTCAGTTATGGCGTCCCAAAGAAACATTGTATTCGAACTTTTTGAAAACTGTCAGAGGCTATAACTCAAAACACACTGCTCCTACAGACCTCAGACTTTCAGATTCAGAATCTGGGCACCTGATTACCCTGGGTACCAATCTTGAAGAAAATCTGAGATGGTCGGGTGTAAAATTTGCACCCATCACCTGTTGAATCGTGCTGGAATGCGCCAGGTCTGAATCGGCAGGTAGTGTTGGAGTGTCACACCTGGGTCGGCGCTCGCCAGCCCCGCCGCCAGGTCTGGATCGGCATGTAGTGTTGGAGTGTCACACCTGGGTCGGCGCTCGCCAGCCCTGCCGCCAGGTCTGGATCGGCAGGTAGTGTTGGAGTGTCACACCTGGGTCGGCGCTCGCCAGCCCCGCGCCAGGTCTGGATCGGCAGGTAGTGTTGGAGTGTCACACCTGGGTCGGCGCTCGCCAGCCCCGCCGCCAGGTCTGGATCGGCAGGTAGTGTTGGAGTGTCACACCTGGGTCGGCGCTCGCCAGCCCCGCCGCCAGGTCTGGATCGGCAGGTAGTGTTGGAGTGTCACACCTGGGTCGGCGCTCGCCAGCCCCGCCGCCAGGTCTGGATCGGCAGGTAGTGTTGGAGTGTCACACCTGGGTCGGCGCTCGCCAGCCCCGCCGCCAGGTCTGGATCGGCAGGTAGTGTTGGAGTGTCACACCTGGGTCGGCGCTCGCCAGCCCCGCCGCCAGGTCTGGATCGGCAGGTAGTGTTGGAGTGTCACACCTGGGTCGGCGCTCGCCAGCCCCGCCGCCAGGTCTGGATCGGCAGGTAGTGTTGGAGTGTCACACCTGGGTCGGCGCTCGCCAGCCCCGCCGCCAGGTCTGGATCGGCAGGTAGTGTTGGAGTGTCACACCTGGGTCGGCGCTCGCCAGGGTAGTGTTGGAGTGTCACACCTGGGTCGGCGCCCCCGCCGCCAGGTCTGGATCGGCAGGTAGTGTTGGAGTGTCACACCTGGGTCGGCGCTCGCCAGCCCCGCCGCCAGGTCTGGATCGGCAGGTAGTGTTGGAGTGTCACACCTGGGTCGGCGCTCGCCAGCCCCGCCGGCAGGCCTGGATCGGCAGGTAGTGTTGGAGTGTCACACCTGGGTCGGCGCTCGCCAGCCCCGCCGCCAGGTCTGGATCGGCAGGTAGTGTTGGAGTGTCACACCTGGGTCGGCGCTCGCCAGCCCCGCCGGCAGGTCTGGATCGGCAGGTAGTGTTGGAGTGTCACACCTGGGTCGGCGCTCGCCAGCCCCGCCGCCAGGCCTGGATCGGCAGGTAGTGTTGGAGTGTCACACCTGGGTCGGCGCTCGCCAGCCCCGCCGCCAGGTCTGGATCGGCAGGTAGTGTTGGAGTGTCACACCTGGGTCGGCGCTCGCCAGCCCCGCCGGCAGGCCTGGATCGGCAGGTAGTGTTGGAGTGTCACACCTGGGTCGGCGCTCGCCAGCCCCGCCGCCAGGTCTGGATCGGCAGGTAGTGTTGGAGTGTCACACCTGGGTCGGCGCTCGCCAGCCCCGCCGCCAGGTCTGGATCGGCAGGTAGTGTTGGAGTGTCACACCTGGGTCGGCGCTCGCCAGCCCCGCCGCCAGGTCTGGATCGGCAGGTAGTGTTGGAGTGTCACACCTGGGTCGGCGCTCGCCAGCCCCGCCGCCAGGTCTGGATCGGCAGGTAGTGTTGGAGTGTCACACCTGGGTCGGCGCTCGCCAGCCCCGCCGCCAGGTCTGGATCGGCAGGTAGTGTTGGAGTGTCACACCTGGGTCGGCGCTCGCCAGCCCCGCCGCCAGGCCTGGATCGGCAGGTAGTGTTGGAGTGTCACACCTGGGTCGGCGCTCGCCAGCCCCGCCGCAGGTCTGGATCGGCAGGTAGTGTTGGAGTGTCACACCTGGGTCGGCGCTCGCCAGCCCCGCCGGCAGGCCTGGATCGGCAGGTAGTGTTGGAGTGTCACACCTGGGTCGGCGCTCGCCAGCCCCGCCGCCAGGTCTGGATCGGCAGGTAGTGTTGGAGTGTCACACCTGGGTCGGCGCTCGCCAGCCCCGCCGGCAGGCCTGGATCGGTCTGCAGTGCTGTGCGGAGTCACTAAGCTGCTCGGTAAGCGAGACACTGAATCGCCCAGGAACTGAGTCACTGGATCGTGGTAGTACGGTACATGGCGAAAACCGGGATCAGGGAGATTACCCTAGACGAGCCAGCAGCCAGTGGCACCACTAATGTCACTATAATAAAGTCGCCATGGCACTGACTGACGACTGACGACAAAACCATGGCACTGACTACTACTTCTGCGCTATTGATGTGACTGAGATCAATAGGAAGAACCGAAGCAGCCTCAAGTATCCTCATCTTCAATCAGCACGTCGGCCTGTAGCTCATTGTGATGAAATTCCTATAACTGACTTTGGATAACTTCCTGGCATTAGTGACGACGATTCCTCCAGTTCTCAAGAAGATGAAGAAGAAGAAGTGGTTCTTGACGATGATGCTCCACATCATTTTTCCAAAAAGGAGCTAAATGATCTAGTTAGCGGTCTCAGCTTGTCAAAGTCCTCTGCCGAACTGTTGGTATCCAAATTGAAGGAAAAAACCTCCTCTCTGATAATGCTCGCATCACCTAGTACCGCAACAGGCATCGAGAGTACCTTCGTTTTTTCTCTGAAGAGAAGGACTTGGTGTACTGTACTGATATTGCGCAGCTTCCACAAAAGCTTAGAGTGCCACAGTACGAACCCAAAGATTGGAGACGCTGAAATCTGTTCTGCTGCACAACGGCAACCAGTTTGCCTCTCGGCAACGGCAACCCCTCGCTCACTTGACTACACTGAAGGAGAAATATGAAGAGGCGAAGTATGTGCTGGAGAAAATTCGTTATGAGTACGGGTGGTTTATTTGTGTCGACCTGAAGATGGTGAACTTTGTGTTGGGACAACAGTCCGGGTTCACCAAGTACCCATGCTTTTTGTGCATGTTGGATATCAAGGACACTGCTCATCATTACACAAAGAAGGACTGGCCAGCGCGGGAGAATTTGGTGCCTTGTAGAGCGCAAGGTGGTCATTTTCAAGAACAACAGTTGTTAAAGTGGTAATGCGGTACTAAGTTATACTAAGAATAGTAGCAACGTCTGTAGTAATAGCTGCTAAACAGACAGCGGTAATACCGAATGGAGGTAATAACGAATAAACTAATAATATAGCGAAAATATAACGAAAAGCAACACGAATATCAGCTGGCATAGTAACATTGGATCTAATAACAGTAGTTACGTTTACGATACATATGCAATGTTTCCATGTTGCAATGATATCGGTTGGTAAGATACACATTGAGTCATGATCAGTTGCATGCAACTCGACACTGTGTCCCAGAAACAGCGGCACCGAAGACGAACGTGAGATCAGCGACAAAGAACGACTAACACGTGAACCTCAAAGCTGACACACATGAGGCTGGGATGTGCCATGCAGTAGTGCTGTGCGTCATTGTCTGCGCCCGCCGGTCCACTAGAGACGTTGTGTAGTCGCTGATTTCTCCGCCAGGCCTGGCCGAACAGGCAAACCGCGCCGCTGCATTACGGCATCACGCCACTTTCGGATCGCGTGCGCTTGGTTTGTCGGCGTCCGCGCCATCGCGACGCGCCATTGCGACGTGACGGTGCGGGGGCGGCCGGTCCATTGTGGTGTCGGCCAGCCGCTCTATACCTGTGCCATAGATAAGATGAGGAGAGCGATGCCACGACTCCAGCCTTTGACCCAATCGGCAGAGGCTCACCGCCCGGCGCCGCTGACCCCAGTCGGCAGCTGCTCACCGCCCGGCGCTGCTGACGTCACGCCACCCCCGCCTGACAGGTCGGCTGTGACACACCGCGCCGCCTGCTCCCATTCAGGCGTAAAGCTGTTTCCCAACTAAGTGCAGTGAAGTCGCCACAAAGACGAGGCGTGTTTGGTCGTCGCCTACGCTGGACGGCGGCGTCAGAAAGCGCTCTTCAGCCGGCCACCCCGCTTGACCCGACGGCCTTTCGACGCCGTCGGTGAATGCGCAGTGTGACCCGCTGAAAGAGGCGGCACGCAGCGAGATGAGGAACGACAGTCGGGTGACGCACGGGCGTCGTAAACGGTGGGGGGTTCGAGTCGCGCCGACGGACGGGTCGCATCCCGCCGCGATCACGGCTCGTGCCTCCTGCCGTCGGCGCGCCGCTGCCGGTGTCGACCCGCAGACAGAAGGCCAGCGAAGTTCCTCGGCGTCGACGCCCGCGCCCGCGCTCGCGCTCGCCCGACACAGGCAGCTGAGCCGCGTTTCAAGCCGCCGGCGATGGATCGCCTGTCACCGCCGTCCAGATCTGACCTGCTGGAATGTCCCCCACACCCATGGGTAGCGCGACGGTGTGCGCACATCGACAGAACACGCACACCGAAACAAAACACGGATCAGCGCGCCTCACTACTCCAGCGTGACCAGCTCAATCAGAAGCGTCGCCAGCGGCGCCGTCCGCGGCTGCTAGGACATCAGCCAGCTGGTGGTCGGCGGGGATCGGGAGCGGATTCAGGTCCGATCCGGAGCAGATTCAGAGCCGATCAGGACCGGATTCTGCGCCGGCTCGGCGCAGATCGGCAGAGAGGCCGAGCGGCCAGCGACCTGGCACGGATCACTTCACACCCAGAGCCGCCACTACCAGTGCCGTTCGTGCCATCGTATGAGCGCGAACGGCGTCCGGAGCCCTCCCCCCGCTTTGTGTCAGCGATGCCGCCAAGACAGTTTTGTTCGTCCGTTGAAACAAAATCCCTATTGAGCACGGATAGCCGTTCGACCGCCGTAGTTCTGCTTGTGTTGCGTTTCCGTCGGATTTGTGCGGGATGGCTTGTGCAGCGGAAAGCGGAAACATTATCCTTCGCCAGACCACCCATACCCCCCCCCACAAAGCGCGAGCACAGGTCCATAACTGTTTCAGCAAGAACTAGTTTTCACGAGTGTTTGTGTCGAAATTAAAGTGTTGATGTGTGTGTGTATTTAGAGTTTATGGTTAATGAGTTTATGGAAAAAGGCGAGGTGCAGGCTAGTGAAATAACATTAAAAGCGGATCAAGTTAAGCACGGAGAAAGAACGCAAACATATGTTTTAAAGGAAAGCGATTGTAGTTACTCGCTCGGGCTTAGCCACCTCCCACGACTAGCTGAAGTTTGATCGATGTTTGATCGGTGATTACCGAAGTCTAACCAAGCGACCACGCGCACATTTCGTATATTTTACGGAAAATATACAATGTCAATTGAGCATGGCACACTACCACACCCGAAAGCTATGGTTCTGGAAGCTTTTCTGAGAGAAGGGCTCATGCTACACATAATGTGCGGCGGTGACCTAGTCCATCCGGCGTCATTATGGGATGAAACACCGCCATCAGACTGCATTTTGCGATGGTACATCGTCATCAGACTGAAAAATGCGATGAGACATCCCATGAGACTGCACTATGTGATTAGACATCGCATCAGATTGAATTATTCGATGAAACATCCATCCCCAACAGACTGCATTGTTCGATGGCACATCCCCATCAGACTGCATCAGCGAGAGAGTATTCTACTCACGTTCAGTATATTTTTTAAAACATCATTGCGTTCTCTTCTGCCGCGTAAGCAGACGAATATCCTCCAGCTTCCGCGTTTTTACGCGCGCATCCTGCTGTTTCAGTCGCCAACCCAATCTGGCACAAGGACGCTAGAGACCAGCTTTAATTTCTACGTAATTAATCTCGCATCAGGCACAAGAACCGACCAAGAGGTCGCGGAGCGTGGCGACGTTTCCCTTTGTTTGGCGGGATGACCTCGGTGACCTGTCGCCGGGCGCGAGTGACGGGTCAACGTGACCTCGGCTGCGGCAGCGGGTCGGCGATTGTACATAGGACGCCGGTACGTCACTCACCAGCTGTCGACGCTGGCGCGAGCGCAGCTGCAGCAGCGACTTGACGCCCGACCGTAGCTCGTCTACCTGCAGCCGGAGACGCGCCTCACGCTGTGCCGCCTCCCTCCGCAGCGTCTGCCAACCGAAGAAAACGCGCGGCGACCGTGAGAGGGTGACGGGCGGCCGTCGTATACCACCGTAGTCGGCGGCGCCGCAGACGTTCGGCATGGGCGGTGGGCACCTCGGTAGCTTGGGAGTATGTCAGTGGGACCTTGGTACAGCGGGGCGTGTGTACGGCACTCGGCCGGGCAGAAGCGCGTGTTGAGTAATGACCGGTCGTGGCGCGACACGTTCCATCGACAACCAGGTGGCGAACGGCACGAAAACATGAGCACGCCGGCGGGCGCAAAGGTCGGATCACGACCGTGGAGTGTGGTGTAGAGTGAATACCAGCCCGTGTCTGTAGAGGGAGAACTGACCGTGTCTGTGGATGGGGAGACCCAGCTGTGTCCGCAGGCTGGGACACAGCTGGGTCCATTATTCCCCAAAATGGAGCCAGTCATGTCTGTAGAGTGGAGACACGACCGCCTCTGTAGAGTGGAAACCGCACCGTGTCTGAAGAGTGATAATCTAACTGTGTCTATTATAGTATAATGGGAATCCGTCCGTGTCCGTAGAATAGGGACTTCGCGATGTAGAGTATAATTTTCCCGTGTCTGTAGAGTAAGGCCCTCGCCAGGTCCAAAGAGTGGAATATTGTCGTGTCTACGGACATGAGTGCAACCACGGTTTCAATTTTTTTGGGTGGGGGTGGAAACTAGTGACTCAATAAGTTTGGATAGGACGGATTGAGGTCTTACTCCCACCACGAAAAAAATATCGTTGGACTTCGGCCAATTGATTTTCAACGTCTGGTTTTCAGATTCACCATTGTTAAAATTCATATTTTCTGGACGAAAAGTTAGACCAAAATGAATAAGTTTCACCCCTTATCACTGTCTTTGAACATCCAGTTTTATGTCGTATGTGCAATAGCATGTGTCGATAACTTGCAAAATGGTGTTATCAAAAACTGCTACTGTTTATGTTTTGCCTTGATGTGTGCCTAACAATTCGGCATAAAAATTAGATCGCTGGCCAATCGGCATTTTTTCTAAAAATGCGTTTAAAAAATAATCTGTTTTCGGCATTCGGCGCCATATTGGCTGTGCTGCCAGATAAGTGAGCCGAATAGTACCTCTTTTAGGATCATCTCGACGAGCTGAGTCAATTGAAACAACGCAATATTGTCGACAAATCGATAGTTTAGAAAACATCGGCTATATTATGCCTTCTAATACACCAGCAAACGTACATTTCGGGACATATAAGGAAGACTGGAGGTCTAAACAAGTAACAATCATGATACCGCCGCGTTTTCTGAACTTACATATTTGAAGACTTCAACATCACTCACTGGGCATATAAATATAGACAAAGCTTCATATTTATTCGCTGTTTGAGCCACATAGCAGCATAATTGAGGGAGGCTGCTCAATACGCACGTGCTTCACATGCCAAATACAAGGTTATCTGGAAAGGTTATCTGAATGTCTTAACATGCAACGAATAGGTAGCTATTCGTTGCATGTTCAGACATTCAGATGGCCTTTCCACATCATGTTTAGACGAAAGTCATGTACGTCGGTGATACAAATTATTTAAATTCACCGTGATTATTGAAATTCGCAGTGATCACCATTGGACCATCGATACCTATTTATTCCATGGGGACACATGTGACACATCAATCAATGAACACCGGTATATCCAGGCCAAATATTGCGCGAATGTGCGGAGCACAGCTGACTGGACGGCATAGAGCACCCCAGTTCTATCTATCATGGAACTCACAGTCGTTTTAGCATATTCCCCACGTCCCTCTTAGTTGTTAGCACGGGCAAAGGCTTCCGGTGCATGTACCTACACTATACGTGTCAGATCATGGCCTGGGAGACACTGCATGCAAAAACCTCCGGCGTATCGTTGAATGCATTGTAGGGGTTTACTATCCGATGCGGTTTCGCGCGAAGGTGCAGGACAACTGGCTGGATGGGCCGCGGCACGTGCTGCGCCAGCTGCAGCTCACTGGGCTGCAGCATGGGGAAGTCGTGAGCATCGTGATGCCGTACTTTCACTCCAGTGCCTCGCATGATCACAGCAAAATGGTGCTCCAGACACTTCTCTATAGCGATGACAGAGGAGAGCGCCAGTTAGCTGTTGAACGTACCAGGTGCATCCGCGGCAAAAAATAGAGTGGAGACCCCAGCGTCCGTCCCAGAAGAACTCTGAGACTAGATGAGACCGCGTAGAGTCTGCAGGAGTTGATACCCCGGGACTGCGCCTTCGCACCGGCCCTCACGTGCCACACGCCAAGCTCCAAACTTGATGGTTATGTGGATATGCCAATGTCAGTTCCACAGTTTCCCGTGCACGGTCAGTCAGTTGAACGATGCGTGAAGCAGGTGTCTCTAGCTGCGAAACAAACGTGTACTGGAAGGAGAGGAGGGACGGCTACATTCGGGCTGGCTACATGCACCGGCAGCTTTTGCCTGTGCTAACAACTAGCTTGGGCGTGGAGAACATGCTAAAACGACTGAGTTCCATGAAAGATAGAACTGGGGTGCTCTATGCCGTCCAGTCAGTTGTGCTCCGCGCATACGCGCGATGTTTGCCGGGGATATACCAGTGTCCATTGATTGATGTCTGACACGTGTGTCTTTTGGAAGAAATAGGCATCGATGGTCCCATGGTGATCACGGCGAATTTCAATAATCACGCGAATTTTACTAATTTTTTATCACCAAGGTATCTGATTTTCGTCTGAACGTGATGTGGAAAGGCTATCTGAATGTCTCAACCTGCAACAAATAGGTAGGTATTTCGTATGTGATGCTATGTGGTTCAAACAGCGAATACAAATGAAGCTTTGTCTTTGTCTATATTTATATGCCCAGTGAGTGATGCTGAAGTCTTCAAATATGTAAGCGCAGAAAACGCGGCGGTATCATGATTGTTACTTGTTTAGACCTCCAGGGTTCCTTGTATGCCCCGAAATGAACATTTGCTGGTGTATTAGAAGGCATAAGATAGCCGATGTTTTCTTTACTATCGGTTTTTCGACAATATTGCGCTCTTTCAATCGACTCAGCTCGTCGGGACGATCAAAAATAGGTACTATTTAACCTACTTATCTGGATTGGTTCTCACAGCCAATATGGCGCCGAATGCCGAAAAGTCTTTTTCAAACGCACTTTGAGAAAAAAATGCCGATTACCCAACGACCTAACTTTTATGCCAAATTGTTAGGCACATATCATGGCAAAATGCAAACAGTAGCCGTTTTTGATAACACCACCTTTAAAATTATCGACACAGGCTAATGTGCAGGTCCAGATTTCACAATCACCACAGAGCGTGCCGTAAGTACGCTGACGTTGCCCACTTGTAGCAGGTAAAAATATAATATTCGACTATGGTTTCATTGTAGTAAATGTAAACACTCAGTGACCTTTCCAATGCCTTCCTGTTTTACGAGGAGAAATTTTGATACAATGGCAACCAGGGCGGATAAAGGGTATGACACTGAGGGCATGTGCCACCAATATGGAAAGTGGCATCCCTCCGGTCGGGCAAAGGCGACCCTTTGAAAAGGTTCCATTGCACCCGCTTGAATTTTTCAACCAAAGGCGCCAATATGAAAGAAAAGGGCGCCCCTTGGAAAGAAAGGCGCCCCTTCGGGAAGGACAGAGTACAGCCCGCGCCCTGGACTCTTTCAACCACAGGCGCCCCTCCAGATGCTTTCGCAGTGGCGCCGCTCCAAAGAAATGGCGTCCCTTCAGATAAGTGCCCACCATGGCAAGTTCCGGATCTAGCCCTGATTACAACATTGCTCTCTCACGGTATGTTATCCGGCTGGTTATTCACGTGTGGTTTCTCCTGCAAATTTCGCAACTTCCGTTGAACCATTGTGGAACACTCCTGGTCATATAGGATATGGGTGCCTGCTATCACAACGGCTGCAAATTAAAATATATTTGATCCTCCTATTCCTATTACACTCAATCATTATACACACACTGGACCTTCGATACGTTCGAAGTAATTTCGATATCCCAACATTCTGATAGCGTACGCAAAGCCATGTGGAATGACACCCACATAATGCAAGTTGAAGCCACAGCGACGAAACGCAAGGAATTTGAAGAATTCAAGCTAACCATGGGCATTGAGGCTTGACTTGACATGTACAGGGTTAAAATGTTACTCGATGGTTGCCCACGGGCTATCTTTTGATACCAAACATGGGCAGCTTGGTAAGAAAACGAAGAAGCGCGAGGAGACCGATGCAATGAGTTCGACCTTTGACTCTGCAAATTAATATGATTTCTGAACGGTTTGCTAGAGTACCTCACGGCACGTTGAATGACATCCACGTGATGGAAATTGAAGATATAGCGACGAGGTGCGATGACTTCGAGCAATTTAAGCTAAACTTCGATATTGTGGTTTGACATTGACATGTCTCAGTTTGAGATGCTACACGAGGTTCACCACTGGCTTGTTTGATACCAGGTGTGAGTAGATAAGGGCGAAGAAAAAAGTGCGAGGCGACCGAATAAATCGGTTGGACCATTGACTTTGAAATTAGTTCGACTTCGTTGCATTATAATTCGGCACAAGCCACGTCGAATGACACCCACTTGGTGCAAATTGAACAATAGAAGCAAGTCGTTTCGAGGACTTCGATAAAATAAAACTACTCTTTGACTTTCAGGTTTGACCTTGACATATCCCGGTTTCAAAATGTTACGTGAAGGTTCACCATGGGCCATCGCTTGATAGTGGATCTGGGTATGCTTTAGCCAAAACCCCCCAAAAGTGCGAGGCGACCGAAGAAATCTGCTTGAAGTTTAATCCGTCGATATTTTTTTTTCGAATTATACATTTTCTGTCACCGCACAACAACCGACGTCGAATGATATCTATTTTCTGCAAATTGAAGCCATAGCGATGAACCGTGAAGCCATCGAAAAATTCAATCAACCCTTTGACCTTGACATGTCCCGGTTTGAAATGTTCCTCGAGTGTTCACCTCTGGTTATCGCTTGATACCAGATCTGGATAGGTTTGAGCGAAAACGAAAAGCAAATATTGAGGCGATCGAAGGATCAGCTCGACCTTTGCCCCTAAACAACAATTTGATTCCTTAGCTTGTTGATACAACATAACAAGCCACATCGAATGATACAGATTTGATGGAATTTGGAGCGATAGCATCCGAACCGCGTGTTCGGTCGATATCGCTTAACTATAGCAATCTAATAAATCATGTTACCTTTGACCTTGAAGTTTAACCTTGGCGTGTACCGGTTTTAAATGTTGCACGATGGTTCATCACGGGCTACGGCCTGCGGCCATACTTGGCAGGTTTTAGTGAAAACTGAAAAGCTAGGAGGCTACCAAAGAAACCAGCATGTGTTGGACCTTGATCATTCAAGTGGTAATGTTAGTTCCAGCGTGTAGTTGCGTGTCCATGTAGTTGTTTCCAGCGTGCTCAGTGCAAGCAGAAGCATTTGTGGTAATTGATTCGAGTAATCATAAACCCATCGCTGAATGCCAATGCCAATACAAATACGCATCTGGTGAACTCATTGCTAAATACGAATGCGAATACGACGTTACCGTAGGTGTTTAGGTCTATCCGTGACTCACATCCATGGTCTTGAAGATACCCAAGGACACCAATTCACGTTCCCTCAGCATTAAAAAAATTAATAAATCTGAGTTGTTGCTGGGGTGGCTTGAGGAGCCAGGGTTCTATTGCTAAGCAGAGCTTGTTGCGTGAACCCTGGCCCCACCACCCGATCCATGAACAGTTCAACGGCAGAATTTAAACCGAAAGTTTAACGTGCCGCCAATGCACCGACACGGCCGCCCGGTAGCTCGTCCCCGGCCTTATCAGGCCAGCTGCCAACTGACACTCCCGGCCGGGGGCTAAATGCGAGCGCGCAAAGCGACTCGAACCCTGTGCTCCCAGTATACGGGAGGCCGGTGCAGGCCAGCGCTCTAACCAACTGAGCTACTAGGGCGGCATATGTCAACATATGTCCAGGGGAATGCAACCTAAGACGTATAAAGCCTTGCGATAATTCAAATTTGTTGCCTCGCAAAGCGAAATTTCCACCCAACCCAGAACACACGATGCTGAAGGTTCATGTTATTCAAGAATGGCCCGGAAGCAAACATTCCTAACGTTTGCTGATTTACCGTTCGGAGATTTTGTGACAAAATGAAGTACATGAAGCTCGTTGATTGATTAGATTGGCTTCTAGTATTATCGGTGATTCACTTGCGTATATATTTTCACTTTATAAATGATTACGCATAATTTTGCGGCGATCATACTCAAATAGCTGTAGTTTGGGGACACAAAAGAAATTGGAGGGGAGAAATCGCCACTTTTCAGAAATGGGGGAGGGGACATGTCCGCCCTAGCCCCCCAATGGTTACACCCATGTCTACGGAGGACCGTTTGCCGGTCTTTGACACGGTGGAGCGCACAAGAGGGTAGCATCCGTGACCACGACGTCCGACTAAGCGCTAACATCAAATCAAAGTACTATTACACTGTTGAATCTGAACCGGTTGGACTGCATTGACGTAAGAGAGAGAGAGAGAGAGAGAGAGAGAGAGAGAGAGAGAGAGAGAGAGAGAGAGAGAGAGAGAGAGAGAGAGAGAGAGAGAGAGAGAGAGAGAGAGAGAGAGAGAGAGAGAGAGAGAGAGAGAGAGAGAGAGAGAGAGAGAGAGAGAGAGAGAGAGAGAGAGAGAGAGAGAGAGAGAGAGAGAGAGAGAGAGAGATATATATATATATATATATATATATATATATATATATATATATATATATATATATATATATATATATATATATATATATATATATATATATATATATATATATATATATATATATATATATATATATATATATATATATATATATATATATATATATATATATATATATATATATATATATATATATATATATATATATATATATATATATAAGAGAGAGAGAGAGAGAGAGAGAGAGAGAGAGAGAGAGAGAGAGAGAGAGAGAGAGAGAGAGAGAGAGAGAGAGAGAGAGAGAGAGAGAGAGAGAGAGAGAGAGAGAGAGAGAGAGAGAGAAAGGAGAAGAGAAACTGGTGGCCGCCAGTGACTCATCATCCTCCAACGTTTGGAAACCTTGAACATTATCTCCGTCGTGTCACATCGAATGTTTAAACTAGCGACTTCTCTGCCGTGTCCATTTCTGATAAACTCCTACACACGTGTATTTCTCTACAGGTATTCATGCGGAAAGGTAGCATTTATATCTATCTCCAAGTTGTTGTACTTGCCATGTAGTTTCCAATGCAAACTACTATATAAAATCGGATTTTACGTTGAGTGTCATCTCGCAACCCAACATAACAGTCTTTACGTTAAAAAGGTTATTAATTCAATTGATGTAAATTAATTGGGTTCATTCATTAATGCACCGTAAATATGATTAAACGAACAAAGTTGGGAAAATCATATAAGCTGATAGAACTCGGGCAACCACACTTCAGACCTTTTTTCGCTGAGCATGGATTAATATCCCGACTATATAAGTACAGTTCAACGGCATAAGCTTTATTGCTGTTTTTTACAACTGACATTGTACAACTTACAATTGGTCAGACTAACAGACCGGAGTTCAAAGGCGTCCTGCTCACTTGACAGAAATAAAACCAGACAGTCACCCCAATGCTGAACGACCTTAATGCGGGCCATAGAAGCCAATTATACCGAATATAAATATCCGATGCATCTTCACCATGCTGACTATTATATGAGCTTTCCAGCTTTCAACTAGGGAAATCCTAGTAATCCCACAAGTGACAGTCACTTCTCGACGAGGCAGTTTATTGCATGCTTGGGAATTAGAAGTCGGTGACCGAAAAAAAGCATCTCATAAAGGAACACTAATTGCATTCCATCCAGCTTTATTGGCTTTCCAGGTATTGGAAGAGCTCGATGCATACCAGATGGCCTCCCGATCCGTAATTCATTAGTTCTTCTGAAAAGTGACACACGTACATGCATCTAATGTTCACAGACGTTAATCATATATTGGGGTAGGTGTATGGGCGTGGCAAGCTCAGGTCTCCATGACACAAAAACGAAATTATCGCCAAGCACTCAATGTTCACACAGACCACAGTATCTCTCAGTTCACAGTATCCACACATACTGTAGTATG
Organism: Imbricaverruca yamaguchii; assembly: GCA_034440575.1. NCBI lineage: Eukaryota > Metazoa > Arthropoda > Thecostraca > Neoverrucidae > Imbricaverruca > Imbricaverruca yamaguchii. Next base: position 3,452,705 of record JAOTOL010001651.1, on the reverse strand, counting down.
TCCCAGTTCACAGTGTCCACACAGACCACGGTGTATCCCAGTTCACAGTACTGCGAACTGGGAGCAGTTTTTTTTTAGGCCGGAATATCGTCACAACATCTTAAGGACCAACACACTGCCTCCACAGAATCTGCACGGCATCTTAATACCAATAGAGTTCTTACCGTGTCTGCAGGATATCTTAATGCAAATAGAGTTTATCCAGCCTCACAGAGAACCACAGCGGGTATCTGCAGCGGTACTCTGTGTGCTCTCGTCGTGTCTCCAGAGTGTCTACATGGTACCTAAATACCAATATGAGTTTTCACCGAGTCTCCAGTGTCTGCACGGTATCTCAATACCAATAGAGTATTCACAACGTTGCAGTGTACCACTTCGAGTTTCTGCAGTGCATCCTGGATGTCGTCGTGTCTCCAGAGTACATCTACAGTGACTAGATAGTATCCACGCAGAATCTCTGCAGTCAGAGGAAGTCTTCATAGAATATCCACAGTATCTCGGCAGTAATCACCATAAATATAATATCCAGGGCTTCACCGGAGTGTGATTAAGCTTATACTTTGCGCACATCTTGAAGAGAATACACTTAACTGTATTAGGATATAACTTGAGGCATGAACCGTCCAGAGTTCATGAATTAAATGCCCACCAAATGTTCAGTCCTTCACCCGAGCGTAATTAGATGCGTGTATTGTCCAGAGCTGGTGAATATAATATCCAGTCTAACCGAAATACTATCCGAGGAATGTATTGTTTAATGGTATGTGTAGCATCTCAAAAGCACTATCAGAGTTTTACCGGCGTATTGTCGAAAGGCTACCAGAGCGGCATACACCGAATTTTTGTTTCGTTATTCAAAGGACGTTCCACACCGACTCAATATGCTTCCTGCCACGTGGTGTATATCACTGCCTACAAAGTAGGCAAAGTAGGGTATAGCCACGTTATAGGTTTCCTGCCAAATGGTATATCACTGTTTACTGTGTAGGGTATCGCCACATGTCACTAATCACCGTATGCCACACGAGACATCCAGCCGTGGGGAAGCACGGTTACGCGGAATGACACAATTGACACCAAGTGGACTACATCCACTCGAGTGTACAGTAGCCCACCACATGGAGTTCACTCGGCATACTGTGCCACGCCTCACCTGGGTGAGACTCTCCAGCCGATCTGACGTCACGCGGACTCTGAGTGGGAGGGGCGGGGGAGGGGTCAGACGGCCGTCACGTACCGGCCATGTGAGTGTCAGCGTCAGCAGCGACCGCCGGTGTAGCAGCGACAGGCGGCGCACAAACAGCCTGCGGCCGGCACCGGAGCGCCGCTCCCTGGGCGGCGCCGTGTGCGTGTGCGCCAGCCGTGTGTGAAGCCGAGAGCGACGCCCAGTCCAAGTGTGTCAGTGGCCTGCAACGGTCCGACCGGGCTGGTTCAGCCGGGCCCCGCGGCCGGCGCACGAACTGGCGCCGGCACGGCACGACTCGACACCAAATGGCCGATTGGTTTTGAAGATGGAAATCGATTTCCCGTTCTGTGACTGGAGAGAGCGCGTCGCCGGTATGAGTCCAAATGATGACCGTGCGTGAGAGCGCTCACAGAAAAAAAACACGTTTGTTAGTAGGCAAAGAAGTATTCTCCCATTACCACGCGCCGTCTTCTCCTTCTCCATTGCCAAAGACAGTAAACAGTGATATGCCACGTGACAGGAAACCTATAACGTGGCTATACCCTACTTTGTAGACAATGATACACGATTGCATCGATGATATGGCCAGTTCGGTTAGAGACATGTGTGACGAATTTTAATGTTCAAAGGACTAGTGTTCATGCAAGCATATTCGAGCCGAGAAACATCACTGAAACAATATTGCCAATCGCATTAGCATTGAAGAAACGTGCAAAGAGCAGCCTGATAATTGATACCACAAAAGCCTTTCCTCTGGATCCTGCATAGACTGAGCGACAAATTACGGACTTTTTATTCCCGTTGTGGAAAAGCATAGTGACGCCACTTGAAACGAACCACTTCACCAAACACAAGAGGAACTCCTATTCCTGCATGCCTGTGAACAATGAAGGTAGCCAGCTGATGTCCAATCGACGCCACCTGCTTGTGGGTGACAGTTTCAGCGACATTTATACCTTCGGATCTCCGTGATACGTGTCACATGTGAGTTACTGGGCAGCATGTCAGTAGGATGTGCCACTGTCCATCCCAGGTGTCATTCTAGCCCAATGCTAATTCTAGTCCACCGTATATTATATTTTAGTGCAGGGATTACTCTAACTCAAGGATGGTTCTAGTGCAGGGATTATTCTAGCCCAGGGCTTATTGTAGCCCAGGGATTATTGTAGCATATGGATTGTTGCAGCCAATGGATTATTCTACACTAAGGATTATTCTGGCCCAGAGGTAATCTGAATCCAGGAAGAATTCGAGGCCATGGATTATGGTAGCCCGAAGATTATTCTCTATTCTCGTAAGTAGACGTACTCATCGTGACAACTGTAGTCCTCAATTATACCCTCTCATTACAGTAAATGCATTGTGCACACGGAAGCTTTGTTGCTTGACTTCGTGTCTATCGCTTGAAATTATCTTTGGCCAACCCGGATCTTAGTCGGACTGTGATATGGAGAAGACGGAAAAAAGAGTACAGAGGGGGATAATAAGCACAAGTAGCGTGATGAGTGGACGCGATATGGGGAGAATGAATTGGCGACAGCGTCTCGACTAGCCTCTCACGAGCAGTGCTGACAGGCAACAAGGTGACCATCTAACGAGAGGCACCCAGCACTGCACAAACATGGTGGGACGCAAACACACCGGGCTGCTCCTCAGCGCGGTCTAGTCTCCATGGCAACAAGGTGACTATCGTTTCCCTATCAGGTTACATCTGCCGCCAAATTGCTGAGCGGAGGCACGAGGCCCACCACCAGCGGCCGAGTGGCACGCCTGTACGTCCGGCGGATGCGAGCGCACCGCTCCCGCCGCCGTCTGAACTCTCTGTCTCGTTCCAGCCAGCTAACACCGAGCTGAGAGGCGACGGGGTGCGCCGTTTACCAGCGGCGGATCGCATCGCTGTCGAAACCGGCCGACTGTAACACTGGCCATCTAACGAGAGGCACCCAGCACTGCACAAACATGGTGGGACGCAAACACGCCGGGCTGCTCCTCAGCGCGGTCTAGGCTGCAGCGACCGCATAGAGCCGGGCCGGTGCTTAAAGGTTGCAGCGAATTGTGGATCAGTGGCACACAGGGCTGGTGTGGACGGACTGGCGCCCCTCCACCAGGGCCGGTGGAGGACAGACTGACGCCCCCTCACAGCCGGTGGAAGACTGACTGACCCCACCCCACATGGGCCAGTGGGAACGGATCCGTGCTTATTGGTTCCGGTGGGAACGGACTGGTATCCTCGCAGGGTCGGTGGGGACACACCTGCACCCCTGCGGTGCGGTGGGGGAGGGGCGGTTGCAGATGCACGATGGTGGGTCAGTGTGTCGGAGCGCCGGTCACCACTGACATATATTCTGCCCGTCGGACCGGTCCGGCCAGCTGATGGTCATCATCGGGCAGCGAGAGCGTCTGCATGGGGGCGACTGCATGGGTCACGAAGCGGCAGCACGCGGTAACGCCGCGTTAGCGCTCGCTGCCGCTGGCCAAGTCCACTGGTAGCCTATCGCTAGCCATCGGTCCAGATTGGGCTGCGCGTGACGCGACGTCGTCAGTTGTTGTGAGCGGAGTCGTCCGTGGCCGGTCCTGTAGCTGCCGTGCACCAAACCCGGGCCGCGACAGGGCTTCCAATCGTCCACGACGAAAGATTCCCGAAATAAAGGTGCTTTTTACACGTACAGACTTCAGGCGGTGATGTTGGGACAGGATTCCTCGCCGGATGAATCGCACTGCGCCCTCTCTGCTTGACTGTTTGGTAGGCCCGTGTTCGCAAGGCAGTGTTAGCACTGGGCTACACAAATGCCGGTTGTCCAGGCACATACCAATATTTTTTGCAACTTGGCTTTGGGACCGGTTTTTCCTAAAGCGAAGTAATTGGTCAAGACAGCGGGCAACTAGCGTTGCTCGCTAGTTGCCAGCTGTCTTGACCAACTACTAGGAATAGCAATCCGCAGAAATTATCCGGCCCAAACCTGACCTGAATCCGACCTCTGAAGTCCCAAACCCGTTACGAGTCCCGCGCAAGTTCCAGACCCGTTCCCAGCTCAACTTTTGCATTTGATGATATGGAGGAGTTGACGGTCAGGCTCGACAGGTTCTTTGTCGGGACCGGGGGTCAGATCCTCTGGCCTGAGTTTTGCCACATCTACCTACAACCTAATTCGGACATGCCGTATAATTTTAACGACTCCAGCTCCATTCGGACACAATAAAATTAATTCAGGGATTTTTAATCATGCTGAAGCTGAGCAAACCAAATCACCTTTGTCATATGTCTGCACGTGAATGTAAATGCTGGACTGCTTCAATTACTACCTGCTGACATGACTATGACCACGTGCATAGCCGACCTGATCGGGCTAGTCTGACTTTTCCATCTACTTCCATAGTCCCACTGTGCTGTCCAGTGGACCCGACAGTGCTGGGCCTGACTGGCTCCTCCATAGCATGCCATGCAAAAGTTGAGCTTGCGTCGGGCCTGGCGCTTCGGTCGGGTTCGTACCGGATCTGATACTTCAGAGCTCTGGATCGGGTCGAGCTTTGGCTGCAGAACATCTGCAGATTATTAACTATAACAGTGGGTCAAAGCATCTAGTAACTAGCAACGCATCGTCGGGACGCCCATTGCTGGACGCGGCGGCCGGCCGGCGGGGGATAATTTTGCCACCATACGGCATTTTGGTCACATCTGCATAGAAAGCGCCTTCCCGTGATCGAAACAAGATAATGAACTAACCGATTCCAAAGCGAATTCACAAAAAAACCTTCATACGTGTCTGGCTAAATTGCCGGTGTGCCGACTACTGATTGCAGTCGGTTGCTGTCGAGCAGTCGTCAGCCAACTGTCATCGCTGACCTACACCTGTCCTGTCCCGCTGACCTACACCTGTCCTGTTCCGTTGACCTACACCTGTCCCGCTGACCTACACCTGTCCTGTTCCGCTGACCTACACCTGTCCTGTCCCGCTGACCTACACCTGTCCTGTTCCGCTGACCTACACCTGTCCTGTTCCGCTGACCTCCTCCTGTCCTGTCCGGCTGACCTACACCTGTCCTGTCCCGCTGACCTACACCTGTCCTGTCCCGCTGACCTACACCTGTCCTGTCCCGCTGACCTACACCTGTCCTGTCCCGCTGACCTACACCTGTCCTGTTCCGCTGACCTACACCTGTCCTGTCCCGCTGACCTACACCTGTCCTGTCCCGCTGACCTACACCTGTCCTGTCCCGCTGACCTACACCTGTCCTGTTCCGCTGACCTCCACCTGTCCTGTTCCGCTGACCTCCTCCTGTCCTGTCCCGTTAACCTACACCTGTCTTGTCCCGCTGACCTACACCTGTCCTGTCCCGCTGACCTACACCTGTCCTGTCCCGCTGACCTACACCTGTCCTGTCCCGCTGACCTACACCTGTCCTGTTCCGCTGACCTACACCTGTCTTGTCCCGCTGACCTACACCTGTCCCGCTGACCTACACCTGTCCTGTCCCGCTGACCTACACCTGTCCTGTCCCGTTGACCTACACCTGTCCTGTTCCGCTGACCTACACCTGTCCTGTCCCGCTGACCTACACCTGTCCTGTCCCGCTGACACACCTGTCCTGTCCTGTCCCGGACCTACACCTGTCCTGTCCCGCTGACCTACACCTGTCCTGTCCCGCTGACCTACACCTGTCCTGTCCCGTTGACCTACACCTGTCCTGTCCCGCTGACCTACACCTGTCCTGTTCCGCTGACCTACACCTGTCCTGTCCCGCTGACCTACACCTGTCCTGTTCCGCTGACCTACACCTGTCCTGTCCCGCTGACCTACACCTGTCCTGTCCCGCTGACCTACACCTGTCCTGTCCCGCTGACCTACACCTGTCCTGTTCCGCTGACCTACACCTGTCCTGTCCCGCTGACCTACACCTGTCCTGTCCGCTGACCTACACCTGTCCTGTTCCGCTGACCTACACCTGTCCTGTCCCGCTGACCTACACCTGTCCTGTCCCGCTGACCTACACCTGTCCTGTTCCGCTTGACCTACACATGTCCTCGCTGACCTACACCTGTCCTGTCCCGCTGATCTACACCTGTCCTGCCTCGCTGACATACACCTGTCCTGTCCCGCTGATATACACCTGTCCTGTCCCGCTGACACACACCTGTCCTGTTCCGATGACCTACACCTGTCCCGCTGACCTACACCTGTCCTGTCCCGCTGATCTACACCTGTCCTGCTGACCTACACCTGTCCTGTCCCGCTAATCTACACCTGTCCAGCTGACCTATACCTTTCCTGTCCCGCTGACCTACACCTGTCCTGTCCCGCTGACCTACACATGTCCCACTGACCTACACCTGTCCTGCTGACCTACACCTGTACTGTCCCGCTGATCTACACCTGTCCTGTCCCGCTGACCTACACCTGTCCTGTCCCGCTGATCTACACCTGTCCTGTCCCGATGACCTACACCTGTCCTGTCCCGCTGATCTACACCTGTCCTGTCCCGCTGACACACACCTGTCCTGTCCCGCTGACCTACACCTGTCCTGTCCCGCTGATCTACACCTGTCCTGTCCCGCTGACCTACACCTGTCCTGTCCCGCTGACCTACACCTGTCCCGTTCCGCTGGCCTACACCTGTCCTGTCCCGCTGACCTACACTTGTTCTGTCCCGCTGACCTGCAAGCGCAGCCATACTGAGCCGCACCTGCCTTTGAGCCTGCGCCTGCCGACACGGTCAGTGCAAACAACTACCGGCTGCGGTCCGGGTGACGTCACAACTACCGGCCGCCATCCGGGTGACGTCACAACTGCCAGCTGCCACCCCATGAGGTACACGTCTCATCGCTAGCTGAGACATTTACAGTGTATGCGAAATCTGTCCAAGCCATGGTGGTAGTTGCATCCCAACTTGAAGTAGAGAGAATACCAGCTTAGCAGAATTCGATCAAGTACGCACATTTTGTGTACGAAAAGTATGTCTTCATGGAGCATGACGCTGCGGGTTGCGGCTACTCATTCATTTTGGGAACACGTGAAGGGTAACATTCACAGTAGATAATAAAACACCTCAAGTGGTTGAGAAAAACAAACAAAATGCACGTGCCTGCGCCGAAGTCTTCCGGAGCTGCTGCCCGAGCGTCGCGTGGGCAGGCATCTATCCTAGGGTAAGGGCGAACTGCAGGTACGAGTACAGGTACGAGAGAGTGCTATCCCATTGTTCTTCCCAGGCAGACACTGGCGGAGTCTTAGAGCTGGTGGTTCACTGACCAGTTGAGACAGGCAACACCATCGCTACCGACACTACAGCCACGGCAAGTTCAGTGTCCACACCATCGCTCCCGACACTACAGCCACGGCCAGTTCAGTGTCCACACCATCGCTCCCGACACTACAGCCACGGCAAGTTCAGTGTCCACACCATCGCTCCCGACACTACAGCCACGGCCAGTTCAGTGTCCACACCATCGCTACCGACACTACAGCCACGGCCAGTTCAGTGTCAACACCATCGCTACCGACACTACAGCCACGGCCAGTTCAGTGTCCACACCATCGCTACCGACACTACAGCCACGGCCAGTTCAGTGTCCACACCATCGCTACCGACACTACAGCCACGGCCAGTTCAGTGTCCACACCATCGCTACCGACACTACAGCCACGGCCAGTTCAGTGTCCACACCATCGCTACCGACACTACAGCCACGGCCAGTTCAGTGTCCACACCATCACTTCCGACACTACAGCCACGGCAAGTTCAATGTCCACACCATCGCTACCGACACTACAGCCACGGCCAGTTCAGTGTCCACACCATCGCTACCGACACTACAGCCACGGACAGTTCAGTGTCCACACCATCGCTACCGACACTACAGTCACGATCTGTTCAAAGTCAAATTCATGTATTGCTGTATTTCCACGTGGTGGCTGTTCTGCACCCATACAATGTTGCGTGTGGTGAAGCATCAGGTGAAGAAAGTTACGTCAGAAAACATTTCACGAGCATACAGCTTATAAAGACTTACACCCATGTAGTAAATCTATCGACTCTGCACCAAAGCTCTCATGAATGAACAGTTACTCGGTGGTTGGCTGGTGACGGGTAGCTTGTTCCAGGCGACCGCGGCGCGGTACGAAAATCCTCGTTAGGTCTGTGTGAGTCGACATCTTGTGAGATGAAGCTCACCGACTGACTCAGGTCTGGTCTCCCTCTGTGATACTAGTGACCGCCAGGTAAGCATCTCACTAGTCTTGCCCAGAAGTCTATGTTCACAAAATGACGGGTGTCAAGTCAGATCTCGATTAATTATATTTAAAAAATTACTTTCAGCGTTCTTCTGTGTACTTCTTATACAGCGTGGTATCGTGGCGTGATAGTTCTGTATTTTTTTTGCTGATTTATTGTTTGCTTGCGCTGATGATAAAATGAATGCGAGGTTTCATAGTTTTGGGATAAATTTACGATTCCGCAAGGAGCCGCTATGGATTGCTGTGGTGCGCCCGCGACCCGAACGACCTCGACCACAACATAGGTGGCATGTTGTTTTCAAATGCACAGAATATACGCTTCTTGTGCGAGACATCACGTTTTTTCCACTCGAGGAGAGAAATGTTGGCATGAAAAAGTTCACAAAACGTCAGGTGTTAAGTCAGAGTTCGATGAATTATATAAAGCATGAGCTGATTTATTTTAATATCTCAAAAATGGCGTTCAGCAACAGCACAATTACTATCGCAACTACCGTCACTACGGTCACGACCAGTTCAGCATCCATACCGTCGCGAACGGTCCAGCGTCAATGTCATCATCTCAATCACTACCGTCTGAAACAGTTTATCCACTGCGCTACCACAATCTCGGGAGTCACGGATAACGCCGACGCTACTGCCAACACAGGGGTGCTCGTCACTATCGTCATCACAAGACAGTTCAGTGTCACTGCCATCGCCATAGAACAGTTCCGTGTCACTACCATCGACACAGGACAGTTCAGTGTCACTGTTACCACCACAGGGCAGTTCAGTGACATTTCCATCCCCACAGGACAGTTCAGTGCAACTACCGTCACCACAGCACAGTTTAGTGTCACTACTATCACCACAGGATATTTCAGTGTCACTGTTACCACCACAGGACAGTTCAGTGACATTGTCATCCCCACAGGACAGTTCAGTGCCACTGCCGTCACCACAGAACAGTTCAATGTCACTACCGTCATTACTGAACAGTTCATTGTACTTACTGTCACCGCAGGACAGTTCAGTGTCACTACCATCACCACAGGGCAGTTCAGCGTCTGTCGTCACCATAGGAAAGTTCAGTGCCACTACCGTCACCACATGACAGTTCAGTGTCACTACCGTCGCTGACAGCCCGGACGTGGCTGGACGGTCAGCAGCAACCCCGCCAGGTAACACAATTATCAGCGGGGATGTGACAGTTGCAACATTGTGGCGGCAAATGTCCTTCCCTAAGCAACAAGTATGACGGTAGTCCCTGTATCGGAAGATCTGCGTCTGTGTCCAGTCAGGCTGCTTCTGTCTCCAGTCAGGCTGCTTCTCTGAACCGAGATTAGTGCGGGGCGGACCGTACTAGTCGAAGTGGTGCAGAACTGGACACACTTCGTACCGGCACTGCACTACACCCGCCTATCCAGGCTGACGTGGAACCTGACCCTCATTCACCTCATACATGGAACAAGCTGTGGTGCCGCCGATACAGCCTGGCTCTGCAGGACAGAACTGGGTCACAAAGCCAGCCGGCTGCCCAGGTGGATGACGGAGGCAGAGGTGGCGGAGGCAGAGGTGGCGGCGGGCGGCGTCCCGCCTGGCGGCCGGTCGGCGTTCGCGGTGCCATTGGGCTGCACCGTCACCTCTGCCGCCGTCGACGAATACGCGACTGAATCGCGCCGTGATGAGATGCGACGTATGTGGCGCACCAACGCCTCGGCCGCCGTCGTTACGGTCGATCGCACCCGGTAGCCAAGGGCCGTGGAGAAAGTAGCGACGAGCGGCGGGCGCTCACACACATATGTCGCATCCCAGGCAGTCAGCAGGCCGACACCCACGGCCCACAACTGGTCAGCTGAGGCGAGGGCCGAGGCCAACAACGGCGCGGCATCGGCGACGAGCATTGCGGCCGCGCCGCCTGAGGAACTCGCCACGCTACGATATTCGTGTGTGAGCCCCACCGCGGCACTCGCGAGAACTCGCGACCAGACGGCACTCGCAGTAAGCCACTCCGTGGCACTTGCGGAACTCGCATCCATGTAGCACTCGCAGTGAGCCCAGCCCAGCGGGGTTCCAAGTGCACCGCGTGCAAGACGCGTGTTCTCACTGTCGCGAGCTATGTGGATGTTTATCACAGCTCCATGAAGTCCCATGGATGTCTGCTGATAGAGTGAAAGGAGCCGTCAGGCCTAATGTTAAGTTACTGAAAGTGAGTGAAAGAGTGAGAGGGCGTGCAAGAAGCAAGTGAGCATGCGATGGTCACGGATGCGTGAATAACACACCAATGCAGAGGAAGGCATCGTCAAGAACTGAATATCCTATGAGAGATTTTATTTCATATCATGCCATTGCAAGCCCTACATTCACAGTGATAGGCGAACAAGGGATCATGAGAAGCAAAGGTTAGCGGTGACGCAACAGATCCAGCACGAGCCTTTGAAACGAAACGAGGACGCATGTGAAAGAACTGATCGACACTGGGAATGACGTTGGAAACGACGAAGTGATAGAGAGATCAGTAAGATGCGTTACAAAAAGAAGAGAGGAAAAAAATGATCTTGCAATGCTCACTTCTGGCGATGACCCGACCCCCACTACACCCCGTACCTCAATGTGGCACCGACCGGACTAACCCTCTCTCTCTCTCGACTTCATCATCTCCGGCTCTCAAACAACTCTACTGCACCAGCTCTGCATCTTCAATCGATCCGGACTACCTCAGCTGTACTCTTCAAGACCATCCCAACGCTACTTCACCACTGCTCGACGACTCTACTAAACCTCCACCTTGGACTCATCCTCTTACCCTACGCTACTCACTCCCTTACACATCTTCTATTTAACCGGAACCAGCCGATATCACTACACGGTAGCAGGCTGGCAAAATTCACCCACACCCACACACACGCACACAGAGATCAGTTTGACAAATGAGTCACGACGAGCCAGAGATTTGAGGTGCCGTTCTCAGCGTTGGGCGTACGTGCAGCTCCAACAACAGCTGACTCACAGAACTCGCCGACCGCCTGGCGTTTGACGGCTCCAAATCGCCGCTTTCGCGGGGCATGTGTTGGACACGCTGAGCGACGACGCACGTGTGACGCGGTGGCGAGTGTTGGACACGCTGAGCGACGACGCACGTGTGACGCGGTGGCGAGTGTTGGACACGCTGAGCGACGACGCACGTGTGACGCGGTGGCCAGTGTTGGACACGCTGAGCGACGACGCACGTGTGACGCGGTGGCGAGTGTTGGACACGCTGAGCGACGACGCACGTGTGACGCGGTGGCCAGTGTTGGACACGCTGAGCGACGACGCACGTGTGACGCGGTGGCGAGTGTTGGACACGCTGAGCGACGACGCACGTGTGACGCGGTGGCCAGTGTTGGACACGCTGAGCGACGACGCACGTTACGCGGTGGCAGTTTGGCACGCTGAGCGACGACGCACGTGACGCGCTGGCGAGTGTTGGACACGCTGGGAGGAGGCAAGTGTGGCACCTGAGCGACGACGCACGTTACGCGGTGGCAGACGCGGCACCACGTGTGACGCGGTGGCGAGTGTTGCCCGGGCGGAAGGCACGGGCATGTGCCCAGGCGGTACAGTAACCTGTCAAATCAGTCGGCGCCGTTCATTGACCAGTGCCTATGGCAATATCTGGTCGGCAGAGGCAACATCAGCAGCGATGTACCGTCCGGTGTGCACGCTCTCTGCTGGCCGGCGGTGCGGGGCCGGAGCCGGGCAATGCCCATGAGCGTGCTTCCAACGTGCGCAGAATTCGCGTGAGGAGGCGAATTCGGCGCATCAGCCTCGTGGTGCTGACTCCAGCCATCTGCGCGACCGACCGGTTTACGTTCCTATCAATGGGTCTGATATCTAATAAGGGTCGAGAAGTTTTTCTCTCACAGAAAGCAACTTGATTTATATGTGATCAGAATGGGTGGGACCACGAATTGAATTTCTGGCCAGCATAGGACTCGAAGTATCAGGGGGAAAATGTGGCTAATAACAACCGGTGAGGAATGAGGAATGCATGAGGATATAACAATGAGGAAGCGATACAGTTTGCTAATTTATTTGAGATAAATTATATATGCCCGTATGAATGGCATATCGTAGCTCCTATGTAGCTGTGTGGTCGAGTGGGCAAAGTTGAACTGGTCATAGCGCGGCAACACCATACACCTCCACTTGATATCAGTGCACGGCCCTAGTGTACCGGTGTACGGTACCAGTGCACCAGTGTACCGGTGTACGGTACCAGTGCACCAGTGTACCGGTGTACGGTACCAGTGCACCAGTGTGTCGGTGTACGGTACCAGTGCACCAGTGTGTCGGTGTACGGTACCAGTGCACCAGTGTATCGGTGTACGGTACCAGTGTGCCGGTGTATGGTACTAGTATACCGGTGCACGGTACCAGTGTACCGGTGTATAGTAACTAGTATACCGGTGCACGGTACCAGTGTACCAGTGTATGGTACTAGTATACCGGTGCACGGTACCAGTGTACCAGTGTACCGGTGTATGGTACTAGTATACCGGTGCACGGTACCAGTGTACCATTATATGGTACTAGCGCACTGGTGCATGGTGCCAGTGTACCGGCATAGGGTATGTATGTACCAGCATACCGTTGTATGGCACCAGCGTACTCGGGTATGCTAACAGTGTGCCGGTGTGTCAGTGTACAGTGCCAGTGATCGGCGTAAGGTGCCAGTCTACCGGCTGGCGTACAGCTGGCGGAACTTCACCTCGGCCGGCCATGACCGCACCGCCCAAACGGGCGACTGTGAACCGTGGGGTGACAGTTGAAACGGTGCGTTCTTAAACGGTAGCCTCACATACCGCTCTGCCATCAGCACAACAAGCTGGTGTCGATATAAGTGCATTCCTGAAAAATCGATGGTGTACCGGTAACTGGTCCGTGGCATTCGACACTCGACATTCCGCATCCGACATTTCACATGCCATGACATCCCTGGCCGTGACAGAGTTCTGAAATACGGCGGGTTAGATGTGAACACAGGCACCCGAGAAACCGGACGTGTACAGACCACTGGGAAGGGGCGGTCGGCCCATGTAAGGCACTAAGGCAGCGCCTCACCTGAGTAGAGCTGCGAAGTATTTTTGAATGTTATTTCCTTACAAATGACGCCTTCATCCACCGGAAAATAGCTAAGTTGAAAAACTGGAAATAAATATGCATTGGTGACTTGTAATTACGTGAAAATTGAAGTTTGTATTTTCACCTTAGCTTCAGAATAGCTCCATCAACAGTCAGCAAAGGCAAGCTTCCGGTACATATCGCCAAATACTGTGCATTCGTTTCATAAAAGACATAAAGACATAAAAGATTAGTACAACTATGAGCCACAAGGGCCCTTCTTGGGAAAGGGCCTTCTAGGTTTCATAACAACCGTAGGGCATGCGGCCTTTTTGGAGCCCAGTCCATTCTTTTCTTCATGGAGATCGCTGTGTTAGAGACCCTTTTGAGGTACATCCCACCGGGTTTTGCACAAAAATGTTCCCATTTATTCGTGAACATAAGGCAAGACTAGTACACTTTTAATGGACTTTGGTGTGATGTTTAGTCAGCCCTGTAAATTCCATGCATGTGTTTCCAGGGTGGACATATCAGTCCAGCCAACAACAACAAAAAACGATTTGGTCTGATTTGGAGCAAACGTGTTCTTCACTCTAAAATTATGCAAAACGTAGTGGCGGTTTATGAAACGGTGTTGCTCTGAGCTTATGCTTATGTAATTAGGCACCTACTAAGCTTTTCAAGTCCAAGGAATTTGAAAATTTGAGAATTAATTTTTACTTCACCGTGCCAAAAGGCTCAAAATAAACTTCTTTTATCTGCACAATGCATAGATGTGCATCTTGATGTAATTTGAAATAGTTTTAAATTAATATCTTTCGGAAATGGAACCTTTTTTACATACACACTTCAAGTTTTACGTAAACCTCAATAAGCAATCACTTCACCAAGAAAAGAAGATATTATTGTGCTTTAATATGGTAACAAGATGAACAAACAAAATTATGTTTTTCAACACAGTTGCCTCCATGAAGCAAACAAATGGGTTAGGTTTGGTTTGGTTAGGTTAGTTTAGGTTCGTTAAGTTCGATTTCTCGTCTTCATTTTTTTCTGGTTAAATCTTGGACTTAATATTTTCTTCAAAAGCAGTTGAGATTACGTTAAGATGGCCTTTGTTTTTCATTCAAAAGTTTTCAGAAAATAAATTGCTTAAAATTTGTGCTAAAATTGTTATATAAAAGTTTTCCAATGTGAGGTTAGTCTACGTTAGGTTGCTATGTTGCAGTTAAGTTAATTTTTAAGATTGCTTTTATATTTTAACTAAGGTTTTATTTAATAATAAAAAATAATAAAAAAAAATATTTTATTACATTTGTTACCTACCTCAAAGCCCATTTGTGGGTGTTATTTTGCTCACAACTTGAAAAGCAAGCATTTTCACAGAAAATGAGTGGTTCCATCATCTTAGTCACCTTCTCAGGCATTGCATTGGGATGATAAATTCCAATAATTCATAAAACAAATTAAGGTATCAATTTACTAAAAAGGAACATCAAAATCTATCAAATAACATTTAAAACAGCCACAGAAAAAAAAAATTGTGACCGTGCAGATGCAGGCTATGTCCCCTCACTTCAACAAAGTATGGAAAGTATACCGAAAAGGTGTGTTGTGTGGGCAGCATATTTTGAAGAATAGTGTAATATCAGACTAAAAATAAAACCTAACCTAGCCTAACATAATCTACTGATCTAGATATATATATCTAGGTCAGTGGATCTCCCAAACCTACTGATATTCGATAACCTAACCCGACTGATGTTGGGTCACCTAATATCAATACATCACTGGATAATCATGTATCATCTGCTGTATCAGTGCTAGGTGACATCATTTCACATAAAGAAAATATTGCTTACATGTTATTTCCCAAAGAAATGATACCTATCGAAGTTGCTCGTTAAGCTTCAACAAATCCAGTCGATGCATTCTTGTTTCTGATTTGCTCTCAGAAGCTTCCATATCAACAAACAATTAATTTTTTTGCTTCGCAAGAAGAACTGATTGGATTTTCCTTCAATAACCATTTTTGGTTTGTCATTGGCACGTCATATTCATTCTACTGTTGTAGAATGAACAAAGGTAGTCATGCCTATATTAAGAACATTTTTAACAATCCATACAGTATGTCTTTGTGTGCGTGTGAAGTACTCATGTACAGACACATTTGATATAAAACATCTTGCTTAATGTTTGCTTCAATTTACCAAAGTACATGCACAACTCAGCATGACTGTATGACTTGTAGTTTTTCAAACAATTGTAATCAGAAACGTTTATCTGAGCCAACATTATTCCTGGATCTGCTCCTGGATCTATGAAATTCGCCTCAAAATCTTCAGCCAGGTGCATCCCATGAGTGATACAGCTGTTAATTTTTTTCACAAAAGAAATAAAGTGCGGAAAATCCGAGGACATTTTGTTCTGGGGAGGGGGAGTGGGTGCAGTCGCGATTGTTCTGCCTCACATCAATTGGGCGTTATGGGCCGCCCCTGCCACTGGCACTCGTCGCTTGGCGGCATGTGATACATAGAGGTTTGCTCGCTACTCACACAATGTGTTTAAGCTGCACCCAACGTTTCGAATATTCCAGGTAAAATATCCAGGATGAATGAAAGAAGTGTGCTCGATGTGGAGCACGTCGCTCATAAATGGGAGCGGAAGGTGGCACAAGGATGGACACGGGAATAAGAAAGAAAGAACATCGAAAAGAGTCGGTATCACATCCGCTCTAAATCATCTCAAGATGAATGCAGAAGTATTGAAACGCACCCGCAGATAAGAAAGTGCGCCATCACCACCAGACCCGCGTCTCGTAAGATCACGCAACAAGCTAACACCGTCCGTCTGTCCCGCGCTAGCTCAGCTGGCATGAGCAACATCGCGAAAACATTTGTGGTCAACATAATCGGTGCCGGGAAATAAAACAGCGGGAGGTACCGCCTCGGCGGTTCCCGCCAATTAAATTCCGTTTGGTTTCCTGATGAGAACAAGGACTACGGGAAGTCAGGTTCAAGCGCCTACAAAGTGCCGCCTTTAGCCTTTTTATAGCCGAGCCCAGTACGATTGAGGGGCTGCGGCGGCACGGTTGAACAGGCACACCATCGATTGGTTGGACGGGCGGTTTCCAGTCTTGCGGTAGCAATGTATGAGGAGGTATCCGGCTGGGCCACCGACCCGGGAGATCACCACCCTTGCGGTGGTGATCTCCCGGCACTATCGCCACTAGCCATCCACATAGTGGAGCAACTGCCCACACAACCACATCGTTACACTAGAATGTGCAACATGCGAACAACGACTCGTCATGAGATTTGCTCGGCTGGCGAATGGAGTGGACAAACTGGAGTGTTGGCGAGCCGACCAGCAGTGGTGGGGTTACGATTGACATGTGTGTTTTCACGTAGACTGATTCTGTTCAGCTGACAGCGGTGCAGGTGCGGCGAGGTCGCCAGCATTACCGGCCTTCACAATTCATTTCATGTAATGACCTTAAAATTATCAAATATAACTTAACTTCTAAATTGTATGCTAGTTCAACCAGCAGCATGCAGCTATCATCAAATGCTACTCGCATGGCACAATCAGCAATGTATGCTGCGAACCAAGTTAATGTCATGTATCGCTACCATTGCACAGCAATTTACATTTCCGGCATATACGAGGGCAAAATAACGCCATTTTTACGGTTGGAACGTGGAAAAGAAAAGCAATCACGATAAGCTAATGCTTATCGTACGACCATTGTGAAAGTGCATCCGTGGAACGCTTCAGAAACAGCCAATATGTCCGCGAAAACCGGTGTATACCTGTACAATTAACAAACATGCTCACGGTGCGTTTGGTCGGTTTCCCGTGCTCGCTCCAAGAGGACTGCTTATTAACCCACTATTGACTGGGGCTTCGAATCATACCGTGAGTAAGTGGTATGGGACTTTCTCTCTCCCCCTCTCCCTCTCTCTCCCTCTCTCTATCTCTCTCTCTCTCTCTCTTTCTCTCTCTCTCTCTCTCTCTCTCTCTCTCTCTCTCTCTCTCTCTCTCTCTCTCTCTCTCTCTCTCTCTCTCTCTCTCTCTCTCTCTCTCTCTCTCTCTCTCTCTCTCTCTCTCTCTCTCTCTCTCTCTCTCTCTCTCTCTCTCTCTCTCTTACTTTCTCTCTCCAGGAAAATTGGAAATATGTGGTCTTCGATGTCTTGACCCTCAGAAGATCGTGGTCACCCTTTCGCTGGATTAAAAGAACGCAACAACGTGATCAACCGTTGCATAAACATCGACCTGCGAATTTACCTATCCGATGTCCTTCTGAAGTCAGCTTCATATGTACCCACTGAATGGCTCCTTTGTCAACGTCTCAATGAATATTCCAAGCATATGTATTCAGTTGTCAAAAGAAAAGGCAGCGTAAAGCAGCATTTAAAAATCAGTATGCTGGAAACATTTCATAAGCGATGCGTCTTCCAGCGAAGTTAAATGCGGAACAAGGTAAGCGTTTCAGTTCGCACCTTTCCCCACGGCAATTGAGTCTCCGCGCGCGCACTCACACACTCACCCATTCTTGCGCAAGGGGATCCGCATTTAGCGAGATGAACTTTGCAGTACCTTGTAAATAATACAGACCTAAGTGACGTGGTGGTGAATTCACGCCACCTGAACTCACATCATGCTAACATCACCAGAGAGTTATAGATAATGTCTATATAACTCGGTGCAGCATTTGCACACATGGCGCACACACACACCGAGCGATGCAATCCAGGCGGTCCAGTTCAGACCTTCGTTGAATAGTCATGGATGTGCCATACAGCCAGCGGCGTTCGAAGTCGGTGCCTCGGTGCGTTTCAGATTTCCACCAAGAAACCGCAAAATGTTCTACCATAGCAGCTCTGCCAACGATCACCATAAGATTCCAATCACACAGCGCAGTAAACTTCCTCAACTTTGGAAACTGACGGGTTCAGGCACGGGCGCATCCAGGATTTTCTTCAGGGGATACTGACAGGGGCGGTCGGCTCATGTAAGGCACTAAGGCAGTGTCTCACCTGAGTAGAGCTGGGAAGTATTTTTGCATGTTATTTTCATAAAATGATGCTTTCATCTATTTGGAAATAGCAAACTTGAAGAACTTGAAACAAATATGCATCGGTGACTCATAATTATGGTGAAAATTAAAGTTCATTTACATTTACATCATTTACGTCTTGGCTTGCAAACAGCTCTATCAACGGTCAGCTGAGTCCTCTCAACGGTCTTCTCGCACGTGTCGCAATATAGTGCTGCGCTATATGGTACTGTGACTACATCCTGTGCAGGGGGCCGGAACAGTGATGGTGTAGTGTGCGAAGATATTACCCACCCTGTACAGGGGGCCGGAACAGTGATGGTATAGTGTGTGAAGCTGAGACGCACCCTGTGCAGGGGGCCGGAACAGTGATGGTATAGTGTGTGAAGCTGAGACGCACCCTGTACAGGGGGCCGGAACAGTGATGGTGTAGTGTGTGAAGCTGAGACGCACCCTGTGCAGGGGGCCGGAACAGTGATGGTATAGTGTGCGAAGATGTGACCCACCCTGTACAGGGGGCCGGAACAGTGATGGTGTAGTGTGTGAAGCTGAGACGCACCCTGTACAGGGGGCCGGAACAGTGATGGTATAGTGTGTGAAGATGTGACCCACCCTGTGCAGGGGGCCGGAACAGTGATGGTATAGTGTGCGAAGATGTGACCCACCCTGTACAGGGGTTCGGAAAAGTGATGGTGTAGTGTGTGAAGCTGTGATGCACCCTGTACAGGGGGCCGGAACAGTGATGGTATAGTGTGTGAAGATGTGACCCACCCTGTACAGGGGGCCGGAACAGTGATGGTATAGTGTGCGAAGATGTGACCCACCCTGTGCAGGGGGCCGGAACAGTGATGGTATAGTGTGCGAAGATGTGACCCACCCTGTACAGGGGTTCGGAAAAGTGATGGTGTAGTGTGTGAAGCTGTGATGCACCCTGTACAGGGGGCCGGAACAGTGATGGTATAGTGTGCGAAGATGTGACCCACCCTGTGCAGGGGGCCGGAACAGTGATGGTGTAGTGTGTGAAGCTGAGACGCACCCTGTACAGGGGGCCGGAACAGTGAAGCTGTGATACATCCTGCGTCTGCAGTCATCAGTGGAGGATCGCGGTCGATGTTGGTGTGACAAGTAATGTTTACGCCATTTCGAAAAGAGTGTGTCACATCTTGTTGTGTGTTCAGTCGAAGTCCATATGCACAATGCTAGATTTTAGCAACGCGGGTGTAGCATAGCACCAAACCTGTCACATGTATCATCCACCAATTTATGTGGTACAGCATATGAGATGTGGGATTGCATATGGGATCACGATATTTGCAGCGTGGTAAATGGGGAATTATAGGCCCCTAAGTAATGCAAGAGGAACACCTAGTCATGCAAACGCATGATAGGTGTCACGCTGCCATAAGCAGGTTATTGGCATGGGCACTGAGTGACTTGGATTCCGGGGAGATCAGCTTCAAGTGGTCATCCAGCAAGTATGTGAACGATGATCATTTAAAAGACCCGAAAAGGGTCGCTGAATTTGACAAATAGAGCATGGAACGGTCAGGGCTTGTCTCAGGCGAAGCGTCTTTAAGGTCCTCCAGCCGACCTATTGGCCAGACTGCGGTGTGGCAATGTTGACGGGATGTCATCGGTGCGCACGGACGTGTTGGTGGCAGCACGCCGGTGCACATCAGGACGGGGCTGGTGCGTAAAACTGCACTGGTGCGGACTGGTTGGAAAAGGCGAACGAGCGCAGATGTACGCGAAAAAAAGGAAGAGAAAAGGCAAGCAATAATTATCGGTTTTGCCGACGTGTCGAAGCAATCGCTTTAACTTTCAAAAGACTTCAGGTGCATTGATTTCTTCATTGCATTTGATTTTCTGAGGTGAACTTTTTTCTCTCTTTTTGGGGGTGGGGGAGGGGTAGATAATTCAAAATGACTGATAATTTCCTTTCATTCTGAAGTATGGACAAGTTACTAGCAATAAACTTTAAACAAAAGTGGAGTCATCATCCCTCATCCCTACATCCCTCATCATCCCTACATCCCTCTGTAGGTTTAAAAAGCGAGCACAACATGAGCAGCCAGACCTCGTGGTCGTCACCATATGCGCCTTGGGGTTTGGTGCGCACTGGTTTTCCTCGTTGTTACGCAGCGGTGCCCAAGCACGTGTGAGGTGGGGGAGGGTAATGTCTATCGTGGAGACATCTGCTAACTTTGAAATCTGGCACTTTGGGAATCTGGAGAACGGTATTGAGGTGCAACCAAGATGTTCGGTCAATTTTGAAATTGTACAGTGCAAAATTGATTATCCTCTTTTTGGACAATAGGAGAATATGGATGAGCCCAAGCCGATATTGCTGTCGCAAAATATATGTATAACTGAGGGAAATCACAGACGACTCGGCTTTTTCGTAAACTGCGACACTTTAGAACCATGCTCCCTGAGATAGATATTCCTTAGAACCACGGTTTCCTTCTCCCCAATGCACGGCCACCCGTCCAACGTTGGGTGGCCGATGCTCCCCTCCCACCACCACAGCCGATTTACAACTTTGGGTTTTCACGTCCACAAAGAAGCCACCCATTCTCCGTCATCATGCTGCCAGCAAGACGTTAAAAGTTATTGCATAATTGGGGCAGATGTGTTGCAAGCCTTACAACAGTCGTCGTGCACGACCCTGTGCAACCCCTCTCAATGACGCCATACCTGGATAGATAGGTCGTTTGTGGATAGAGCTGGGGCTGACTTGTTGCAAAAGCGACACTAGATCCGCTGCACGGCCCTGTGAAACCCCACCGCCGTGGCGCCAGTAAATGGCTCTGTGCAACAACTCGGAGATCGGAAAAGAATATGTGGTGTATGACCATATATTAGAATGGACGAGACTATTACCGTTCATCCACAAAGGTGGAACCAGCAGTCTTGCGAGAAGCAATGTTGAAGAGGTACGAAATGGTTTTGGTGAACCAAACATTATACCGAATTCCGAGGAGGTCCCTCAAATTTAGACTGATAACCGAGCAAGACCTATTTCAAATCATAATTTCTTGAAGCGCCTGCATTGATGAAAATCACCGACAACTACACCTACCCTCGAAAGCACGGCCATGTTAAAGGTGGAGGTGACACCATCACATTCTTGTCCTGACATCTTCAATCCGTCCCTTCACACTCGTGCAATCACGCCACCGCTATGCGTCTATCTGTTATTGCACCTGCAAATACAAGACAACAATGACCACAGGTGGGTTAACCAGAGTGGGGCTCACCTCGTCATCGGACGTACTCCTGGTGACGCACGAGTGAGTGGGCCAGAGTGGGGCTCACCTCGTCATCGGACGTACTCCTGGTGACGCACGAGTGAGTGGACCAGAGTGGGGCTCACCTCGTCATCGGACGTACTCCTGGTGACGCACGAGTGAGTGGACCAGAGTGGGGCCCACCTCGTAATCGGACGTACTCCTGGTGACGCACGAGTGAGTGGACCAGAGTGGGGCTCACCTCGTAATCGGACGTACTCCTGGTGACGCACGAGTGAGTGGACCAGAGTGGGGCCCACCTCGTAATCGGACGTACTCCTGGTGACGCACGAGTGAGTGGACCAGAGTGGGGCTCACCTCGTAATCGGACGTACTCCTGGGACGCACAGTGAGGGACCAGAGTGGGGCCCACCTCGTAATCGGACGTACTCCTGGTGACGCACGAGTGAGTGGACCAGAGTGGGGCCCACCTCGTAATCGGACGTACTCCTGGTGACGCACGAGTGAGTGGACCAGAGTGGGGCCCACCTCGTAATCGGACGTACTCCTGGTGACGCACGAGTGAGTGGGCCAGAGTGGGGCCCACCTCGTAATCGGACGTACTCCTGGTGACGCACGAGTGAGTGGACCAGAGTGGGGCTCACCTCGTCATCGGACGTACTCCTGGTGACGCACGAGTGAGTGGACCAGAGTGGGGCTCACCTCGTCATCGGACGTACTCCTGGTGACGCACGAGTGAGTGGACCAGAGTGGGGCTCACCTCGTCATCGGACGTACTCCTGGTGACGCACGAGTGAGTGGACCAGAGTGGGGCTCACCTCGTCATCGGACGTACTCCAGGTGACGCACGAGTGAGTGGGCCAGAGTGGGGCTCACCTCGAAACCGGACGGGCTGCTGGTTTCGCCTCTCTGTCAGCTAGACCGGCAAGCATCAGCCTGGACGAGCCACGCCGCAGCACGTGTCCGTACCGGACCACCGGCGCGCCACAGAACCACCGACGCCACCGCCGCACAGTCGTTTGAACGGACAACTCGCACACCACACAGACGGATGGCGGCCCACATTGCCCGCCGCCTACCTGACATCTAGCGGCCAAGTGGAGAAGCAGCAGTGCCTTCAGAGGTGGCAACCGAATTTCTGGTATTGTCAGGTGCATCGGACGTCAGGGTTCGAAGTGTTGACCGGGGGAAAAATGTGTGAATGAGAAGCTAGCTAAAAGTTTGATTTGTAATTGTGTGAGTAATTGTGCTAGCAATTCCCAAATGTCAGGAATTATGTTAATTGCTTACTCTGGATTAGTTCGACAACCTTCCCTAGTTCGTTGGTTTTTATATTACGAAGGGGAGTGCAGAGCTCATATCATACGGAGAACGGCGAAAGAGCACAGCATGCACAGTATTAATCGTCGCAATAGTTTGCATCATACAATGGTGAAGGAATTGTCGATGCTCCCCACCTGTAAGGAATTGGACTGGGGCAATGGTAGCCATTGGCAACGGCGCGGCCATCGTCAGAACCCACCAGACTCCGCGCTGCCGGCTATGCTAGAGCAACGGCATAGGTGCCATTGACTGTGGAGATGCAGTCATGACTGGGGGCCCACAGTACCATAGTTTTCTCCCCACAATCACAAATGCTACTCGGGTGCGAAATACTACTAGCTCCCTATTGGATAATATCTTCATAAATGATTTTCCATGCATTTCTTCATCAGGTGTACTGATAGAAGACCTATCAGATCATTTTCCAGTGCTTGTAACATTAACTGCCCAGACCAGAAATATTGAGTCAAATTATCCCAAAGAAATACTTGATTACAATATAATCCATCTCTAAAATTACTATTTAGTATCAAGTTTGAATAATTATAATCAGCACAATTACCCAAATATGACATGTAATGATTTGCACTCAGCATATAAAGATGGCATGCATCTTATTACAAAGAAGATTTTCAAAAATAGGAGGAGAACCCGAATGAAAACCTGGATTAGCTCTGGCATATTATATTCCATAAATCGAGAGAAAAAAAAACTATATAAGAAGTTTATTAAAAATCAAAATCCGCACAATGAAGTCCAATACAAACAATTCAGGAACAGCTTGATCAAGATACTCAGAGAAGCAAAGAAACTTCACTATTCAAATGCCCTTCATTGTAGCAAATCAAATGGAAAGAAAACTTGGAAACTACTACATGAGCTGATAAATAAACATAGAACAAAGCAAAAAATCCAAGAATCCGTATTAGATGAAGAAGATAATGAATATCAAACAGAACAAGTTCTTAATGCCTTCAACAATTTCTTTTCAACCATTGGCAGCAAGTTAGAAATTAATATCACCATTTCTAACAAACACCTAATAAAATATATTGCAGGGCATGACTATGCTAATTGGGAACAAGAAATGTATACTAATGAAATCCAAGTTGAAACAATTATAAAGTCACTGAACTCAGTTGGAGGAGGGGCTGATGGCATTAGCACATCAACGCTCTCACTGACATATAAAAATATCCTGACACAAATCACCCACTTCTTTAACCTCTGCCTCAGAAGTGGAGTTTTTTCCAAAGCAACTAAAACACGCCATAATTATCCCCATATTTAAATCAGAAGAATTGAACAAATTCACAAATTATACACCAATTTCTATGCTATCAGTATTTTCAAAAATCCTTGAACAAATGGTATATTCTTATCTATCTTATCTAGAGCTGAATAATATACTCAGTACTCTCCAATTTGGGTTTATAAAAAACCTACGTGCCCTTTGCTCACATGTATGACCAAATTACAACATCTTTGGAAATGAAAGAACTTACGTGTGGTTTCTATATTGACTTTAAAAAGCCTTTGTTACTGTGAGCATTGACATTCTGCTTAAAAATACAACATATTGGCATCTCAGGAACTCTACTCGTGATATTGCATTCTTAATTGAAAAAAATCGTTATCAGCGAACTAAAATTAATGATATAGTCTCAGATGCAGAGTGAATTATAATGGGAGTTTCACAAGGCTCCATACTTGGTCCACTTCTCTTCCTTATCTACAGTAATGATTTGGATAATTCTTTAGATGAAACATTCTATTTATTTGCTGATGATGATGCTGTCATGATAAATGGTACGAATATTGAGGAATTACAAATTAAAGTAAATGCCAATGTTTCAGGAATGGCTGAATGGTTTCAAGCCAACATATTATCACTGAATGTCAATAAAACAAACTACCAAATTTATTCCAGTATGCCTAGTGTTGACTTGAACATAGTAATAAATTCTCAAATAGTTCATAGGAAACAGCAAATCACATATCTTGGAGAAATAGTTGATGAAAAATCAACATGGAAGTTACACATAGCATATGTTGCTGCAAAAAAACTAGCAGAAATCTAGGAATAATGGGAAGAGCAAAATTATTTATCACAAGTCGTGAATTAAAATATTTATATAATACTTTGATTCTTCCATATTTCAATTATTGTGCATTAATATGGGAAACAATTTTCCAACACGATTAGACAGGATTATCAAAATACAGAAAAGGGCATTACGAATCATAGATAATCAGCACTATTCATATCCTCATATTGTACAGGAACAGAACATATTGCTACTTCACAGATTTCTGAATCAATCATTACCAATCACTATCATGAATATGTTCAAATACTCTTCACCAAGTAACTTAAGGCGTGTTGATCATTTCCATGTACCCTTTTCGTCGAAAACCTATAAACTTCGTTCCATACCATTCATAGCACCAAGAACTTGGAATACTATTATTGGTATACAATTTCCTTCCTGTAATCATGTACCTATTAAGAAAAAGGATACAAAAACAAGTTATAAGAACATATTTTATTGACATCTACATCACAAACTAAATGGTTAGAAAAATTACCACAATTTGACACTACAAATGCGCATGGATGTGCATGGATGCATATGAGTGTATATTTATGTATGTGCATGCTAGTATATGTGTATGTATTTATATTTGTATAGATGTGTACGTGCATGTGTTTATGTATGTGAGTAAGTGTAGGTGTACATGTATCATGTGTGTGCATATCCAGGTTTGTGTGATAGTGCACATGTATGTACACTTTTCCCCTCATAACACTTTTCACTTTGTGGCCCCAGGAGTCCCTTAGCGTTACTAGCTTGCTACCGAGCTGAGGTGCTCCTGGGGCTACTTCTACCAATAACTGCTGGTGGCCTGTCTGCAAAAGACAAATAAAAAGATGCAAATAGTTATAGTGAACTGTAGGTATGAAAAAACAGATGACATGTATTGGCATCCTGAGGCATTCCTAAGCTGTCTGTCCTAACCTTTGAATAGTTGGCGATAGGAAAGCCAAATAGCAATCGAACCTGTAACAGTGCGTGTAGCCAAATAAGATAGGCTGCTGCATACGAAACAGGGGTCGACATTAGGAAAAAAACAAAAACAAGAAACAAAAAAACTAGCATGTCAGACGAGGCTCTCATACACGGCTATTAAACATAAAGACATAAAGGCATGAAAGATTAGTGCAACTATGAGCCACAAGGGCCCTTCTTGGTTGCACTCTGTACACTGAACCAGTTGCCCACCAAAACTGTTAATCAGCCCTCCCTGTAATACTGAAAAGCAAGCCCTATATTCTTATAATGATTGTCTATGCTGTTTTTAAAGATGTTCAGTGTGCTGCTACTGACGATGTTTTCTGGCAGCTGGTTCCAGTGTTCCACTACCCTGTTGGTGAAGAAAGTTTGCCTTAACCTTGTTCTGCTGTGGTTAACTTTAATTTTGAATTTATGACCTCTATTGATATGCATCATTTCTGTTAAATTCAAACATTTCCCCAAGATATCCCCTCTCCAGACCATTGACAAATTTAAAGACCTCGATGAGATCTCCTCTCAGCCTTCTATATCTAAGTGAAAACATATTCAATTTCTTCAATCTTTCCTCACATGCCAGGTTGCTTATGCCATTAACCATTTTTGTAGCCCTCTTTTGTACTCTCTCCAAAAGCCAACAATCTTTTTCATAGCTAGGAGACCAAGCTTGGATGCAGTATTCCAAATGTGGCCTGACGTATGCACAGTAAAGCTTCCTGATCACTTCCTCACTTCTGTATGATACATTCCTATTTATTGCCCCGAGCATTCTCAGTGCCTTCTTCCTGGCTTCCTTGGTCTGTTCTGATGCCCCCAGTTTTGTGTTTAGAATAACACCTAAATCCTTCTCCTGTTGAGTCACTGATAGCACTTGGCCGCCCATCAAGTATGGAGCCTTCATATGCTGCTTACCTACATGCATGATTTTGCACTTATCAAAGTTAAATTTCATTTGCAATTCTTCGGACCACTTCACAAGTTCGTCTAAGTCTTTTTGCAGCGAGATATGCTCATCCTGACCTGTTATTGCTCTAAAGACCTTCAAATCATCCGCAAATTTCAAAACTTTACTGCTTAGGCCACTTTCAATGTTATTTACAAATATAATGAACAGTAATGGCCCTAGTACTGACCCCTGGGGGACTCCACTAAGAACATTTTGCCATGATGACTTTGTACGATTTAGCATCACTCTTTGCTGTGCATCTGAAAGCCACAACTCTATCCATTTTAAGATGCTACCTGCAATACCATGGGCCTGAAGCTGTATCATTAACTGTTTATGGGGTACCTTGTCAAAGGCCTTACTAAAGTCAAGATATGCTACATCAACCTGATTTCCCTGATCAAATTGTTCTGTGGCGAAGTTCAACAAGTCCAAGAGATTTGTGAGACACGACCATCCTTTCCTAAACCCATGTTGAGTATCTTGAATCAATCTGTTTCCTTCCAGATAGCTAACTATTATATCCTTGGTAATTAATTCGAGTACCTTGCAGACTATGGATGTGAGACTTACTGGCCTATAGTTTTCAACTTTCCCTCTTTCTCCTTTCTTGAAAATAGGAACTACATTTGCCCTTTTCCAATCGGTTGGAATTTCATTTTGTGAAACTGATCTACAAAATATTATACTAAGTGGAAATGCCAGTTCCTTTTCAGTTTCCCGCAACACCCTAGCATAAATTTCATCGGGTCCTGCTGCCTTGTTTGGCTTTGTTTTCCTGATATGATTGCAAACAACATCACTATCAATTAAATCAACATAATTTATCAGATCACATGTCACTGAACTATGGTGTACGGTCGGCAGATTGGTCATATCTTCCAATGTAAACACTGATTTAAACTGCTTGCTCAGCTCCTCAGCCATCTCACTATCCTCACCCAATGCAGTCCCGTTTACTTCCAGTGGACCAATTGTGCTAGAAACGTTACTCAGCTTGTAGAAACTAAGGAGCCTTTTACTGTCTCCATTACATTTTCTAGCTAAATCCAGTTCTTTTGCTCGCTTGGCTGCTCTGGTTCTTTGCTTCACAGTGTCTCTAGCTTTTCGATACGCTTTTAGATTAACGACATTTGAGGCTTCTTTATAGACTCTAAATGTAAATGCAGTTTTCGTAGTCTTAATTGCTTTTATAAAGTCTGGTGTAAGCCATGCTGGCTTTCCTACCGTTCTTTTGCGTCTTGGTTTTTGGGGGATATGTCTAATCTGAATTTCCTTCAAGTAAGATTTGAACTTTTCCCACATTTCACAGGTATTTAAATTGGAGAATTCTTCTTCTCATCTGATGGCACTTAAAGGCGTTCTCATGCAGTCAAAGTCTGCTCTGTTGAAATTTGGAACCTTTACCAAATTATCCTTAATAATTTCCCCTACATGTGGCTTGAATCTAACTATGTTATGGTCACTTCTTCCCAGAGTTTCTCCTACAGTCAAGTCTTGAACCAAGTCACTTAAAACCGAGAATACAAGGTCCAAGAATGAGCCATACCTGGTAGGTTCCGATACAAACTGGTGTAAGAACAGGTCCTCTTCAAGGCATTTCCTAAACATTTTGCATGATGGGGAGCCAACACCAGCATTTTCATAGCCTTTTATATTAAAGTCACCAAGATAAAGGCACTTCCTCTTAAAGTTTCTACTCATTTCCTCACAAATCACCTTGTCAAGCTCCAGTTGCTGAGAATGTGGAAGGGTTCCTGATCGGTAGAAAGCTCCTATCCTCAGAGTATTGCTGTTGCCTCATCCCACAGAGACATCAAGCCAAATGGACTTGACAGACACATTTTTATCCCCAACTGCTACTTTTTGGGAACTGAATAAGCTATTCATATAGAGCATTACACCACCCCCTTTCATTGCTGGACCCCTATTGCACGAAAACATATTGTATCCCTGGATCTCATAGTCCTGCAAGTAATCTCCAAAATATCCTTCACTGATCCATGCCTTCATAATGCAAACAAAATCTGGTTCCTCCTCAGCAACATAACACTTGAACTCATCAAATTTGGACCGGATACTCTGAGCATTAAACATCATACACTTAACAAATGCTCCATAACCACCTTTGGCTTTTTCATACTGAGTTCTTTTATTACTAGATGAACTATCACTCTGTTTCCTTGAACTACTGCTGTCCCTATTTGCTGACTTTCAGGTTCTATTGCCTTGGCTGACACTATTGGAATATTCCTGAGTTGGCAACGCAATTTCATCACTCCAACCCGATTTCCTAGTTTCCCTGAAGAACATGCTCGTACACTTTGCCTAACACATTAACACATCTCTGCAGTTGCTTTGGTTATTAGACCAGCGCCAGAGCAACTGCAGAGATGTCACTAACGGTGGCGATACAGCCAGGACTGGCAGTTCACGGCTCCCGCCAACATGTCACTAACCGTGGCGATACAGCCATGACTGGCAGTTCACGGCTCCTGCCAACATGTCACTAACCGTGGCGATACAGCCATGACTGGCAGTTCACGGCTCCCGCCAACATGTCACTAACCGTGGCGATACAGCCATGACTGGCAGTTCACGGCTCCGTCCCGCCAACATGTCACTAACCGTGGCGATACAGCCATGACTGGCAGTTCACGGCTCCTGCCAACATGTCACTAACCGTGGCGATACAGCCATGACTGGCAGTTCACGGCTCCTGCCAACATGTCACTAACCGTGGCGATACAGCCATGACTGGCAGTTCACGGCTCCTGCCAACATGTCACTAACCGTGGCGATACAGCCATGACTGGCAGTTCACGGCTCCTGCCAACATGTCACTAACCGTGGCGATACAGCCATGACTGGCAGTTCACGGCTCCTGCCAACATGTCACTAACCGTGGCGATACAGCCATGACTGGCAGTTCACGGCTCCTGCCAACATGTCACTAACCGTGGCGATACAGCCATGACTGGCAGTTCACGGCTCCTGCCAACATGTCACTAACCGTGGCGATACAGCCATGACTGGCAGTTCACGGCTCCTGCCAACATGTCACTAACCGTGGCGATACAGCCATGACTGGCAGTTCACGGCTCCCGCCAACATGTCACTAACCGTGGCGATACAGCCATGACTGGCAGTTCACGGCTCCTGCCAACATGTCACTAACCGTGGCGATACAGCCATGACTGGCAGTTCACGGCTCCCGCCAACATGTCACTAACCGTGGCGATACAGCCATGACTGGCAGTTCACGGCTCCTGCCAACATGTCACTAACCGTGGCGATACAGCCATGACTGGCAGTTCACGGTCCCTGCCAACATGTCACTAACCGTGGCGATACAGCCATGACTGGCAGTTCACGGCTCCTGCCAACATGTCACTAACCGTGGCGATACAGCCATGACTGGCAGTTCACGGCTCCTGCCAACATGTCACACCAGGCTCTAGTATTCGGCTATTAGACCAGCACTTGGACAAACGCTTGCAAGGCATAGGATGAGTTAGATGTAGCTTCACTATTAGTGTTCATGACATTAGTTTTACGACGACAACCAAGTACGCTGCCTTGTGGCTCTTTTGCGTGTTTAGCTTTAGCTGTGACGGTCACTATTGGTGATGTCGCTTGTCTACCATATGTCATATGTGAAAAGGTAACACCGAGACTGGAGCTGCAAATTATAAAGCTGAAATTTCCAATATAAAAAAATGTTCTCCACAATGTGTAATAAAAAGTCTAAATTTATAGAAGCGCGTTGTTGCAGCTGACATGTTTGTGGTGCAACTGCAAAACTTGCAATGCTGCATTCTACACAAGTGGTATTATCTATTGCATATTATTAGACGTAGTTTGATAGTGTCCAGCTGCTTATCTCACCTGCACCTGCTCCTCTGTGCAGCTGGCAATGAAGGTACCTTCGATCCGCGATTTCAGGCCATCCGTCTCCTTCGTGAGCATGCATATCGTGGCGTCCTTCGACTTCAGCTGATCCATCTGCAGGAGCACCAACAGAAACATGAACACCAGTATATATATAACAGAGTGCAGCAACGACAGCTATGTCGTTTGCGAATATTGGCGGAGGTTTTCCCTGATAGGCGGGGAGGTGCGCGCATTGCATTTTCAATACAGAATGCATAGTGTACGCCTAGGCCTAGTTATTTGCTAATTTGCTAATTATTTGTTGTAGCAATCGTTGCACCAGAGCACATCTTGGTGCAAAAAGTGGCATGCACACGTTGCATGTAAGTGCAAGTTCGTCCAAAAACTAACATCGAATTATTCCTCTTCACAACTGTTGAATGAGATGCAACATCTTGGACAGTTATTTTCCCATGCGGAATCAAATGAGTGCTCTGAGGACTTGCCGGTAAACATGCTGCCCTCAGGACAGGCCGTTGAATATGCTGCTCGCTAATTCACTATTCGCTAAAAGTATTATTTGTCAAGACTACTGACCTGCATAGCAAAAGAAACACTCAGCATCCACCCTCATCCTAATTCACTGCATAGACAAATCGTCTGTGACACCATCTCTACGCTAAATAAATTAGATATCAACGATCAGCTTATTGACAGGCTGGAGCCCTGCAAATGTGCCAAACCATGCACGAGTCATAGGCCAGATTTGCAGTCATCTGTTTTTGTTCTTCATTCATGTCATGTAGTTGTCAACGAAAGTTGGAAGCCCATGCAGGACAAACATGCAATGCCCGTAACAGAGCAAGCTTGACATTGTTTCTGGTGACAAAATGTTAATTGGCGGTTCGCATATGAACTTGGAAACATGCAATCGTGTCATTAATTAAAACAATAACTTATAGTCTACTGAGTAAATGTGTAAGCCAAATAGTAAGCTCATACCACACGCGCGCGCAGTGAGGAGATGGACGGCGCTCAATATTGTTTGCCGAATTTTGCAGCGCAAAAAGATGTTCCGCATCTTTATAATCGGACTTCGCATAGAGCGAACTTTCTGAAGAAACACGACCCGCCGGCACGTATTAGGATTCTAAGCTTCAAGTCTTAGGTAGTGTTTTAGTTTGATTCTTTCAATGCACCACGATATCCGTACTGTCAATTAGCACTGCACATACTGAGGAAGCTACACCCCTCCTATCGTAGCGAAACCTCTGGAGCAGATTATGATGGTCAAGGTCCCGCTGGCTCTCGTACCATTACTGCTCGGTCCGTCCTATTGTTTACCGAATGACGCCAGATGTTTACTGAGGCCTCAATATGTACTTGTTTTTACCGGAGGACAAGGCTGGTACCTCTGTTAATACACCAATATTTTTGTAAAGTTGTCCTACCTACCGAAATTCAACTTCGTCCACGAATGTAACACAACTGTGCTTCCAAAGCCTACAAGCGCTTGTCGACGCTATATATTTGCGTACGGTTGCAGACAGGATCGGCGACGGGTCCCCGCCGCCGGGCCAGTGGGACCAGCGTGTACTGGAACATTGTTCGGCGGTGACGAATTCTCACATGACGAGGATGGATCAAGGCTCCGGTCACAGTCACAAAGCCAGCCGTGACGCAAACCAGAAACGGCAGACGTCAGTGGTGACGGCCGACCGCGCGTTCGCCGCCGCCGCTGGGAAAAGTGGCCGGCCGAGGTCAAGGGTGAGCCCGCCACCCTACCGGAAGTCACACGATGCCGCGGAAGAGCGTCCATGTCGACAGACAGACCGACGGACCGACGGACTGACAGACCGCACGGCACGACGCAGACTCCATGCCGACAGATCGCGCGGTACGCACAGACATACCACGCGGCCGCTGGCCGTCGATGTCGGACACGGCGCCATTAGATTCATGGGAACAACCAACCAGTCATGGTGGGGAACAACCAACCAGTCATGGTGGGGAACAAACAACCAGTCATGGTTGAGCAACAGCCAACCGGGCAGGGTGGAGTAGCATCCAATCGTCGAGGGTGGAGCAACAACCAACCGTACAGGGTGGAGCAGCAACGAATAGTTTACGGTGGAGTAACAACCAACCGTTCAGGATGGAACAACAACCAACCATACGGTATGAAGCAACAACTAACCGTTTAGGGTGGCGCAGCAAAAAGCCGTTCAGGATGCGGAAACAACCAACCATTTAGGGTGGAGCAACAACTAACCGTTCAGAATGGTGCAACAACCAGCCATTACCAGCATGGCTCCATTTGACCGTGCTTTATAACGTGCGCGCCTCTGGTGCGCATATGCGATGATACTATGTGATGAGCTGGAACCGCGCCTAGATTGCATATTTAAATTCGGAACTATCAATGATTATAGTGTATGTCCATAAACTAGAGGTCGAAGAAGTCCCGGCAACTGACTTTAAGGAGGTTAGTCGATGGTTAGCGTTCCGTAAGGATAATTACCGATGCTAATGATCCGGTGTATCTGGTGTAACTGTTTTAGGACATGCACTTGTATCCAGAGTGATAAAAGTATGTCACCTATACTAATACTACACCTAAGCTACATAAGCTAAGCTATGTTAGTATACTAATATACTAAAAAGTATACCATAAAAGTATACAAGTATACTAAGTCACTTCGCTCAAAAATATATGGCTGGAATCTAAGGCTGGGTTCCTGGCCAGGTTCGTGTTCATCCCGCTAATCCTTTTCAATCGGTGGCGCTGCACAGGGAAATCGTGCGTGGCTCACCAGACCAAAATTCCGCTGTATTCAATTTCATCGACCTGTTCTTGCTTCTACCAGTTTATTCTTTAAATGTATTTTGTTTCAATTGCTAACACGCATTTTAGTTGCATATGTGTCGCATGTTGAATTGTCCGGAGAAGCTACGCGACGTTTCATCAGGTATTTCGCACAAGTAGGCATATCCATGAGAGCCTACTGAGAGGCATATGTGTTTTAATATGGCAAAATTTGACATCACACAGGATCGCAAAATCAAAACATCAAATAATTATGACATGTTCAATCATTAAGCGGATGTTTCGTGGTGAGGAGACGACTATCTTAAGTTTTTAGGATAAGCTATATCTGCAAGTTAAAAAAGAACTTTAAAAACAATTGCACTCTTGCTCACCAAAATCACACCAATTGAAATTGCATGCACATCTGGTAAACTGTGGCATATCTAGTAAACTGTGCACATTCCACACGTGTCGAATCCTTTGTTTAGGCACAGTGGCCACTCTTGTCTGCTTACCCGCCTCATTGCATGTAGGCACAAAGGATGAAAGGGCTACAACACAACGCAACACATCATAACACACCATTTTGCTCGCAACACAAAACAAAAACTGCAGTCAATTAGCTGCTAATGATTGGAAAACATCACGTCGTTTAAGACATAAACGAGCACCCATGATCATTTGACAAACGACGATCCTCTGGTCGAAGTCGCGGCTAGATAGTTCCCAGTTGCACTAGAGAGCAGTGCAGTTAACGTTTGGCAACGTTGGCTGTGCATTAGTTGTAGTGGTTTATGCAAGGAATTATTTTCTTTTCTGAGCTTTTGTTTCGTCCAGTTAGATAAAATAGTTTCTATCTGAAACAAATATTATCGTTGGAACTGCTATTCGTGTCTATTTTCTACTTGCATTGATTTATGTCGGCTCACTCTATCTCGGAGGACGAGGCCTCGGGTAAAAGAGCAAATTACGTTGTAAAACCGCCTTATGAGACTACCATGGTGTAGATACATTCTTAGACATTACACGGTCACACCGTTGTCGGCTGGGGACATGTTGACTGTTCGATATGGCCTCTTCGTGGCAATTCGTGCAGACTTATACCAGGACATGCATATGGGTGACACTATATGCCATGTACCTCAATACATATCGCACAAGACTATAAATTAATTTATTCTCCCAGTGCATCAAATCAAATATGTAGACGGAAGTTAATTACAAATAAAAGGTAAAAGACAAACTTCATTAAGAGTGAATACATTAAGGCTTGAATGACAGTAGGAAATACGTTGCTGCAGGTTCCAAAGCGAAGCAAAAGTGTTGGGCCGCTCAGGACCTTTCACCTATACACATCGAGGGCATTTGAC
>JAOTOL010001651.1:3202500-3412500 GCA_034440575.1 Imbricaverruca yamaguchii | reverse complement strand
AATTGTGAGTGTGTGGTGGCGGGTGGTGCATTGTGGTCGTTGTTGATTTAGTAGGAGGTAGGAATGTGTGAGTGCTGTGTGTCCTATGCATATTCGTGGTAATGTCCGTTCTCTGAGTCTGGTGTTTTGGTTGACGCAGTGCCGGTATTCGTCTTTTGGGGTGTATTTCGTGTAGCTGTGTTATTATTGTATCACATGTTTGTTGTATGTGCTTGTTGATCGCATGTCGTATTGTGGGTAGTAGTCAGATTGCGAATAGGGACATGGTGTGATTTGTTGTAGTGTTGGGGCTATGTTTGCTTTTGTGTCTGCGTGTTCGTTGCCATGATGTTTGTATGGCTTGGGAACCAGAGACGTAGTGGCCGTTGTGGCATAGCTAGTTGCTTGTGGATGTGTAGTATTTTAGGTATGAGTGGTTGTTTGTATTTGATGTGGGGTGTTATGCCCTGTAATGCTGATTTTGTGTCTGTGGCTAAGATGTTGTGTTCAATTTTGGTGATGTGGATGGTGCAGTATGCGGAGAGGATTGCGAAAAATTATGCTGTGTATGTGGAGGCTGTGTCATGCAGACGGGTACGTAGGATGACCTGCGGCGGTGATGCGTTGGGGTTCAGCACCGCCGCTGTGCCCGTCTGCAGTGTATGTGCTTTGGAGCCGTCTCTATATATGATGTAGTTGGCGTACAGTGCTGTGAATTGTAGGAATAGTCGCTGTATTTTCTGCGTGTGTGCATGTGTTTTTCGGTTTGTCAATTAGGAAGTGTGTGTTGGGTGTCGGTTGTTTCCACCATGCGATGGGTTGTGGGAGTGGTGCTGTTGTTGGGAATGTTATATCTATTGCGTTGGCGTGTCTGTGTATACGGCAGCCTATTGTAGTCTTTAGTCGTGTTGATTTCATGAATTGGTGTATGTGTGTTGTGCGAAGTTTTAGTGCCTGGGTGCATGGGTGTCGTTTCGTGAGTTGTGTCTTGTAATGGTACCTAAGTAGTGCTTATGTACGTCTGTGCTGTAGTTTTGGGATATGGTTGTATATGTGAAGAGCATGAGAAGGTGCGGTGAGGTAAGCTTCTGTGACTATTTGTAGGCATTGACGTTGAATAGAATCTATAATTTTGAGGTTTTATTTAGCTACGTTTTCGAAGAGTGGGGATCCGTATTCCATGACTGGCCGAATGAGTGATTTGTAAAGAGTTAGAAGTGTGTTTCGGTGGGATCCCCAGCGTGTGCCTGAACGTGCTCGTAGTATGTTTATTCTTTTTGAGGCGAGTTTTTGTATGTTTAAGAGGTGTGGCTGAAAAGTTAGCCGCGGACCTAATGTGATACCTAGAAAATTTGTTGTGGCGACGAATGCAACGGGCGAGTTGTCTATTTTTATGGGTTGTAGGTTTGTGTCTCTGTTGTGCCCGGAAATCACGCATTTGGATGTGAGTGGTGCGATGAGAAGGTTTAGTGTTGCAAGTCTGTGTTGAAGTTATGTTAGTGCGTGTTGTAATGCTGTTAGTGCGTGTGCTGGTACTTCGGTGGATGTCCATACTACTCTGCCGTCAGCGTAGATTGCAATTTTGGTCGAGAAGTTGTCCGTGATGACTGAATTTAGAGCTAAGATGAAGAGTTGGGGACTGAGAACTGAGCCTTGCACTAATCCGATTGTGAGGAATTTGGAGTCTGAAGTGTGGGGCCCAATTTTTACTTGAAAAGATCTGTTGAGTAAATAGAAATGTAGGTAGTGTATCAGTCTGCCCTGGATGTCTATATTGTATAAGTGTTGTAGTGCTGTTATGTTGATGGTGCCATAGGCTTGTTTTAGATCCAAGACGACGGCGACTGTGGAACGTTTCCTTTCCGCCGCTTCCTGGATGTTGGTGATGGGGTAAGTGAGGTTGTCTAGACATGATCTGTTAGGAAAAAAGCCTGATTGAATAGGAGAGATTAGGTTTTGTGTCTGAATGATTTAGAGAAGAGTTGAGTCCGTGTTTGGTTTAGGTATGGGTATGAGAGAAGCGTGTAACCAGGATTGTGGGTATGTATGTGTGGTCCATGCGGTGTTGTAAGTGTTGAGCAATGTGTGCAGTGCTGACGTTGGTAGGTGTTTGAAGAAAGAATAGTGAATGTTGTCCGGTCCTATACTTGTGCTACCTGTCTGTGCGATTCCTAATTGTAGTTCTGTAAGTGTAAATCTAGTGTTGTAAAGTTGTGTGCGTGTGTGTCTGACTGGAGGTGGGGGGTTCGTGGAAGTGTAGATTATCTGAAATGGTAGTGGTCTGCGAATAGGCTTGCTATTGTTTGTGGGTCTGTTGTGGTGTTGTTGTTGCGTCTAAGTGTGATGGCTTTGATTGGGGGTCTTTGTCGGTGTTGGAATGTTTTCAGAAGTGTCCAGATTCCGGCGATAGGTGTAAATCTGTTAAACTTGGTGCTAAATGTGTTCCAAGAGGTCTTTTTACGCGTCTAATCATGGTTTTACATTGTGTTCTGAGTTGCTTGTATATTGTGAGTGTTTCTGGTGTGCGGTGTCTTTCATATCTGTGGCGTGCGTGGTTCCTCGCGCGGATCGCCCGGTTGCAGTCATCACTCCACCAGGGAGCCGCGCGAGGTTGGTGTTGGCGTCGTGGTTGGTTTGTGGTATGTGTTGATGTTCTGTAGTGATGAGTATGTCTGCGAATTGTTCTGGTGATAGTTGGGGTTTGTGGGCTGTTTGAACTGCTAAGGTTTCTGAGAAAGGGTTCCAGGAGGCTTTTTGAGGTTCCACCGGCCAGGCTGGGGATTTAGGGGGGGGGGGGCAGTTGTCGGGATTTGGGTGAAGGTAATGGTGATGGGTGCATGGTCGCTGAAGTGTGGGTCTGTATCGGTTGTCCAGGATAGGCTAAGGGCTAGGCGTGATGATGAGTGTTAGGGTTGTCGGGAGGTGGGAGTCAATTGAGTCGTGGTGGTGATCCAGTGTTGAGCATTGTGAGGTTGTGTTTGTTCGCTAGTGTGATTGGTGTGCGAGCTCTGTTGTCAGGTGCTAATGTGCTTGGGTTTCATACCGTGTGGTGTGAGTTGAAGTCTCCAGTTAATATTACTGTGGTGTTAATATGGTCAAGTGCTTTGTCTAGTTCCGAAAGGGTTTCTGTGTTCCGTGAGGAGGGTCGTATATGTTAATGAGTGTAGAATCTGTGTTGTGGAGGTGTATTTCTGTTATCATAAAGACATAAAGACATAAAGGCATAAAAGATCAGTGCATCTATGAGCCACAAGGGCCTCTCTTGGTTGCACTCTGTACACTGAACCAGTTGCCCACCAAATCTGACAATCAGCCCGCCCTGTAATACTGAAAAGCAAGCCCTCTATTCTTATAATGATTGTCTATGCTGTCTTTAAAGATGTTCAATGTGCTGCTACTGACAATGTTTTCTAGCAGCTGGTTCCAGTGTTCTACCACTCTGTTGGCGAAGAAAGTATGCCTTAACCTTCTTCTGCTGTGGTTAACTTTAATTTTGAATTTATGACCTCTAATTGCATCATTTCTGTTCAATTCAAACATTTCCCCAAGATATCCTCTCTCCAGACCATGGACAAATGTAAAGACCTCGATGAGATCTCCTCTCAGCCTTCTATATCTAAGTGAAAACATATTCAATTTCTTCAATCTTTCCTCATATGCCAGGTTGCTTATGCCTTTAACCATTTTTGTAGCCCTCTTTTATACTCTCTCTAAAAGCCAACAATCTTTTTCATAGCTAGGAGACCAAGCTTGGATGCAGTATTCAAAATGTGGCCTGACATATGCACAGTAAAGCTTCCTGATCACTTCCTCACTTCTGTATGATGCATTCCTATTTATTGCCCCGAGCATTATCAGTGCCTTCTTCCTGGCTTCCTTGGTCTGTTCTGATGCCCCCAGTTTTGTGTTTAGAATAACACCTAAATCCTTCTCCTGTTGAGTCACCGATAGTACTTGGCTACCCATCAAGTATGGAGCCTTCATATGCTGCTTACCTACATGCATGACTTTACACTTATCAAAATTAAATTTCATTTGCCATTCTTCGGACCACTTCACAAGTTCGTCTAAGTGTTTGTGCAGCGAGTGGAAATGCCAGTTCCTTTTCAGTTTCCCGCAACACCCTAGCATAAATATCATCAGGTCATGCTGCCTTGTTTGGCTTTATTTTCCTGATATGATTGTAAACAACATCACTATCAATGAAATCAATATCATTTGTCAGATCCCATGTCACTGAACTATGGTGTACGGTCGGCATATTGGTCATATCTTCCAATGTAAACACTGATTTAAACTGCTTGCTCAGCTCCTCAACCATCTCACTATCCTCACCCAATATAGTCCCGTTTACTTCCAGTGGACCAATTGTGCTAGAAACTTTACTCAGTTTGTAGAAACTAAATAACTTTTTACTGTCCCCATTACAGTTTCTAGCTTAATCCAGTTATTTTGCTCGCTTTGCTGCTCTGGTTTTTTGCTTCACAGTGTCTCTAGCTTTTCGATACGCCTTTAGATTAACGACATTTGAGGCTTCTTTAAAGACTCTAAATGCAGTTTTCTTAGCCTTAATTGCTTTTATCAAGTCTGGTGTAAGCCATCCTGGCTTTCCTAACCTTCTTTTGCGTCTTCGCTTTTGGGGGACATGTCTAATCTGAATTTCCTTCAAGTAAGATTTGAACTTTTCCCACAGTTCACAGGCATTTCAATTGGATCATTATTCTTCCCATCTGATGGCACTTAAAGCCGCTCTCATGCAGTCAAAATCTGCTCTGTTGAAATTTGGAACCTTTACAAAATTATCCTTGATAATTTCCCCTACATGTGCCTTGAATCTAACTATGTTATGGTCACTTTTTCCCAGAGTTTCGCCTACAGTCAAGTCTTGAACCAAGTCACTTAACTCCGAGAATATCAGGTCCAAGAATGAGCCATGCCTGGTAGGTTCCAATACAAACTGGTGTAAGAACAGGTCCTCTTCGAGGCATTTCCTAAACATTTTGCATGATGGGGAGCCAACACCAGCATTTTCGTAACCTTTTAGATTAAAGTCACCAAGAATAAGGCACTTCCTATTAAAGTTTCTACTGATTTCCTCACAAATCACCTTGTCAAGCTCCAGTTGCTGAGAATGTGGCAGGGTTTCTGATCGGTAGAAAGCTTCTATCCTAAGAGTATTGCTGTTGTCTTTTCCCACAGTGACATCAAGCCAAATGGACTCCACAGACACATTTTTAACCCCACATGCTACTTTTTGAGAACTGAATAAGCTATTCATATAGAGCATTACACCACCCCCTTTCATTGCTGGACCCCTATTGCACGAAAACATATTGTATCCCTGGATCTCATACTCCTGCAAGTTATCTCCAAAATACCCTTCACTGACCCATGCCTCTGTAATGCAAACAAAATCTGGTTCCCCCTCAGCAACATAAACTTGAACTCATCAAATTTGGAACGGATACTCTGAGCATTAACCATCATACACTTAACAAATGCTCCATAACCACCTTTGGCTTTTTCATACTGAGTTCTTTTATCACTAGATGAACTATCACTCTGTCCCCTTGAACTGCTGCTGTCCCTAGTTGCAGACTTTGAGGCTATATTGCCTTGGCTGACACTATTGGAATATTCCTGAGTTGGCAATGCAATTTCATCCCACCCCACCCCATTTCCTAGTTTCCCTGAATGACATGCTCGTACACTTTGCCTAACACATGGACTTCTTATCAGTATATCAGTTATCAGTTATCAGTATATCTGCTGTGGTGTTGAAGTGTATCAGGCGGTGTGTATAGTGTTCTTAATGCATGTGCAGACATCGCCTGACCTTTGTGTGTTGTGTGTGTCTTGTCTGTGTAGTGGGTATTGAGGAATATTAAATTGATATGGGTCGTTGTGTTTGAAGTGGGTTTCTTGTATGCAGAGTGCTATATGATTTGATTGCAGTGCGTAGTGTTCGAATTCTGGTCAGTATCCTGTGCGTATTCCACTGTAATACTGTGTTCATTGTTTGTATGTGTTAGCGCGGGTGTGTGGGCGTTTAGGTGACGTTTTCTTTCGGCTACGTGACGGTTGGTTTTTTGTTTACGTGACGGTTGTTCTTTGTTTGTGTTCTTTGTTGCTCCGTGTAGCTGAGTAGAGGGTGGTGTCGCGTTTGGGGGGGGGTCTTGGTGTCTGAGTCAGTTGTGGTGTGGTCTCGGTCCGTCTGCTCCTCAGATCGGTGTCCTGATCTGTGTGTGGGTGTGGTGTAGGTGATCTGTCCGGTTTGTGTGTGGTTTGTGGGGATACTGCGGATGCTGGTTGGTATTCTGGTAGCGATGGTGGGTGGTAGGTTGGTTGGAATACACAGGTTTGAGTGTGCTTGACTGTGGTGTGAAGGTCCAGGTGTTGGTGGTCCTGTTTTGCGTATGTTAGTGTTAGGTGGTGTTCGCGAGTGCTGGGGTTGTGGTTGTTCTGTGTTGGTGTATGTGCTGTGTTCCTGCTGGGAGCGTGTTGGCAGAGCTGGGTAGTCTAAGTTGGATAGTGGTGGTGGCGGTTGTTTGTGTGATCCCGGCTCTGTACGAGCCGGCCGCGCCGCCGGCGGGTCCAGGACCAACGCCCTGGCCCGGTATGGGTCCATGCCCTCAAGGTGGACCCGGCGGAGCACCTCCCTCTCCGCTATCCACCGAGGGCAGGACCCATCCGAGGCCGCGTGGTCCCCCCCCCCCCCCGCAGGGGGCGCAGCACAGCTCGCCGCTGGTGCATGTGTCGGTGGGGTGTGCGCGTGAGCATGTGCCGCAGGTGTATTGAGTTGCACGGCACCCCTCACCCCCCACCGCTGTTTGCCCGTATCTGACACTTTTTACAGCGTCGCGGGAGGGGTGCGCGTGGCGTGACGGTGTATAGTAAGTATCCGGCTTTGATGTGTGTTGGTGGTACGCGTGCTTGGACGGTCAGTATGAGTAGGTGCGTAGTAGTGTATCCTGGCCTCGGGGCCGGCCGATACACGGCGGAGACGCCCTGGTCCCCAAGTTTACGGACCAGTGTCGCCGCCGGTATATCGACCAGCTCCCGGGCCATGATGGTGCCTTGACTGGTGTTCATGTTTGTGGCTGCTGTGATCGTAAGAGGTGTTCCATGGATGTGTTTAATTTTGGTGAGCAAGTAGGCGTCGGTTGTATTGTCGGCTTGTACGAGGAGCGCCCCTGACCGCAGTGGTTTTGCGTGCAGGGGCGCCCCTGTATAGTGGGAGATCCATCCATCCACCAGCCAGGGACCAAAGGTGTCCATTGGCTCCCCGTCGCCCCCCCCCCCCCTCCCCGGCGGCAAATGAAGAAATCTCCCGTGGGTGATGGATCGGTGGTGTTCATGCTGGTGTTTGTGAAGTTCGAGTTCTGTTGTATTGTGATGTTGGGTACAGAGTGTAGATGACAGGTGAGTGGCACACAATGCACTATACAAATTTGGCGGAGGGTAAAGAAGGGGGCGTGAAGAGAGCCCGACAGGTGAAACAGTGGGGGCAGATAAAGTTGAAGAATACACAAGGAAATCACAAACTGTGCTTGAAGAGAGCACGGATAGAGACATCATATAAAGATCGTGCAGAGAGCACTAGAGGGGAAGTCGGGTGGGGGTTTAGGGGAGCCTGGGGTGGGAGGGAGTGGCAGCACCGCCGGACTGACCTCGCCAAGTAGATACAGCAGAGTAGAGTTGGTCTTGACGGTGTAGAAGATGTAGCAGGTAGAGGCAGATGTGGAGGCTAGAGCTGAACTTGAAGAAGCTAGTAATAGCCTTGAAGTGCTGAAGATGGGTTAGAGGGGCGGGCAGGTAGTGCTTGTGTGCAAAGGCGGAGTGGGGATGCTATGTTAGGTTTGGGTGCGGTGTGTAGGCGTATAAGTGTGTATATGGAGTTGTATTAGTGGCAGGTGGCAGGTGGCAGGTGGCAGGTGGCAGGTGGCAGGTGGCAGGTGGCAGGTGACAGGTAACAGGTGGTAGATGACGTCTTCCTCCGTGTCCCCGACTGCACCGTGGCCGCAGCTAGCGTCGTCCTTCTTCTTCTCCTTCGTCCTCCGCAAACAATCTCTCGTGTTAAGGCAGCGAGCCGATATAGCGTGACCAATGTGGAGGCGTGCGAAACCCGAAAAAGCGCGTGCTCGATCGTTGTGTGTGCGTGTGTGTGTGTCTGTGTCTGGCCAGCCCGCCACCGCGTGGTGATGTCGGCTGTTTCCGGGTGGGCGTTTGTGTGTTTGTGTTTGGCCAGCCTGCCTCCGCGTGGTGATGTCGGCTGTTTCCGGGTGGGCGTTTGTGTGTTTGTGTTTGGCCAGCCTGCCTCCGCGTGGTGATGTCGGCTGTTTCCGGGTGGGCGTTTGTGTGTTTGTGTTTGGCCAGCCTGCCATCGCGTGGTGATGTCGGCTGTTTCCGGGTGGGCGTTTGTGTGTTTGTATTTGGCCAGCCTGCCATCGCGTGGTGATGTCGGCTGTTTCCGGGTGGGCGTTTGTGTGCTTGTGTTTGGCCAGCCTGCCACCGCGTGGT
Organism: Imbricaverruca yamaguchii; assembly: GCA_034440575.1. Classification (NCBI taxonomy): domain Eukaryota; kingdom Metazoa; phylum Arthropoda; class Thecostraca; family Neoverrucidae; genus Imbricaverruca; species Imbricaverruca yamaguchii. Next base: position 3,404,001 of record JAOTOL010001651.1, on the reverse strand, counting down.
GATGTCGGCTGTTTCCGGGTGGGCGTTTGTGGTGATAGTGATTTGTGTTGTTTTTTGGTGGGGGTGAACGGGTATGAGGAGCAACATGGTGGGATGAGAGGGAGCGAAGAAGAGTAAAGCTGGCTTGTAGAGGAAAGTCGTGATAGAGTTGAGACGTCTTGAAGCATGGAGCGTAGGAGGAGTAGAAGTTGAGTCAACTTGCAAGCAGATGAGATGGTGGTCGAGGCTGAGCTGGTGCAGAAGAGATTTGCCAGTCCGGGCGGTGCCATGGGGTGGGGGTGTAGATGGGGGGTTGTGGTCGTGTCATCGCCAGTGTCTTATGTACATTGCAAGAACGTTAGTAGTTAGTTAGTTTCACGTGGGATTATTTCTTTCTTTCTTTTCCGTTTTGTTGATTTTCTGTTTTTCTTTTTTAACATACCCTTTTCTTTCTTTTTTTCCTTCTTTTTTCCCATTTTGTTGATTTTCTGTTTTTCCTTTTTCACACATCTCTTGACTTTTTCCTTTTTTCTCATACTTCATGGATTAGGCGTGTGATAGCGAGAAAGTGGAAGAGGTGTTCGTGTAATGTTGGATGGTCGTTGAGAAGCGTCGTGATGTTTGGTGGGATGTTGTTCATGTTGTCATATTCTTACATTTGCACTTGAATTTCCCAAGGTAATCCCCGATAAATTGCTTCCCCTACTCCCGTCCTGGCAAATGCATCACCTGGTTATCGAATACCTCTTTCACCAAAACAAAAAATTAATTTCCCCCTTCGAAGCCCAGCAAACATTTTTTCGAGTAGCAAACAACCCACCCCTACTCCAAATTCCTCTTCACGGATGGCTCCCGTACCACAGACGGCACGGGAGCTGCCCGGTGCGGTGGACCCAATTTCGGCCAAAGAAAATTAACACTATATCACTTCAGAATTAGTCGCTATTCACCCCCGTCTGCAGCACATTGTACAAAATCACATCACCACACCAACTATCATCTGCAGTGACTCACTTTCATCCATCGATGCTCTCGCAGCCGCACACAACGCCACTCACCCCTCACTCCACGCTATCCGTCAACTCTATCACACACACCACGCTCACCTACAACTCACACTGCTCTGGGTCTCTGGCCACATGGGGATTCCGGACAACGAGCGGGCGGACGAGCTCGCCCGTCGAGCCATCGACCTCCCACCCACCCCCAACCTCCCAGTTCCCCCTGTGACCTTCTGTCCCTCACCAATCACCTATTTAGCACATATCTTCTGACATGCTGGAACCACAATACTACGCCTTTACATCACATCAAACCCCTTCTCGCCAAATGGACCTCTTCCCGACAATACACCCGCTCACATGAGATCCTCCTGGCCGGACTTCGACTCGGACTCACCAAACTTTCTCATGATTACCTCTTCCGCCGTCCTCGCCGCGCTTCGCCTTGCCAGACATGTGATGTTCGTGATTCTGTTAATCATTTCTTACTTATCTGCCCAGCCTACCAGTTACAGCGACGCCCCCTTCTTTCTTACATTTCCCGACATCAGATCCCACTTACATTGACAACCCTCCTCGGTGACGAGCACCCAGAGCTCATTGATCTATTATTTTCATTCCTACACAGCACCAAACTTGAGGAAGTAATTTGAAAGTCAAACGCCATCATCTCCGTCGTCGCAACACACATACATATTGGTTATATCACCCTGGGTAGGCAGAGACCGATCTAATTTGGTCATAAGGGACGGTTCTCCATATAAATTGCGCTTGGTTTTTTACCTACGGGTTTCCCAAGCTGCTTGGCTTTTTCACCTTCTCAGGTTTTTCCAAGCTTCAATATACACCCACACATACAAGGTCTGGCCCGACGCCTACGACTCGACCTGGGCGTGAGGCTTCCGCTTCGCCTTTCAGGTCGCGGGTGGGCAGTGGAGCCTCTCTGGAGGTTACGATGCTGCCCACCCTCCATGTGGCCTTCCAAGTATCGTGTATGTATGTATGCATATGTGTTTCAACCGCGTATGTATGTATTTGCCCTTACGCCACGTTCCTAGCTTGCTGGCGTTTCATCTTTCCTCTCTTTCTTACTTGATATAACCGGATGCCACATAAGCCGGATTAAAGTACCTCTTTTCTTAACGTAGCATATCTCTAGCAGATGGCATTTTTCCTCAGCTAAAAATTATTTAAAAAAGAAAAGAAAAAGGGGGCAGATGTCTGCCCCCTAATATTTATAGAACTATGTCAGCTAGCGACAAACGGAAGGCGGCGTTGAATAGCTGGTGACAGGCTCCATCGCAAATGTTTCTGTCATGTTTTCGCTCAGGTCAATATTCACGTCACTGGGTCATCATAGGTCAAATTCGACCAATCAGGTGGGACTCACATATTGACACATATCTCAGGACTTGTAACACATAGAAACAAACGGCGAACACTATTGGACAGTTCTTGAAATGTCAAACCGACAATGTGCGGTGTGATTTAAGGTCAGGTCAACCGAATCTGTAACCTCAGGTCAAGGTCATGAAGTGGCCTAGGGAGGAAATGTAGTGTATCAATCGACACGTCGTGGCGATACAAGCACAATGATGATATTTTCAGCCTTCTAGCTCAATGCAGTGCGATATAATGCGCATAAATGTGCCAGTGATCTCAGGTGACTTCAGATGACCTTGGTGAGGTCACTGAGCAAAAATGTCAGCGGTAGCATTGAGCATAGCTTCAAACTACAAGCCACAACCATTGTGCTACCATTCGGAGAGAAAATATGTAACCAAGAAACATTTCTATATTTTACTATATCCCTATAATGGGGGAAGCCATGGCCGCGACCTGACCTCACGTCAATGCTACGAAAAAACGATACATATGTGATGGAATGAGTCCTTGATGAGATCATGACGTGTTATCAGTTTGAAATCAATCTCCCAATTATTTTGAAAGTTATGCCACCTAGAACTCCGAGTGTATTTGGGTCACTTCGCCTGACCTGGTGACCTGACCTGAGACGACCCAGTGTTAAGAATGCATGAGGATATGTGGAAAAGACCAACGAGCAGCTATGCGAGGTTTGGCCTTGCTAACCCGGTTAGTTTGGCGCAAAATTAGGAAAACCCGCAGGGGGCAGATATCTGCCCCCTCTGGACGTGCGCGTGTTAAGTATTATGTTAGGCTCCTGTTGTAAGTGATGCTTTTTTAAAGAAGAAATTGTACTTACAAAAGTTGAAATAGTCTTTGTTCATGTACTGAAATTTAGTAGAGCTAGCCAACATGGAACAGACCTCTAGATTTTAACACAGCATCCCACTATATCAGACCTGTATGAGCAGATTTGTGATTTCCAATCTGGCTCCACTGGTTATGTGTAGTCTTCACATCGAACCTTGGATCATTGGACCCTATTTAAACACAGTAATGTTGAGGTATTTTTTGTTCAAAAACAGTTCGGGCTGGGCTAAGTTAGATTTGGTTAAGGTTTTTTCTTGGAAAATTTTTGAGATTTTTTTGGGGGAAATTATCCATTTCTTAACAAAGAATTTGTATGATATGGAAGGTTAGGCTAGGTTAGGTTAGGTTATGCGGCATATTTTTCCTGTGCTTTGAATGTTACTTTGTATGCTGTATTACTTAACTTCATGCCCCTCCTAGGGTGTTAATTTGCTTCACAATTAAAAAGTATGCATATGCAAAGGAAATGAGTGATCACGTCATGTTCAGCACATTCATAGACATTGCAATGGCAAATTAAATTACAAGGAATCTGAAATTGCCTAAAACCGCGAATTTACCACCACACCTTAACTAAGCCTAACCCACTTCCTTGACTTAGGGAGTAAAAATATGTGTAAAAACTTGTCTTCTGACCAGATTAAAGCACAATAATACCAACAATATTTGGGTATTGTTGTGGTTTAAGGTGCATAACACAAGTTTTGCACATGCTTTACTGTATCAATGAAACAAGATGGTTAATTTGAGTTAAATTCGGTTAAATTAGGTTTTTTAGGTTAGAAATTGATATTTGAATACCAATTTGCTACCTTATTTGCTGTTTGGAATGGGCTATGTTAGATTATGCTCTTTAGTTGAAATATTTTGACACTTTGTTGATTCTTTAAAAAACATCTGATATAATTTCGTTTCTTCAAATGCATGTGAAGATATGTTAGGCTTCATTGCTTTTTATGTTATTTTCTGTTATTCATAAAAACCATATACTAATTTCTTGCATTATTTATGTGATATTTTACCACACTCAAAGTTTTAAATACTCACTCGAAGTCTATAGAAGCAACTTGATGCAATTGTCTATATGTGGATTGCCTGCAGCCTTGTTATAGTGAAATACTATGTCATCAACGTGCCGAAATTTAGTAGAGCTAGCCAGCATGGAACAAACCTCAAAATTTGAACACTGCATCCAACTATATCAGACCTGTATGAGCAGACCTGTGATGTCCAATCTGGCTCCACCGGTTATCTGTATTCTTAACAATGACGCGTTGATCATTGGTCTCTCCTTAAAAATGTGATAATTTATGAATGACACCAGGGTACTCCACAAATAGTAATGTTGTTATGAATTTTATCCTGAACCATTTTTGGTGATTACCACCACATCTAGCCCAGCTATCATCGTCATCAGGCAATGGTCAGCATATTCTAGATCAAATGTTATGCTGAATATTGTGTAACTACCTGCCCGTATGGAGCAAAAGGTATGCAACAATGCAACAATATAGTAACCTTGCTTTGAGACTGGTACAATGCTGGAGTGAGTTTGTTGCACAGCTGATGCCTATGTATGAGATCTGGAGCTGATTTGAACTGAATTTTGTTTACATCAAGCATGTACCATAATGTCAGTGCTGACATTTTCGTGACACGTGTATAGCTAATTCAGGCTCTACTATTCGTTCACAGACGAAGGAAGCCGCGGCCTTCTGTCGTAGCTTGGTCAGGCAATTAGGCACAGGCGAGGTGGTTTGAATGCGACCGGCTCAAGAATGGGCACAGACAACCAGAGCCTGATGGACGCCATGCTAAGACATCAGGGAGGTGACGCCAGTGACGCCAGTGTCGGTACCATCCAGCGTGCTGCCAGTCGCCTGGTGGTCCGCCGTCGTGCCGCTCGTCCTTCGAATCCGCGATGGCAGGATACAAGGTGTTGCACGAGCCACGCTGCGCGAATAGGTGCAACCAGCAGCTGCTCAAGGTACTGTGGGAGAACTGCGACAGTACGCCCAGTCTTGGCCCATGCGTGGACCTGGTAACCATACTGTGGCTCATTTTCCACACTGAGAGTATCGTGGGAAGCACGGGGAATGCAGTGAGGGAAGTGTTCCGCATGCACCGTCAGCTCGACGACACCAACACGGCGAAAGAGCTGGTAGTACACTGGAACGGGCCGGATCCGTGTCAGGCCGATGATATGATCCGGGCTGTTCATCGCAAAGCTGGGTTCAACTTCACACGGCTCGACGAGCCTGGGCTAGTCGCTGGCTGGCACAGTCATCACGCGCCACAAAAGCACGGGATCTGCTGAGTGCGCAATATGTGCATATAAGGATTAGCACGCGCGTTTTCAGTAGAAGCAGTGGGACGTCAGAGCGTCGGTAGCTCAGTGGCCAACTGGGTGTCTGGCAGACAATGGGTGTGGCGTTCGATTCTCGGCAGTGCCCTCCCTTCCTACTAAGTTGAGAGGAAGGCGACTAATGTGGCCTCGAATGATTAGCCACAAATAACAAAAAATAAGACTCCATGACCAGGCCTAGCTCAGGTCTTTGCCCTCACACTTTTTTTTTACATACCAGGAGCGTGTATGTGAGTGTGCGGGAAAATCCCAGTTATACAACACCATTTTCAGAACGTTGAGAACGGCCGCACGATCCCGCTCCCCGCCGACCGTTTACTGTCGTCTTCCCATTTGCTAGATAACCAGCTCAACCTGGACTATAACGTTAAGAGAACGGTGAAGTTTCATGGCACGTCGTGTCAGAATGTTGCGCTTATTAGGTTAGCTCTCTACTATGCCCACCGTGCAGCCTTGGTTACGTTACGTTACGTTACGTTACGTTACGTTACGTTACGTTACGTTACGTTACGTTACGTTACGTTACGTTACGTTACGTTACGTTACGTTACGTTACGTTACGTTACGTTACGTTACGTTACGTTACGTTACGTTACGTTACGTTACGTTACGTTACGCTAGATTAGGTTAGGTTATGACAGCGATGAGAGAAAACTCCAATGTTCGAACTGGTAACCGGGGTCCAAATAGCTTCTTCGTGCCGCCTCCATCAGCATCCCCGCAAACACGTCTGGTGTACTTAATGGTGACAAAACTGACGATTCGAGACATAAAAACTGCTGCACTCCAATTTCTAGCTCAAATATGTATCAACTGCAACGAAGATCAAACATGCTTTTTGACGCGGCAAAACAAGTGTGTGAGACACTTGTTGTATAACCATATATGCAAAGAATTTGAGACAGCTCACAGGTTCATCGGTGAAAGCTTCGGCATTTGTTTCACACTTGTGTGTAGACGTGTCCGCTTCCAGAGTAATTCAACACTCCCACTCTAATCATTTCTATTGGGTCGTAGCATGGTGGGCTTTCATAGTAAACTTGCTTACGTCAAAGGACATGACCTCTTAGTCAAAGTTCCCCGGTAGGCCACGTCCCCCAAAGGCGTAGGAAAGTCTCAAAAGGTGTGTACGTGTGTGTGTTGGGGCAAAACCCGTTTAGAAGTTGATTCTTACTATGCGTCGCCATGGAATTAATGCTGAACTTTCATGAAAGGTGGGGAACCATACCCCTCCTCCCCCTGTTTCCACACCTGTGATGTTTATTCGTCTTGCCGATGCCGGTGGATTCAGGAGCGGTGGAAGTAGCGATGGCAGTGGCATATCCAAGGGGGATGAAAGAAAACCTTTCTCTGTGTAGGATATTTTTTAATATTATGTTCGGTCTCGACTTATAATATCATATCAAGTCTCGACGTTCATCGACCACTTGCTATCCAAGATCATCGCGCCATGCTAATGTAAGGAGTTATTAAAACACTAGTGTTGTTGAAGTAATTGTGTTATACACCAGCACAGTCATTGCTGTTATCCGCTATTATCCGCAACAAATGTACATTGTACTCATTTAAAGGCATCGTTGCGAAGTTATTTCATCTTTAATCAAATTTGACGAAGTATAGTTGCAGTGTCAGTTGACCATGAATACCTTCATTAAAACGAGTGATAAATTCTGAGGAAATTAAAGGGGATATTTCGTTAGTACCATCCTTTGATCAAAATACTGAATTTCACATGCGACCACAGCATGCTTCCGGCGTTCTCCATGCTTAAGCTATATGGAAATACGGGAACACGGCAGCCTTATAACAAAATTGACGAATACCAACGACCATTATACTGAAGTCTAAGTCATATCCTCTGATACAGAAATGATGAATGCATCCATCACAGGTGGGGAAAATACCTACATAGAATACGTTGCTTGTTTTTGACAATTATCTTCAAGATTTTACATCTAGCGGCCGCGGCCGCCATGCGACCCAATGGCATGCTTACAGCTCGAACATCCGCCGCTAGGTGCAAACGAAGCGGTAGCAGTAGCGTGGCCGCGCACGTCCCCTATCGTGCTGACGTCCGTGATCAGTAATGACGGAGAGAGGGTGGGGTCGAACGTGATCAGCACTGACAGATAGAGCGTGGAACTGTTTGTGATCCGTACTGACGGAGAGAGGATGGGGTCGCCCGTGATCAGTACTGATGGAGAGAGGGTGGGATCGCCTGTGATCAGTGATGACGGATATAGGTTGGGTCACCCGTGGTCAGTACTGACGGAGGGAGGGTGGGGCTGTCCGTGATCAATACTGACGGAGAGAGCTTGGAACTGTTTGTGATCAGTACTGACGGAAAGAGGATGGGGTCGCCCGTGATCAGTACTGATGGAGAGAGGGTGGGGTCGCCCGTGATCAGTACTGATGGAGAGAGGGTGGGGCTGTCCGTGATCAGTACTGACGGAGAGAGGGTGGGATCGCCCGTGATCAGTACTGACGGAGAGAGGGCGGGGTCGCCCGTGGTCAGTACTGACGGAGAGAGGATGGGGCTGTCCGTGATCAGTACTGACGGAGAGAGGATGGGGCTGTCCGTGATCAGTACTGACGGAGAGAGGGTGGGATCGCCCGTGATCAGTACTGACGGAGAGGGCGGGGTCGCCCGTGATCAGTACTGACGGAGAGAGGGTGGGGCTTACAGTACATCGCCCGTGATCAGTACTGACGGAGAGAGGGATGGGGGGGGGCGCCGTGATCGTACTGACGGGAGAGAGGGCGGGGTCGCCCGTGGTCAGTACTGACGGAGAGAGGATGGGGCTGTCCGTGATCAGTACTGACGGAGAGAGCGTGGGACTGTTTGTGATCAGTACTGATGGAAAGAGGATGGGGTCGCCCGTGATCAGTACTGACGGAGAGAGGGTGGGATCGCCCGTGATCAGTACTGACGGAGAGAGAGAGAGAAAGAGGGCGGGGTCGCCCGTGATCAGTACTGATGGAGAGAGGGTGGGGCTGTCCGTGATCAGTACTGACGGAGAGAGGGTGGGGCTATCCGTTCGCATAGCTCCAAATATCGATCACCAACAGCTTGTGATGCGCTACCTCCCAAGTGTCGCTGTCGCTGTCCCAAGTGCCAGTATCAATGCCACGTGTTGGATGACAGAAATGGGTGTTTGTATAGCCAGGTTAGGAAATGTGCCATTCCTGTTCTGTTTTTGTTCAGACTTAGATGAATACTTAGTACAATATAGTTCACGAAGAGAAAACCTTGATGCCAGCACCGCGTATTCCTCAACGATCTGCGGTATCGGCGGTAACCAGACTGGCCCCTGCACCGCCCACACCCTCCCACACTAGGTGCACTAGACACCGCTCCCGCGTTTCCGACACCCCCGATCGCTAATTGGTCCATCCCGCACACGCCCCACCACGCCACGTATCTGGCCGGCCCGACACGGTCACGAGGTCGTCGCACTGGATGACTCATCTCCCGGCATCCTGGGGCTAGTACCAGTGCCACCTCACATGCAATCTCACTACATGCAATGTTTTTACTTGTCCATAATTTTAGTATTTACTTATAGTAACTTGGACGCTGCACCCAAATGTTTTTCACTCACTTTCTTCACATTATATTGGATGGGTAAAAAACCGGTTGATGAATAGTGAGCGATCCATGGACCGAGCTTCAACGGTGGCGGAAGTGCTGTGACAGAGCGTTCGCTCTTCAGTTCTGTCCGTGCTACAGCATTGGTTTCACTCCTGATACATGTCGAAGTTAAGAAGCACCTCACGATCAGACAAAGTCATCTCGGCAGCGAGCGTCTGGACGGATGTGCAGGCCGTGCTCCAAGTTATGACGTCACGACTGTTCGGCCTCAGTTGGCTCAGTGCGTTGATGTTTCCCGTCCAGATTGATTAGGTTGTGACAGTGCATAGCGTCAGGCCTTCACTTAGTATGTCAAAAAGAAGTTCAGGAATAGCCACAAGGCTACCTGTTCACCTTCAACACAGCCGAATGCCCAAGTATGTGTCAGGGAACATGAGTGATGCCTGAAAACAGAACACTGACACTGTCGACTCCAACATTCTGACGATGTCAATGTTTCAGTGAGCGACAGAATCGTTGGGTTTCGGGGTCTTGTCTCGGCTTGGAAGGTTTGCTGGTGTCACTTGGCGATCGGTTCTCCGCAAACGCGCTCAAAGTCAATGCAACCAACACGCAGCTGATAGTCGTCAGATTCCGTCAAAGTTTATGGACTGTACCGAATTGCTCGGTCAACCTCCATGAAGTCACGATGCCTTCCTGCGAAGACGTAGCGCACACAGAATGGCCACGATCAGATTTGTCGCCTGCTTGGACCAGGACCACTCCATAGGGATTTTGATGAAAATCGTTCAAAGTTGAAATATCACAACCAGCCATGATCTAAATACCACCAGAAATAACATAAAACATTCTACGTTTAATTCCCCTTCGTATGATGTAAATATGTTGCGTCTGTCGATAAAACTCATCATGTAACTTCCGTTATGAATAATGATGTTGTGTGTATTTAACACGCAAATATCTCTGCAAAACATAATGTTTGCCTTTGGTCCCACTGAAACATCATATTTATCGCACCAGCACCAAGGGAAACACTCTTCAAAGACTAAATCATCATTTCCCTTTCCAACCGTGCCTTTCTCAAATCCGTTACGATGAAATTCAGGCTGTAATTCAAGGGCACAAAATTGAGTGTTTCATTTTTAGTCATCCTGAGGTCAACCATTTAAATCTCACGACGGTCAATATTTGTTTTTAAAACGCATCTGACGGTTTAGCTTGAACGAACGAAAATTCCTCCGTTTGGGTAGCATATCTACCGACTGGGGACCCCTCGGCATGGCGCAGGCATGATTTCCTGAAGCCAAGCCTATACCTAGGTTATTTGTTGATTGTGCGGTTGATTTGCCAGCATGCCACACCTAGGTGCCCCCCCCCCCGCCTCCCCTCCCAAGTGCGTTAGGACACGACCGAGAGAGGCATGCGTCAGCGCGCCGAATCGCAGCATAGTTGTTTGTGTATCCTTTTTGTACATACCCTGGAAGTTTTGATTTTCTGTGACCTTAGGTCAATGACCCATGACGTCATCGTCGAAACCTCGTTCTCTAGTTTGTAGCATTTTGCAAACCATCTAATGTATAAGCGGCTCAATTTTACTCAAACTTTATTCAAACTTTACATAATGTCCCTAGCTTGGTTTCCAATCGTTCTGTTGGTGTTCTGATGCACCAGCGACCTATTTAGGGATGCAGGTTGAGGATCATCTGCAAAACGTGATCTTCGCAACCTTGAGTGACCCTCTTTTGGATCGAATTTGTTCTCAGATAATTCGGGCGCTGGACTCGGATTAATTATCCATTTTTACATTCGACACCGCATTCCAGCAATGCAAATGCAAATTGTTAAAAACTAGAATACAAATAATAATCTCCCTTCTTCGCTGCGGCCCTGCCCTCAGGTATCATTGAAGCCTTTAGTCGGTTATATAGAAACCACCGTGTGTATGCGTCTTTGAGTATTATTTATATTAGTTGGAGCACGACATACTGCGATCTTAGAAAACATACTGCGATATCGATAAAAAAAAACATTGAAATCCATATGAGCTTACCAGTCGTATAATTTGAATTTCATAGTTCATGCGGAACATCAGCTCTGGATGTGACAAAAACAAAAACTGGATGTGACACCAGATTCCGCACCTGAGGTGCAGAATCTGGTGCTCACCGTTCACAGTGTTCTCCACTGATAGCCACACGTCTGTCAACTCGGCCGTGTTGGGCCCCTGGCGGAACTGTCACAGTGTTCTCCACTGATAGCCACACGTCTGTCAACTCAGCCGCCGCTGTGGTGGGCCCCTGGCGGAACTGTCACAGTGTTCTCCCTGATACCGGTCCACAAATGCAGTCAGATATGGAACCTTTTTGTTCCTTTCAAATACTGCATTGTCATCAAAGCTACAAAGAAATAAACATAGCTCGAAAGAAGAAAACGTTCACAGGAGGATGCGAAGTATTCACTGAAATTATAAGCAATTACAGCAATTAAAACATCCTGAACAACTTAGCACCTCCAGAAACAAGGGAACTGATCGCTGACATGCTAGCATCGTAGAGCGTTGAGAAGCGTCTATCTGCACCTCTTTTAGACATAGACATAAAAGGCAAAAACAAATCAGTGCAACTATAAGCCGCAAGGGCCCTTCTTAGATGCACTCTGGACACACAACCACTTATCCACCGAATCGGTCGATCAGCCCTCCCTGAAATACTGAAAAGCAAGCTCTCTATTCTTATAATGATTGTCTATGCTGTTTATAAAGATGTGCAATGTGCTGCTACTAACAATGGTTTGTGGCAGCTGGTTACAGTGTTCTATCACCCTGTTTGTGAAGAAAGACTGTCTTAACCTTGTCCTGCTGTGACTAACTAACAAAGCCAACAATTGTTTCCATAACTGGGAGACCAAGCTTGGACTTCCAAATGTGGCCTGACATATGCACAAGAAAGCTTCCTGATGACTTCCTCACTTCTGTATGATACATTCCTATTTATTTCCCAATGCAATTTTAGTACCTTCTTCCTGGCTTCCGTGGTCTGTTCTGATACCCACAATTTTGTGTTCAGAATAATACCTAAGTCCTTCTCCTGCTGAATCACCGATAGTGCTTTGCCACCCATCAAGTATGGAGCCTTCAGATGCTGCCTACCTACAGGTATGATTTTGCACTTATCAAAATTTAATTTAATTTGCCATTCTTCGGACCACTTCACAAGTTCGTCTGAGTTTTCTTGCAGCGAGATATGCTCATTGTGACCTGCTATTTCCCTAAAGACCTTCAAATCATCCGACAATTTCACAACCTTACTGCTTAGGCCACTTTCAATGTTATTTACACATATAATGAACAGTGGTGGGCAAATTACTGACCCCGTGGGACTCAACTAGGACCATTTTGCCATGATGACTTTGTACCATTTATCATCACTCTCTGCTGTCTATCTGAAAGCCACAACTCTACCCATTTGAGGATGCTATGCCTGCTATAGCATGGACCTGAAGCTGCATCATTAACCATTGATAGGGTGCATTGTCAAAGGCCTTACTGAAGTCAAGATATGCCGCCTCACCCTGATTTCCCTGATCAAATTGTTCTGTAGCGAAGTTAAAAAGTCCAAGAGATTTGTGAGGCACGAGGGCCCTTTTCTAAACCCATGTTGAGTCTCCGGAATTAATTTGTTTCCTTTCATATAACTAACTATTCTATCCTTGAAAATTGATTCGAGTACCTTGCAAACTAGGGATGTGAGGCTTGCTGGCCTATGGTTTTCAACTGTCCCCCTTTCTCCTTTCTTGAAAATAGGAACTACCTTTGCCCTTTTCCAATCTGTTGGATTTTCATTTTATGAAACTTAGCAACAAATCATTATACTAAGTGGAAATGCCAATTCCTTTTCAGCTTCCCGCAATACCCTAGCATACATTTCATCAGGTCCTGCTCCCTTGTTTGGCTTTATTTCCATGATATGATTGAAAACAACATCACTATCAATGCAATCAACATCGTTTATGCGATCACATGTCAATGAACTGTGGTGTACGGCTGGCAGATTAGTCATATCTTCCAATGTAAACACTGAATTGAGTAAGCAGTTTAAATCTTCCAATGTAAACACTGATTTAAACTGCTTACTCAGCTCCTCAACCATCTCACCACCCTCACCCAATATAGTCCCATTGACTTTCAGTGCACCAATTGCGCTAGAAACTTTACTCAGCTTGTAGAAATTAAAACACTTTGCTGTACCCATTACATTCCCTAACAAAATCCAATTTTTTCCTTGCTTCGCTGCTCTGGTTTTCTGCTGCACAGAGTCCCTAGCTTTTTGATACAACCTTAGATTTACGATATTTGAAGCTTCCTTAAACATTTGAAATGCAGCTTTCTTGGTCATAGTTGCTTTTCATCAAATCTGGCATAAACCATGCTGGCTTTCCCACCTTTCTTTTGCCCCTTTGCTTTTGGGGGACATGTCTAATCTGAATTTCCTGAAGAAAGATTTGAACTTTCCAAATTTCACAGGCATTTAAATCGGAGAATTCTTCCCATGCTATACTATGCTGTACTTCAAACCGCTCTCATGCAGTTAAAGACTCCTCTGTTGAAATTATGAATCTTTACCAAATTGTCATTGATGGTTCCCACTACATGTGTCTTGAATCTATCTATGTTGTGGTCACTTCTTCCCTAGCTTTTTGATACAACCTTATATTTACGATATTTGAAGCTTCCTTAAACATTTGAAATGCAGCTTTCTTGGTCATAGTTGCTTTTCATCAAATCTGGCATAAACCATGCTGGCTTTCCCACCTTTCTTTTGCGCCTTTGCTTTTGGGGGACATGTCTAATCTGAATTTCCTGAAGAAAGATTTGAACTTTCCAAATTTCACAGGCATTTAAATCGGAGAATTCTTCCCATGCTATACTATGCTGTACTTCAAACCGCTCTCATGCAGTTAAAGACTCCTCTGTTGAAATTATGAATCTTTACCAAATTGTCATTGATGGTTCCCACTACATGTGTCTTGAATCTATCTATGTTGTGGTCACTTCTTCCCAGAGTTTCTCCTACAGTGAAGTCTTGAACCAAGTCACTTAAATCCGAGAAGAAAAGGTCCAAGAATGAGCTCTGCCTAGCATGCTCCGTTACAAACTGGTGTAAGGAAACAGGTCCTTTTCATGACATTTCCTAAACATTTTGCATGATGGGGAGCCGACACCAACATTTTCATAGCTTTTTATAATTAAGTCACCAAGAATAAGGCATGTCCTCCGAAAGTTTCTACTGATTTCCTCAGAAATCATCTTATCGAGCTATAGTTGCTGAGAACGTAGCTGGGTTCTAGATCGGTACAAAGCTCGTATCCTCAGTTTACTGCTGTTGCCTTTTCCCACAGTGACATGAAGTCAAATTGACTCCACAGACACATTTTTTACTCTATCTGCTACTTTTTGAGAACTGAGAATAGGCTATTCACTATACAGGCTATTATTTTCAGAATAGGCTATTCACATACAGCATTACACCACCCCTTTCACTGCTGGAACCCTATTGCACGAAAACATATTGTATCCCTGGATCTCATAGTCATGCAAGTTATCCCCAAAATACCCCTCACTGACCCATGCCTCAGTAATGCAAACAAAAGCTGGTTCCTCCTCAGCAACATAACACTTCAACTCATCAAATTTGGATTGAATACTCTGACCACTAAGCATCATACACTTAACATGCGCACGTCCGGGGGCAGATATCTGCCCCCACCCTCCGGTTTTTCCTCATTTGCCGCCAGACTAATCGGTTTAGCAAGGCAAAACCTAGCACAGCTGTTCATTGGTCTTTTCCACATAACCTCATACATTTTTAATCCCGGGTCATCTCAGGCCAGGTCACCAGGTCAGGCGAAGTGACCCAACTACACTCGGAGTTCTAGGTGGCATAACTTCCACAATACTTGGGCGATTGATTTCACACTTATAACATGTCATGATCTCATCAGGGATCATAATATGTACATCGTTTTTTTTCGTTGCATTGAACTTAGGTCAGGTCGCGGCCATGGCTTCCCCAGTATAGGGCTATGGTAAAATATACAAATGTTTCCTGGTTCCATATTTGTGCTCGGAATGATCTCACAACTGTTGTGGCATGTAGATGGAAGGTATGCTCAATGTTACCGCTGACATTTTTCTCAGTGACCTCACCAAGGTCTTTGAGGTCACCTGAGATCACTACACATTTCTGCACATTACATCGCACTGCATTGAGCTAGACGGCTGACATTACCGTCATTGTGCTTGTTCGCCAAGACGTGTCGATTGATACATTACATGACCTCCCTAGGCGATTTCATGACCTTGACCTGAGGTCATGACTTCATGACCTGGACGTGAGCTTCGGTTGACCTGACTTTAAATTACACCGCGTATCGTCGGTAGCGCATGTCAAGGGCTGTCTAATAGCGTTCGCCGTTTGGTTCCATCTGTTATAGGTCGTGAGATATGTGTAAATATCTGAGTCCCACCTGATCTGGTCGAATTTCACCTATGATGGCCCAGTGACCTGAATGTTGACCTGAGCGAAAAAAAGATCCAAACATTTTCGACAGAACCCGTCACCAGCTATCGAACGCCGTTTTCCGTTTGTCGCTAGCTAGCATAGTTCCAGATATCTTAGGGGGCAGACATCTCCCCCCCCCGGACATGCGAAGTTGGTGCGGACCGCCGGATGTGCGAGTGTTAACATATGTGCCATAACATAACATATGTGCCATGCCACACTTAACATATGCTATGGACCATATGTTCCATAACATATGAACTACTGCTATCCCTATTTGCTGACTTCGGAGTTGCATGCCTTGGCTATTACTATTGGCATATTCCTGAGATAGCAATGCCACTTCATCCCACCCCACCCCACTGCCTAGCTTCCCTGAAGGACATGCTCATATTCTTTGTTTAACACATGCACCCCCTTCTCGGAGAAGTGCAGGCCATCCCTCTGATAGAGGTTCCATGAGCCATAAAATGCGAGATCAATGGTTTCCGGATAAAGTAAGAGCCCGCCAGGGTCGCCTGGAACTTGTTTAGGTAACGTGTTTTGCAGATAAGAGCAGACTGAAGTTAACACACTTCCTTGTTTGCCTACTCGTTGCGTTCCCGATGCAGGTATCAGTGCACGTCAACATATGAGTTAACTAGGCGATATGGTAATCTTCAGCGCTATAGAGTGTGACTGCGTTGTTAGTGTTCGAAGACGGCAGCGGTACTTACCAGCAACCGTACCTCATTTTTTGTTTGTTTTTCGGCTTTTCGTAGTTCGTGTTCGTACTTGTGTTGGGTCTGGCGAATCAGGTCGCCTTTTTTCCGATCGCTCTCAACGACCGACTGTGGGCAGAAGAGGAGCGCGGCAATAGACAATGCATTTCAGCTATTGCTGTAATGATTGAGAGAAGTAGCCAAGTTGTTTTAAGTAGCACACTGCGATTCTCCATAGGTCCATAGGTCGATTTCCCAGCTTAATGTATCGATGAATACCGAAATGCCTGTAAAACATCGGGAATTCCGGAGCATCGTGTCGCTGGAGGTAATTTGTTTAGTTTGCAAGCAAGAGCTTTGTAACGAAATTGCTAGGTTCACGTAATCGCAGAAGTTAGAAATGTATTTCTTTTCACACCAGGTCGTGAAACAATGGTTGCACCCAGGATTCTTCAACGGGAAGCGTCCCTGATAGGCGAAGCTCTTCAGATTTTGCTGTTGAGAGGGGATGTGGGAGCAGATTTGGTCTTTGATTTTGCGTGCCTTCGGAAAATAATGTAATAATGACACTTGGGTATCAGGGTCTCGGATAACCTACTGCAAGTGCCACTTAGGCTGTACCGCTTCTCACAATGGTCAAATTGCATTGCTAGCAAAGTCAACGCCGGCACCACCGGCGCCGAAAGTGAACGCCGTCACCTCCGGATGGGCACGCAGAGTAAAGGCCAGGCCTGTAATGCAAAAATATTGCTGGCGTGGAACGATCAGAATTGCACACAAATACGCACAAATTGCGCAGGCGCGTGGTGCAAGTTAGGGGTTGCAATGAAGGAAATAACTTTAATAATAATTTCCGTAGATTCCACAAACACTCTTTTTACAGCCATGACGATACAACTATGCCAGTACTTCAGACACTGGACGTTTCAATTTAACTGCAAGCCTCAACTGAAGCTGTAATAAGCACGAGCAAGCAACATAAAACCAGCACGAAGTGGGATGAAGATTGGTAGTGACAGCGGAAGAACGTTTTGTAATGGAGCACAACTGAGAAAAGACATGCAAGAGAACATCTGCTTCTGACTGAGGCAGCTCCATAGACCGGCAAATTTACCGGCCCACGCGATCCCATCTGGCCGAACAACCGGCCCTGTCTGCTCGTGGTCCGACTCAAGGTGTTGCTGGATTTAGACTTTAGGGCGCTTCAGCCAGCAAGTGAACATTCGCACCCAGGCCCGACTCCCGCCACTTTGACCTGACCTGACCCGGCCTGACCCGGAGCCGGTTTGCGGACCTCCGCCTGGACAGCTGGCCGTCAGCTGCGATTGCGAACAGTGCGACTCCTGCTGGCCCAGATGCCAGGTGTCGGATGGTGGTGAGGAAGAGATGCCAGGTGTCGGATGGTGGTGAGGAAGAGATGCCAGGTGCCGGATGGTGGTGAGGAATAGATGCCAGGTGTTGGATGGTGGTGAGAAAGAGGTGCCAGGTGTCGGATGGTGGTGAGGAAGAGATGTCAGGTGCCGGATGGTGGTGAGGAAGAGATGCCAGGTGCCGGATGGTGGTGAGGAAGAGATGCCAGGTGTTGGATGGTGGTTAGGAAGAGATGCCAGGTGTCGGATTGTGATGAGGAAGAGATTTGGCCGCAGCTTCCGAGCGTCAGCCGGGTATTACCGGTGACCGGTCCTGCAGATGGCCGCCTCGTCCGTAGTGGGCAGATGACACAGCTCATCTCGCTTGGGTGAATTGTGCACGTGACAGGGCTGCCGGGTTTGGAAACTGTTTCGCAAAGACTTGAGTAATGTTAAGATGCAAGTCTGGTTCGGACGGAGAGAGTGACTGAGATACCCGACGCCGACTGCACACTTCGTTACTCAAGATCCATTCTGCCATGTTAGGATGCAGGTGCGATTCGTATGTAGAGTCTAGATGAGATAATCGACGGGGACTGTACTCAGCTACCCACGGTCCATTCCGCAAAATGCAAGTATGATTCGGAAGGAGAGCCTGGCTGAAATAACCGACGTGGACTGTACTCACAGTCCACGTCGGTTCAGTTACTCACAGTCCATCCTATCAAGGGCAGAGTTCCCTATTTGTGGGTGGGGTACTGTAAACAGCGTCCTCAATACTTTAATATGCTTAATGATGCGCCAGGCATCAGCTGGTCTAAGGTTCTTAGGTGAGCTGCCGCTCGGTTCTGATCTGCCACTGCAGCTCCTTGGTAATGATCTGCGGCTGATGCTGCTCGATAATAACCTGCGGCTGCTGCTTGATAATGGCCTGCAGTGACAGACAGACAAACTTTATTGAGGTCATCCACAATTGACTCGTGGCTATTATGACATCGGGTCAAATGGAAAAAACAACACAGCACAAAAGGTTAAACTTACAGAATATAAAATAAAAAAAAAAAAAAATACAGCAAGTCGAGCAGTCAGTCAGGCTGGCGCGGGATGCATGTCAAACAGGTGCTGCCGTAGGTGGCGACCAAAGATCGACACGGGAAGTCGCGTCAGCTCAGGTGGCAGATAGTTGTACATATGTGGCGCTCTGGAACTAAAACGTCTCTTCCCCATCTCGGTTCGGGACCGGGGGACATGCAAGTTATGGTCTTGACGGGTGGTCCGGCCATGAATCTCCGCCATGGTGGTGAGATTGTGAGCCAGTGACTCTGGTTCACCATGAAGACGCACCTTGTGTGTAAGGCGTAGGGTATGATATCTGGCCAGGTTCTCCGCGCTGAGCCAGCCCAGCTTCCTCAGCAGATCCGTAACGTGGTCAAACTTTTTGGAGCCGAAAATTATCTTTGCCGAGTAGTTTAGAATTGTTTAATGCGAGATATATTATTTTTGGCTCCGTTACCATAAACAGAAACACAGTAGCGGATCTCCGAGAAGACTAGAGCATTGACCAGCGCAGAGATGACGGCAGGTGGAAAGTGCCCTTTCAGATGCGACAGACCACCCATAACTCCAAAACAATGCCGAGTCAATTCTGAGACTTGCGAGTACCAGCTGAGTGAGCAATCGAAAATAAGACTGAAAATTTTGCATTCCAAAATGATGGGTAGATCGTGATCGACAAATTTCACTGTGATATTCGGTAAGGCACGCAGATTCTGTTGGGTGCCCAACAGCATCAGCTGTGTCTTAGTTACATTACATTTCAGTCAATTTGCTCGAAGCTAGATATCGAGGGAGGCCAGAACTGTTTCCATATGAGTGACGACATATTGAATTTCATATTTCTTATCACTGACCAAACTTTTGGTGTCGTCGGCGTACTGAACAACCTTCGGCCTTCGGCGAACAGGCTGAGGTCGTTGGCGAAGACACAGTAGAGGAGAGGTCCGAGAGATGATCCTTGAAAAACGTCGATGCTGTTGGGCAACGGGGAATTTTTTTTCTTCACGACAACGAGACTGCCAGTAAGGCTGACAATCTGGGTGTGGTTCTGAAGATAAGCCGAAAACCAAGATGAATCGATGCTGTGGATATTTAATTTTGACAGGAGTTTTGAGTAATCTATCACATCAAAGCACTTGCTCAAATCTAGCAAGCAGAGCAGGGACACATGCGAATAGGATCTGGTCAGATATAGAGGTCAGAGCGGTTTCCGTCGAGTGACGAGGACGGAAGCTGTGCTGAGTTTGGGAAAGGAGGTGGTTATCGGATAGGTAATTGTGGAGTTGCTGGTGGACGGCACGCTCTACAATTTTCGCAATAACTGTGACGATGGAGATAGGACGGAAATTAGAAGGGCTACAGGGATCACTTGACTTGAAAATGGGATGCACGAGGGAGTGCTTCCAAGCATCAGGAACATCGGATTGGGTAATGCTGGAATTGACCAAATGCAGGAGCACGTCACATAACGAGTCGAATCACACCCTGAACATGTGGATGCTGCTGCCGTCCTCGTCACAGGCTGACGAGTCGTTCATCCCGAAGACGATGGCTCGCAGCGCAGGTAGTTACAACGGCACCAGGGTAAGCACATAGCCACCGACAACCGGCAAACGGCAGGAGATACTCGGCGTCACTCACATACTCCTAACCTCGTCAGCCACGCACGGGCCGACGCTGACAAAAAATCGGTTAAGGTCATCACCTATCGCGTCGGGCAGCTTATGAATGGCCTGCTTGCCGCCGACAAATGACCTGACATGGCGTCACATTGACCTCCCCCTATCCTCTAGGATTTGCCGCTCAACATCGTTCCGGCTATCACACCTAATCGACGATCGTACGGCTCGGTAGGCGTCCCTGTACTCCGTAGGCTGGTGCCCATAGACAGCCAGCGCACCACGGCAGCGACACATTAAAGCTTTAGTTCCATCTGATACGACCGGGGCGCTAGGGTTCATGATTTTAACAGTCTGATGGGGGCATGGATGTCAATGATGTGCAAAGTGCCGAGCATCAGTGCAACTGCTGCTCGGTAATGACCTGCAGTGCAGCTGGTGCTCGGCACTGACCTGCAGCTGTTTTTTCGGTACTGACCTGCAGCTGCTGTTCGGTACTGACCTGCAGCTGCTGCCCGGTACTGACCTGCAGCTGCTGCTCGGTACTGACCTACAGCTGCTGATCGGTACTGACTTGCAGCTGTTGCCCGGTACTGATCTGCAGCTGCTGCTCGGTACTGACCTGCGCTGTTGCTCGGTACTGACCTGCAGCTGTTGCTCGGTACTGACCTGCAGCTCCTGCTCGAGGTATCGTTTTTCCTCTCGCAACTGGCTGACATCAGAAGCCAGTCGACTCAAGTCAGAGCTGGAGGTCAGCTTCTGGACCTCCGACAGCTGTGCTCGCAGCTGATCCTCATGAGCTCTGGAAGTTGTACATATCGGTCACAGTCGGTCAGCCAAATCGGTCGGGTGCAGTCCGAGTACTTTGGTCCTTCTCAAGTATCAGTGCACGAGCTGAATCTGTTAAAAAACGTAAATTTGTGAAGTGTCAATACTACCGAGTGAGTAAGAAAATCCACGCTGTCATTGCTACTAAGAAGTTCAGTTGTAGTTAAAATTCGCGCGATTGTATGTATGAATCGAAATCACGTGACGTAGAAATTATCCCGAATTCAATTTCATCATTTTCATTCATGGTGCAGTCGCCTCAAGAAACAGCTAAATACTCCACTTTCACTGGATGTTGAATTTGGATAGTTCCATTCGGAGGCAGTTTCAGTTCCTTCAACACACGATTTGAATAGAACCGAAGAATCATCTTTTGACTGCACCATTAGTTCCTGCGAGAAGGACCCGTTAGCAACCTCGATCAAAATTGCAGCGGTAGAAAACTGTTTGTGAGTACTTATGAGGGCGTGAAGAAAATGAGGGCTACCATCGGACAAGATTCATCAATATCTGAAGTCGGCCCAAGTCAGGTGACTCAAGAACATGGGCGGTAGCTACCGATCAATCTGCCGCCTCCTCAAAGAAGACCACAGACGACATGTAGGTTGACATTTAGACCAGCAGAATGCAGCAGACATGGAACACTGAGCAGCTAATTATTCTTGTCGGGTGGTTTTCCAAGAAGTACACAGCTGAGCCTGCACTTCCAAGGGGACTTGATTTAGCAATAAGACACACTTCTCGACTGAGGAGGACTTGATACAGCGACGATGATACTCTAGGCCGGGCCAAAGCCGAGGGTTTGTTACTTTTTCCAGTTTTTGGCACGAAATCCAATGCTATTTTTGTTCTGAACATGAAATCGTTTGTTTTTCCCTAAAAACTTACTTTTCGTTCCGCGCAAAAGCGATTTTTGAAGACCTGCTTTACGCATTTGCCGTCTATGGGAAAACATTGAAAATCATCGCACAGAGACGTAAGTAGGCTGATTTTAAAGGTCTTAGCGAGATAAACAAACTTTTTATTTGACAAAAGACACTAAAATCAACACATTCTAATTTAGTGACCCGAAGTCATCACCCTCAATCGCCCATTTGAGCTAAAAACTGGAAGGAATGTATGAAGTAATCCCCGAATCGACCCAGCCCACCATTCACGTCTCATATTTACGTCTCACCTATGACAACGCAGGAGAGCAAAATACCAAGCAATGGTTTTGTTTCCTATAAGCGTGCTGGCCTCAGTAACACCGGCTCAAAAGCGTGACTGGTCGACAGGCCAGTGAGTAACAGGCCGATGATAGGCAATTGTGTCCCAGCTATAATATACGGATATTATGTATATGTCAACCTCATTTATTGCTTATCATTAGTATGTGAAACATTTTATATTTACCGAACCCTGAATTCTTTCAGAGAACTTGTTGCTTAGAAAATAAGGAAAATGAGCAAATGCAATGAGCAACACATGCAGAGAGTATAACATCATTAGCCCGAGTTTTGAGGAATGCCCACCAAATAAGTTCCCAACAAGGGACCAAGTCTTCGCGAGAATCCTTCACGTGAGAGAAAATGGGCCTCGCGCATTGAGGACCGACGAAATCGTGAAATAAGTGGTGCAAGTGTTCGAGATTTGGGGAAAAGCAAACATCCCTGTGACAGGAGAAAAATGTTCTCAAAAAGGTCGCCACCGCTTTTTCCAAGTACAAATGTGTAACTGTCAAAAGTGCGAAGAGAGTCAGTGATGTCCACAGACAGCACGTGAAAGATATGGGGAAGACCTGCACTGAGCCTCAGTGTGATGTCTCGACGCCAGACGTGCTGGACGTTATTCGTGCTGGACGTTATTCGTGCTGGGCTTTATTCGTGCAGACCGTCTGCTATCCGAAAATGAGGGGGAAGTAGACGTCAGCTTCTTTTTAGATCACAAAAGCGCCAAAATCTGGAAGATGTCTCGGAAGGGCGTACTCTACGAAAACATATGAACAGCAAGAAGAGGCGACTGGAGAAAGGCGCAGAAAGGAGAAGTAAATGGGCCGCTGAAAGCAAGCACGGAGGGGCTACTGCAACAGCGACGTCGGCAGGCACAGATGTCGGTCAAGTCTCAGAGGAGGAAATGAACGAAGACAGAAGACAGACTTCGAACCCACGAGACCTGCGAAAACGAAAACCCGCGAGGATTAGCTCACACTGCCCCTGCCAATACAAATGACTAAGGCCCATGCTGTGTGTCAGATGGCGGATCGCCTTCAACTCTCCGCAAATGAGGCGATTGGATCATTTAAAAAAACGAAAATGACGTGTTCAGGAAGACGACATATCACATATGCAATACAAGGCTCAATCTCTGCCTTATCATTAATTCCACCTTTTTCTTGAAAATATGCCTACGTCCGAGCAGTTTCTTTGCGGAATTTGACAGATACCATTTACCTATCCAATATGACAAAAATTGAAGTACACCAAAATTAAACTTAAATCACCGTGTATAGAATATTCCATTGGTGACCCCATTTCCTTAATCCATAATGCGAGCAATCTTCTATTCCTTTCGTCCGACCAGGTGGCGGCGTTTGTCCGTGCAGTCCTGAGGTCCGCTGAACCGCCTGTAGACCTGAGTCAGTTCCCCATATCCAAGAACACCCGCCCTCCGTGAGCGAAAGAAGGCTCGGCAGTCTGTGGCCCACGACATCGAGGCGAAGTTCGTCCCACTGGAGCGAGTCGTAGCTTGCTGCGACAGCAAAATATTGAATGCGAAATTTCTTCAATCTTTCCTCATATGCCAGGTTGCTTATGCCATTAACCATTTTTGTAGCCCTCTTTTGTACTCTTTCTAAAAGCCAACAATATTTTTCATAGCTAGGAGACCAAGCTTGGATGCAGTATTCCAAATGTGGCCTGACATATGCACAGTAAAGCTTCCTCATCACTTCCTCACTTCTGTATGATGCATTCCTATTTATTGCCCCGAGCATTATCAGTGCCTTCTTCCTGGCTTCCTTGGTCTGTTCTGATGCCCTCAGTTTTGTGTTTAGAATAACACCTAAATCCTTCTCCTGTTGAGTCACTGATAGCACTTGGCCACCCATCAAGTATGGAGCCTTCATATGCTGCTTACCTACATGCATGCTTTTGCACTTATCAAAATTAAATTAAATTTGCCATTCTTGGACCACTTCACAAGTTCGTCTAAGTCTTTTTGCAGCGAGATATGCTCATCTTGACCTGTTATTGCCCTAAAGACCTTCAAATCATCCGCAAATTTCAAAACTTTACTGCTTAGGCCACTTTCAATGTTACTTACAAATATAATGAACAGTAATTGCCCCAGTACTGACCCCTGGGGGACTCCACTAAGAACATCTTGTCATGATGACTTTGTACCATTTAGCATCACTCTTTACTGTCTATCTGAAAGCCACAACTCTATCCATTTTAAGATGCTACCTGCAATACCATGGGACTGAAGCTGTATCATTAACCGTTTATGGGGTACCTTGTCAAAGGCCTTACTAAAGTCAAGATATGCTACATCAGTCTGATTTCCCTGATCATATTGTTCTGTGGCGAAGTTAAAAAAGTCCAAGAGATTTGTGGGACACGATCGTCCTTTTCTAAACCCATGTTGAGTATCTTGAATCAATCTGCTACCTTCCAGATAACTAATTATTATATCCTTGCTAATTGATTCGAGTACCTTGCAGACTAGGGATGTGAGACTTACTGGCCTATAGTTTTCAACTTTCCCTCTTTCTCCTTTCTTGAAAATAGGAACTACATTTGCCCTTTTCCAATCGGTTGGAATTTCATTTTGTGAAACTGATCTACAAAATATTATACTAAGGGGAAATGCCAGTTCCTTTTCAGTTTCCCGCAACACCCTAGCATAAATATCATCAGGTCCTGCTGCCTTGTTTGGCTTTATTTTCCTGATATGATTGTAAACAACATCACTATCAATGAAATCAACATCATTTTTCGGATAACATGTCACTGAACTATGGTGTACGGTCGGCAGATTGGTCATGTCCAATGTAAACACTGATTTAAACTGCTTGCTCAGCTCCTCAACCATCTCACTATCCTCACCCAATGTAGTCCCGTTTACTTCCAGTGGACCAATTATGTTAAATGCAACCCCGCCTGCAGGAATGGGCAGACAACACACACATTGCCAATATATTCCACTCATGATCGCTCAGAAATCCACTAAAGTCTGAACTTGTTGATTTCTTGCGAGGTACGCGTAGTATGGATTGAGGAAAATGAGACACGGAATGGAAGGCATCACAAATAGTCGTGTGATGTTTGGCTAGCTGTTCAATAAGTTGCCTGATATAAAATAAGCATATAATATCCAGCAAATGGTCCTTGAAACCATCGGTCCCTAACGGTGTCACCGCGTCCGCTATCAGAAACCCGAGTCGGTGGGTGCTGCGTGGCGGACCAGGTCTGTGGCACTCTGGCCGACACCCGAGCCGATGCACCGACCTGTAGAGTGCAACACGGCTCGTTGCAGGTTGCAGGCCTCTCTGGTTAACACCCGACCAGCTTCTCCCACACGGCAATGCAGCGGCCCAGTGATTTACAACAAGGAGAATCTCCAGCTCCACCCTGGCTGGAACCCGGGCCGACACACCAACGGCTCAGTCACATGCAATGTGGCCGCTCTGCCTGACACTCCCTCATCTGCCTGCCCTCTGCCTGATCCTTTCGCACGCACTGCCGACATGACATCTCTCTGCAGGAAGCCACGCGTAACCCAATCTCAGCTCCGCTCGATATAGAACCGCACACCGATCTGGCCGACCCGCCTCCCTCCCAGTTAAGACCTGTCCGCATGGAAACTCTGAACGACTGGCAGCTCACACCAGCACCCGACGCAGCAACCTCGGTCGGCTGATCGCCGGGGGAGGGGAGGGAGCGGCTGACCCCCCCGCCCACACACACACACACTCACACCCGCCCGACGCAGCAACCTCGGTCGGCTGATCGCCGGGGGAGGGGAGGGAGCGGCTGACCCCCCCCACACTCACACCCGCCCGACGCAGCAACCTCGGGCGGCTGATCGCCGGGGGAGGGGAGGGAGCGGCTGACCACCCCCCACACTCACACTCGCCCGACGCAGCAACCTCGGTCGGCTGATCGCCGGGGGAGGGGAGGGAGCGGCTGACCCCCCTCCCTCCCACACACACACACACTCACACCCGCCCGACGCAGCAACCTCGGTCGGTTGATCGCCGGGGGAGGGGAGGGAGCGGCTGACCACCCCCCATGCGCGCCGATACTGTGCAGTGAGCAGTGTGCACTGTGCAGAGTGCTAAATTCCTGTCTGCTGATTGATGCCAGGGCATGAGCTCGGATCGCGGCGTAGCCAGTGGATACCAGACACCAGTGGCGTCTATGCAGGCGATGGAGGCGGCGGTGGTGTCCAAGTTTCTCAGAACAGTGTTTTTATATGTATCGGGGGCTGCTCAATATATCCATCACCACGATTGTGTTTCAGTGTGTTCTACACATCACAAATTTAAAGAAAAGTGGTAAAATGGGCTTGGATACATGAAGAAAAGGCTGCGAAGGATTGATCAGCTCCAGCCTCGCAAGTGTGTGCAGGCTAACGATGAGTATAGGCTTTTCTACGACATCCGGCAACATTACCACAGACAACAAACAGACCAGGGCATACTCTCGATAACATTATTATTGACATCATTATCTCATGACATGATGACACCATTATCTCGATGACATCATTAAGTACAAACATATTCTTCATGGTAAGGAATAAACATGATGAAAAATGCATTTGAGTACGCAGCAGGGACATATAAACGACAATGGTTGTGGGGTCGGTGAATGTTGTCACACTTCCTTCGATGAATTGCTCTTTACTTTAGACTAGTGTCCACGCTCGTATTTCGCCACGTTACATCCAACTTCCTGCTTCAAATATATTGATTTTTAGCGCAAAAATTTGCGTTCTTTTTCGACCTCTCTCCCATCCTCTGTGTCCCTTCCTTCCGCTTTCTGTTTATCTCTTATTCCATCACCCTTACCCTTCATGTATTATTCCATTGCTCCTTCAAACAAGAAACAAGCAAGAAACAATCAAAACGCGTTCGTAAGACATATGTTGCAACATGACAGTTATTAATTGATGCTGGAGTTGCTTTGTGCTTTCAATTTTTGTCGAATGGTACCAGACAGAGACAGAGACAGAGACAGAAACAGAGACAGAGACAGAGACAGAGACAGAGACAGAGACAGAGACAGAGACAGAGACAGAGACAGAGACAGAGACAGAGACAGATACAGTGACAGAGACAGAGACAGAGACAGAGACAGAGACAGAGACAGATACAGAGACAGAGACAGAGACAGAGACAGAGACAGAGACAGAGACAGAGACAGAGACAGAGACAGAGACAGAGACATAGACAGAGACAGAGACAGAGACAGCGACCTATCGATCTGAGACACATCTGGAGAGGTCTATTGACCTGCGACACACCAGGAGCGGCCCATTGGCCTAAGAAACACCTGGAGCGGCCCGTTAACCAGCAACAAATCTGGAGAGATCCATTGATCAGCAACATACCTGGAGCGTCCTATCGGCCTGCGAAACACTTGGAGCGTTCTATCGGCCTGCGAAACACTTGGAGCGTCCTATCGGCCTGCGAAACACTTGGAGCGTCCTATCGGCCTGCGAAACACTTGGAGCGTCCTATCGGCCTGCGAAACACTTAGAGGGTCCCATCGGCCTGCGAAACACTTGGAGCGTCCTATCGGCCTGCAATACACCTGGAGCGGCCTGTTGGCCTACAGCACATCTGGGATGGCCTACCTGTCTGCAGCACATCGGGAGCGACCTGTTGACCTGCGACACACCTGGGGCGCCCTGTTGACCTGCGACACACCTGGGGCGCCCTGTTGACCTGCGACACACCTGGTTCGTGCTATTGAGTTATTCGCTGTAGGAGAACGGCGTCACGCCATCACATCACTCGGTGACGCTAAATGATATGAATCATACAAAATAATAACCTACAAAAAAGGGTCTATCCACCTGGTGTGCCCAGTGTTGCTACCCACCTTTGAAACATGGTTCGTCTTTTGGCCACGTTCGAACCTGCGTTTATTTGACTTCGCCAACCGTCGCAACGGCTGTCGTTGGTCCTCTGCAGCTGGCTGTGAGTCATCGTGAGTGTGCTGTGTCATAACCGACACATTTGGCATTCGAGCATCGGTCCAGTAGTACCTAGTACCTAGTAGGCGCTGCTATGTAGGTACTACCTACATAGCAGCGCTTCACGAGATCATACCGTGACGCACATGTCTTTTATCTCAATCCGGAAATAAAATGTCTTGCAGAGTGGATTCTTTGCACTGTTTAGCAGAACACCCGGCAGGGGTGAAGAGGCACTGAATTGGATGCCGAGATCGCTCCGGTCGCTGGTAGTCTAGCCATCAGTTGATTACATGCGATCTTGTCTGTGCAGTGTGGTGCAGCACGCTGTGCGAATTAGGCGCGGTGAATTATTGTGTCTTGTTCCCGAGCATGGCGAAAGTCTTGCCTTTGTGTAGCATACAGCGGCTGTATTTCAGTGTCAAACTGAAACGGCACAGCTGAGTATTGATTGAGCTTCCAGATCGGGTCGAAACTACGATTTCTACGGACATCGCGAAGTCAAGTGCCTATATATCGGCATAACATTATCTCTAACACAGCCATGTGTAACGAAACTACTCAGAGGAAATACGGCGGAAATTCGTAGTACTTCAAGACACAGGCGTCACGTCATGCGCCGCATTTAATAACATTGAGAACGGCTAAGATCAAGTGAAGCTAATGAATTCACTTCAGAAATAAAACAGCATGTGTATAAAAATTAACTAACTTATGATTTTCCGGTGTTCCAAAGCACAAATGGACCCCAAAGTTGGCACCACGGTCAAAGCAAACTCCATAATGGCAGTTGTATCAATAAAATGAATCAATCGAACCCACCAGACGGCAACACATGGACAGCGATACCGAGACAGGGACACAAAAACAGCGACACCAAGAGAGCGAGACATAGACACAGAGACAGAGACACAGATACAGAGACACAGAGACAGAGACACAGAGACAGAGACACAGAGACAGAGACACAGAGACAGAGACACAGAGACAGAGACACAGAGACAGAGACACAGAGACAGAGACACAGAGACAGAGACACAGAGACAGAGACACAGAGACAGAGACACAGAGACAGAGACACAGAGACAGAGACACAGAGACACAGAGACAGAGACACAGAGACAGAGACACAGAGACAGAGACACAGAGACAGAGACACAGAGACAGAGACACAGAGACAGAGACACAGAGACAGAGACAGAGACACAGAGACAGAGACACAGAGACAGAGACACAGAGACAGAGACACAGAGACAGAGACACAGAGACAGAGACACAGAGACAGAGACACAGAGACAGAGACACAGAGACAGAGACACAGAGACAGAGACACAGAGACAGAGACACAGAGACAGAGACACAGAGACAAGACACAGAGACAGAGACACAGAGACAGAGACACAGAGACAGAGACACAGAGACAGAGACACAGAGACAGAGACACAGAGACAGAGACACAGAGACAGAGACACAGAGACAGAGACACAGAGACAGAGACACAGAGACAGAGACACAGAGACAGAGACACAGAGACAGAGACAGAGACACAGAGACAGAGACACAGAGACAGAGACACAGAGACAGAGACACAGAGACAGAGACACAGAGACAGAGACACAGAGACAAGAGACACAGAGACAGAGACACAGAGACAGAGACACAGAGACACAGAGACACAGAGACACAGAGACAGAGACAGAGACACAGAGACAGAGACACAGAGACAGAGACACAGAGACAGAGACACAGAGAAAAAGAGACAGAGACACAGAGACAGAGACACAGAGACAGAGACACAGAGACAGAGACACAGAGACAGAGACACAGAGACAGAGACACAGAGACAGAGACACAGAGACAGAGACACAGAGACAAGACACAGAGACAGAGACACAGAGACAGAGACACAGAGACAGAGACACAGAGACAGAGACACAGAGACAGAGACAAGAGACACAGAGACAGAGACACAGAGACAGAGACACAGAGACAGAGACACAGAGACAGAGACACAGAGACAGAGACACAGAGACAGAGACACAGAGACAGAGACACAGAGACAGAGACACAGAGACAGAGACACAGAGACAGAGACACAGAGACAGAGACACAGAGACAGAGACACAGAGACAGAGACACAGAGACAGAGACACAGAGAACAGAGACAGAGACAGAGACACAGAGACAGAGACACAGAGACAGAGACACAGAGACAGAGACAAGAGACACAGAGACAGAGACACAGAGACAAACAGAGACAGAGACACAGAGACAGAGACACAGAGACAGAGACACAGAGACAGAGACACAGAGACAGAGACACAGAGACAGAGACACAGAGACAGAGACACAGAGACAGAGACACAGAGACAGAGACACAGAGACAGAGACACAGAGACAGAGACACAGAGACAGAGACACAGAGACAGAGACACAGAGACAGAGACACAGAGACAGAGACACAGAGACAGAGACACAGAGACAGAGACACAGAGACAGAGACACAGAGACAGAGACACAGAGACAGAGACAGAGACATAGAGACAGAGACAGAGACAGAGACACAGAGACAGAGACAAGAGACACAGAGACAGAGACACAGAGACAGAGACACAGAGACAGAGACACAGAGACAGAGACACAGAGACAGAGACACAGAGACAGAGACAGAGACAGAGACAGAGACACAGAGACAGAGACAAGAGACAAGAGACAGAGACACAGAGACAGAGACAGAGACAGAGACAGAGACACAGAGACAGAGACACAGAGACAGAGACACAGAGACAGAGACAGAGACACAGAGACAGAGACACAGAGACAGAGACACAGAGACAGAGACACAGAGACAGAGACACAGAGACAGAGACACAGAGACAGAGACACAGAGACAGAGACACAGAGACAGAGACACAGAGACAGAGACACAGAGACAGAGACACAGAGACAGAGACACAGAGACAGAGACACAGAGACAGAGACACGGAGGCAGAGACACAGTGTCTCTGTATCTGTGTCTCTATCCGAGACAGATGCAGGGACAAATACACAGAGACAAAGACAGAGACAGAGACAGGGGCAGAGACAGAGGACAGAAAAGTGCGATTCCGTGCATACCATCCTCGTCACATTTTGCTAAGTCAGTTAACAGCTAAATTCGTGCGCATTAGCCTTCAGAACAGCTCAGTCATAGGAGCAGCATACTTCGCGTGTTGTCGATCAATCATTCACTGCCGTCCTCATTCCCTACTGCCAATCCGCAATCCGGTTGATATTCCGTCGCACCCGGCTACTTGAAAGCGGGTGTTTTTCCTCATGAATGTACGGTGTGTCTGGCAAATTGCTTGCGTCGGTTTGGCGTCGCCAAGGTGTTTTTAGTAATTCATTACTAAATTCATTCATTTCATAATTCATTTCATGAATTCGCAATGTCTGCTGTACGCTGGCAACATGCTATTATAGGAAAATCCACTGCCATCATTGTCGCAACTGGATCTGGGTCGCCTAGCAGCTTGGTCCTTCGGGTGGAGCACCTTGAACCGCAGTAAATCCCAGACATCTACGATTAATATCCGACGCACACCTGTTCAAGTCACATACACCATCCAAGAAATCAGTCCGGAAGAGATAAGCGAACCCCGTTATTTAGGAGTTACCTTGGACCCTGGGTCTGACTTAAGCCACTGGGTCTACGATTAAGGTTGTTTTAAATCGGATACATTACAATACTCAATTCAACTGTCATGCTCTCTGCTAATGTCAGGCATATTTCGGAGAATACCAGTATCATTTGGTCTTGCGCAGCTGCTTCTCGCGGGCCGATCGAACCCAACACAATATATATAATCTTTCTCCTTGTACACTCTCCTGACACTTCTTCCTCACTGTCCTAGGACGATCTTTTAAAATATTATAAGGTTCAGCATCTCGCATCTCAGTTTGAACAACTTGACATTATATGTACCAGAAAACTCTACACCCATCAAGTTACTCTAGAAGTAGCCGCTTTCCGCACGTTTCGCGCCCCAGTCGACCCACACACGGATATTACGGATCTCTGTTATATTCCAAGAAGTCGTGTGAATAATGTACTGTCGAGCTGTTCTGTAGGCTCCCTCGTATAAAATGAACTTATAGCAAATCTTCGCAACGTAGATATTTATTTATATATTTATTTCGAAATGCATGCCCTCCACGCGTAGTGGCTGTTATGGACAGTTTGGGTTTAACTCACAGATATTTACAAAGAAAGGATAGATTTGTGGTCAATAGTGGGAGCAGATGCGCAAAAAACATTCGTATGCCAACATAATATAATATACTTTGACATCTGTCCTCTAATTGTACTGCGCAAGTGTTGCATTGAATCCTGCACTGAAATACTGCCTTGCATTGATTAGCTATCACCTGTTGACATATACATATATATATATATATATATATATATATATATATATATATATATATATATATATCAAGACACAAATTGGATAAAAGTGTTTGTTCCGCCATTGCACAAGTATTTCATGCACAGTACAAGTAATTTTGATTAGGTGCATTTACCAACTTGCACACCCAAGTCCGAAATTAAACGTGTCATCGCTCACTGGTAACCAACTAGGGAGCCCAGAGGGGCCAGCCATAAGTGAAGGTCTCTAAGATCTACATTCGCACGCACGCACGTTTTATGAACTTAGATCCTATGAACGTAGACCTTATGCACGTAGATTGTATGCACATCTCAGCGGTTTTTTTTGGTAGAGGTCCTGCATATCCCTTGCTTTGCATAGTTCCTTTGTACACCCGATTGCTGTTTTTTGCGCATTTCCTATACGTAGATCTTAAACTGAAAAGAGCAGATTCGGCTCTGAGCAATACAACCAAAACTTGAAATGGTATTCTACAACGTTGAATGGCGTTGAAAGCTGCTAGCATGTGTTGAAAAGTTTGTCACTATAAAGGTACAACAGATTAAGAAGCGTGAAGGTCGGGTCGCATCGGGTCGAGTCGGGTCGGGTTGGATCTAGTCGGGTCGGGTCGGGTCGGGTCGGGTCGGGTCGGGTCGGGTCCGGGTCGGGTCGGGTCGGGTCGGGTCGGGTCGGGTCGGGTCGGGTCGGGTCGGGTCGGGTCGGGTCGGGTCGGGTCGGGTCGGGTCGGGTCGGGTCGGGTCGGGTCGGGTCGGGTCGGGTCGGGTCGGGTCGGCCGGGTCGGGTCGGGTCGGGTCGGGTCGGGTCGGGTCGGGTCGGGTCGGGTCGGGTCGGGTCGGGTCGGGTCGGGTCGGGTCGGGTCGGGTCAGGTCGGGTCGGGTCGGGTCGGGTCGGGTCGGGTCGGGTCGGGTCGGGTCGGGTCGGGTCGGGTCGGGTCGGGTCGGGTCGGGTCGGGTCGGGTCGGGTCGGGTCGGGTCGGGTCGGGTCGGGTCGGGTCGGGTCGGGTCGGGTCGGGTCGGGTCGGGTCGGGTCGGGTCGGGTCGGGTCGGGTCGGGTCGGGTCGGGTCGGGTCGGGTCGGGTCGGGTCGGGTCGGGTTGGATCTAGTCGGGTCGGGTCGGGTCGAGTCGGGGTTGGGTCGGATCTAGTCGGGTCGGGTCGGGTCGGGTCGGGTCGGGTCGGGTTGGATCTAGTCGGGTCGGGTCGGGTCGAGTCGGTGTCGGGTTGGATCTAGTCGGGTCGGGTCGGGTCGAGTCGGGGTCGGGTTGGATCTAGTCGGGTCGGATGCATACGCAAAAACATTGGACTGCAAATATGTGTAAAATGTTCCGAAATGCCGGAAGATTCAATCAACGAGCGCCAACCAGTTGGAACGGGGCGGCGAATAGGACTGCGGACGCGCAGCTACCAGCTGTGAGCTACCAACTGGAACGCGGCCCGGGCAAACCGCCAGATCAGAGCGCAAACAGCACGTTGGTAGTGACGAGAGCGGACCAGCCTGCCAAGTTAGCCTTCCGTGTTGGCTCAACATCCGTCCCCACCGATATGGTTGAACAGTTCGGTGGCCGGCTAATCTGGCGCTAAGTCATGCGGTGGGAAAATGCTACTTACGCCACCCTGCTGCCTGGTCAGCTGGAAGAAGACCCACAGTTCAAGATTCTGCACATGTAAACATTACCTTGGGTCCAGACTAAGCAAGCTTCTGTCCAGTCCGTCATGCCCTACGCTCGTGATGTGATTCTGCCAGCAGATGCACCTCGCCCCGGGCCCAGTGCTGCACTCAGACACAACGTGTTGAAAATGAGCACAAATGTTTTTGGACTACCCAGATAATCTGCAAAGATAGCCGAAATTTAACACTCCCTTACCGTAACCGGTATTTCTGAACTCAAATGACGCACTCGAATACCACCGATCATCGGCGGCCCAATGTTACGCTTCACTGCATACCGCTCAGCAGAGCCAAAGAAAGCATCTAAGTGCGGATAATGTGAAGCAGTCGATGCGCCCCTAAGCCAAGATAACTAACTAAATCCAGCTAATGCAGCTCATTCGAGGTGGTGATCAAACAGCCTGTCAACAACAAGCAAGCTGACAGCACGACCATACGGCGCCATTATGGCGTTTGGTGCAACGCGGCACAAGCAGCCTGTCCTAAAACCAATGAAACCACCACGCCATTATTCAGGCCAAACGGTGCACTTCAGTTTAAATTGCTGAATTCATTGTTGCTAGTTTAACCTTGGATCGATCGTGCATAGCATTCGTCAGATGTCTCGTTGAAAATCCAGCTGGTGAAACTAACCTTTTTGGTTAAAAAAACTTTCATATGATGCTGTATTTAGAGATCACTGTGGAATGCCTACGATTATCCTTCGGAAAAATTAGCGTGGTAATTGTGGACACCAAACGTTCGGGAGGATCCCTATCTAAGGATTATACTTTGGTAAGACTCGACCGCCGGCGAACTGACTTGACATCATGTCGTACTCTGCGCAGGTCGTCGTCGTGATCACGGCGCATGCGTCGTAGCTGCGCCTCGTGAGCCCTGTTCAGCTGGTCCCTCTGGTCACGCAGCTCGCGCTCGTGGTCCGCGTCGCTTCTGCAACAGCAACGCCAGCGGGTGTGTTGCGCGTGTTGGTCTACAGCAGTATTAATGTCATTGGCGTCGCTACTGGTTTCGAACAAGGGCGATGGACAAGTGGGTTTTTGATCGGTTCTTTTCATGCAAAGACAGTGGCTTGCCTAACTTGGCAAAATTTGGCGTGACGCGTTCCTCCCGTCGCCCGCGGAGGCGCCGCCCATTGCCAGGGGGATTGGGTCAGCGATGAAATGTCAAATATAACCGACACACCGACGCGTTTAATGCAACTTTCAGCCCGCGCAACTACCTACACATGACCATGGCATATGGTTTTGAGTTATCCAGGCCAGTCAGACAGCTCGGCCTGCAAACAAACATGCCCCGTTGAGAAAACGAGCTAGTTAGTTACAGCTAGGTCATTGGCGGAACGTCGCCAGCCAAGGTTCTTTTACAAGCTACACTAGTATTGTTGCCACAGGAGAAAGTTGGTGTGCAATGCGGGGTAGGCCAGGCAAATGTAGCTGGTGTTGCTGAACGTTTGTAGCAACTTGATATTTACTTAGTGTTGCAGCTGAAAATGTTGGTACTGTAGCCACATACTTTCAATATTGCATTGCCCACCCATGACAGTGATTTGGAAGTATGACCCATGCTACAGTACTAAGCTACGCCCAATGAAGCGCTGCCCTCCGAAGTGAGTGCTGCTTTTCTTCAGTTCTCTTCCACAAACTTCAACAGAGATTATACTCCACTTGCATGTGATTTTCGCGATTATAAGTGCACGAAAAAGAAAGCAAGCAAATGCGATATGTACAGACAGCACACACAATCGAGTAGAAAACTGTGCGAAATATACATAAAAAGACGAGCAAAATTCCCATGTTAATGGCTAGATTCCCAAATTACTGAATGATGTCAGTACCACGCATGGAGACACCTGTGTTTCTCTTACGCTTCGTTTACTCCAGGTCTGTGGTAGACCAATAAAGATGCGTGGCATGCTCCTCATGATGGAATTTGAATGAATTGCGTGCTAAATGGACAAAACTATAAGTGTCGTATTAGCAGCACAACAATTTCGAAGCGTTAATACTCATCAATCCTGCGAAGAATGCAGGACTAACAGCGACGAATTGCACAGTGAGAGTAGTCCGAATTATTACACATCTACGGGTTAGTTATGAAGAACCAATAGCTGTATATTAAATATCAGATGAATATTTAGTCATGTTCGATCCATGTCCAGTGCATGCAAGCTCCAGCAGCAAATAAATGTGTGCGAGTTTGCAAATATGCGAGCAGGACCGAAATAGCATCGCAATCGATGGGCTCTAAATCTCCTACGCGAAGATTCCACTTAGACTGTTACATTTTGCCTGAATCTGAAGAACTTTAGGTCTACCACACCGACATCCGACAGAACTTTAGGTCTACCACACCGACATCCGACAGAAATTTAGGTCTACCACACCGACATCTGACAGACTTCCGTCAGTCGGCTCACCTCTCCTTCACTTTCTGAATGCGCCGCATCCATCGTTCACGCTCGAGGGCGCTGGCCTCTGCGGCGATGGCCCTGTCGGCTGTCCGGATCTTGGGGGGCCGTCGGGTGACGTGGCCAGGATCTGGCGCCGCGCCACCCGCAGCCGACGCATCGTTCGCCACGCCGCTCATCTTCGGTCGGAGGCAGATCGGCCGTCCGTCGTCGTTGTCGTCGTTGTCGTCGTTGTCGTCGTTGTCGTAGTTGTCGTTGTTGTCGTCGTCGTCGTCGTCGTGGTGGTCGCCGTGGTTTCGTCGCCACTCAGCCGAAGCTGCAACACAAACGCATACGTGAGCGACATGGCCGGAGGGAAAGGTGGCGGCGCGTCACTGGGCGAGGACCACCAACACATGACACATAATCCGGTCCGAACGACGCCACTACTGAGCACCTGACGCCTCCGGACTCGGAGCAGCGCGCCATGAGCCGCCGCAGCGCCGCTCCAGCACACACATGTGTCGGCAGGCGGCCGGCACGCACGCGTCACACGTCACACACGGCGGCTAAACTTAGCCGGGCGACGACCACACGCGCCGACGGCTGTGTGGTCTGTGGAGCGCGCTGAGTCACACCCACCAGAGTGGAGTGCGGTCTTGCTCAGCCACCACACCTCTCCCCCAACGGCGCCGACGCGCGACTGGCACCGCGCCGGCGTCTGCGGGTTCTGGTGCAGAGCGCCCGCCCCTCCCCTCCGTTCCCCTCCCCGGCGCAGGGGCGTCGGCGGCCGGCGTAGGCGTGCACGTGCCCACGCCAATCGCCTGCATGGCAGCCGACACATCTGGAGCCGGCCGGCGCCCCGTTTTTGCAGCAGTTCCGACGCACGCTGGCCGTGTGGTGTGCTGATGCACCGGCGCGGCTTTGTCTACCCCTGCACCCACTGCGGGGCTGCACAACTGATAGACTATCTGACTAGTCGTCATTTGCTGTGCCCAGAACAGTACGGCTTCCGGCCCGGCCTGTCTACCGAGATGGCTCTGCTTGACACGGTCACCCACGCCACCCTTAAAATCGACCAAGGCGAGATCACTGCACTAGTTGCAGCTGACACCTCAAAGGCGTTCGACAGCGTGGAGCACAATCGCCTCATGGACAAGCTCGGATGGTACGGCGTCAACTCCGCATGGTTTCGAGCGTGGCTTGAGGGTCGTACGCAAACGGTGAAAGATTCTACCCCACTGTCGGTAACACATGGTGTGGTGCAGGGCTTGATCCTGGGCCCGGTTATGTTCCTAATATTCTCCAATGACCTCCCGCAACATATCCCACACGGCAAGATTGTAATGTATGCCGATGATGTACAGTTCATCGATTCCGGGAAGCGAAACGAAATCACAGCCATTAGCCAACGATTGAATATATCACTGTCAGTCGCCCTGAACTGGTTCATACAGAATCGACTAAAAGTAAATCCCTCCAAAACTGAGATGATTGTTCTCCAATCTTCTAGACAGCATACGCCTGTGGAATTATCTGTTCGGATGGGGCAGTTGGAAATAGTACCCACGAAGTCTGTGAAGTTACTTGGTGTGAAAATTGACTCACACCTGTCCTGGGATGTGCATGTATCTTCTGTTGTGCGTCGATGTAACTGCATACTCATCGGACTCGCTAGACTGCGTCATAAGTATACTCGCAATACGAGACGGGTGCTAATTGAGGCACTCGTGTTCCCCCACATAAGATACTGTGTATCGGTCTGGGGAAGTTGTAGCAAGGCCCAGAAACGACGCATTCAAAAATGCATAAACTTTGGTGCAAGGATTGTCGCCGGCTTACGCTACCGGGATCATGTGTCGCCAACGTTGAAAGAACTAGGATGGCTGAAATTGGACGACATCATATCCGAGGCAGATGCTCACTCAGTTTTCAAAATTATGAACGAGTTCACTGGCTCAGAACTCATTCGCGGGCAACTTAACTGTCGCTCAACTGTGTCGCAACGGAGCACCAGAGCCACGGCTAACGGGGAGCTCCAGGTACCACGATGCCGCACAGAATTCGCGCGCCGCTCCTTCATACCGAGAGTTTGCCGAATGTGGAACAATCTGCCCCCAGATGTGAGGAATTCAGGCGGCTACAATGTTTTCAGGAGGAGGCTTTCGGTCATGCTGCGCATGTCAAGGCTCTAATTTTCGTGTATGCTCATATTGCTAGTGTTTCCGTGTTATGAGTGTATGATCGTGATGATGGTGTGTGCGGCACATTGGTGCACCTGTAACGGAGACTGAAAAACCCTGCTCGGGAGGATCCGAAAATACATTACATTACATTACATTACACACCACTGATACACTTCAAGCCAACCAAACGTGCCTGGTCTCACCTGCCAGCATGAGCACCACATGTTTCCATCGAATATTATCCAGTTGAAGGTGGCGGCCGATTAATTATCAATTTTAAATGTTTGCATGTGTCAACTAATGTGGGCAATGCAACATCATTGCAACCTGATTTCCTGATAACTTCGGGTAGTCATTGTATTGTTAGTCATTGTAGTTTAGAGGCGTGTTGACTGCATACGTCATATTGTGCGATAACTTCGGATAGCAGGTTCGCTGAACTAGTTCGCATAGTGGGACTCATTGAGACGTCCACAAGCTAGTGGTGTAGCTGGAAGAACTGTGATGATGATCAAGGTGGTTATAACTCATTGTGTGCATAATATTATGCGTATTGTCAGTTTCCAGATGCATATATGGTTGCTGTTATGTGACAAATTGACAAGTAACGTGCAAATATCATGGCTCATATTCGGCTGACTGGGCTCGCTGTCGTCTCAAGCAGGGACTTCGCACAATACCCGCCTAGACATTGGGCAGTTCGCATCGCGTCAACCTGTATCACTAGCACTGGCATGTGATTGCCCTTCTGTGAGTTTCCTTCCCTGTGTAGGTAGGATATGGGGGCAAGGTCGGGCCTGGTGGCAAATGGCTGTTTTCGAAGAGGTACTAATTTCTTGTCGAATGCCTGCAGAAGAGGGACGGAAAACCTTGTGCTCACCAAGTCACGCATCTCATTTCGCCGACTGAGTGTCATGTCTTCTTCAGTGCATGGACTCTGGCGGGAAGGAGTTTGGGAATTCACACAGCACCAGCGAAAACGATGACAGGCTCCACGTTCCTCAAGAGGACACGGACAATGAATAGACGACCAGAACAACGGACACACAGCAGGACGATCGCCACCGATACCACCTCGCTCTGGCGGAGCAAAGCTGGTCAGCCTCTGTGGACGTCTCGCACCCGGTATTTCCAGAGACAGTTAGCGGCAGCATAACGACTGCTGAAAGAAGTGAGTATATAGGGGCTACAGGAAAAAGAAGGCGCGTGCCTTGCCCGCGATGCACAGAACAGCATCGTGGCAGAGCGCTCGCTCCAGCCGACTCCCCAACGCTCCAGACAGACGCGTGTAAACCAGTGCCGTAGCCAGGACTTGGTCCAGGGCCGAAGGTATTAAGAGTGCCCCCCCCCCCCCAACTATTTAGAAACTCATCGGATTTCAGTCACGTTGTGAGCCAAGACCGGACATTTGACCGGTCAGCGACACTAGTTCTACGCATCGGACGAAACGTAAGCCACGATGCTAACTTACATTCATGCATTTAATATATATACGCTATCCAAGGCGTTGTTGAAAACAAAATATGCGGGGGAAAAGAGGTGCATGCCACTACGTTTTATTTCATGAATTTTCACCCTCATTCACTCGGTTTTTATACCGTCCATTGACTAAACATATTATAAAATAAGCAATCCGCGCTGGCGTGGTTTATGCGAGAACTGAAATCAAGGTCCACCAGTTCGGTAAAGGGCAGAAATATAAAAATCGCTGCGGACAGCAGCCAAGAAAATAAAACCTATTATGGAAGGATAAAAGTTCCTTACACATCTGAGATGAAAGCATGAATTGTATTACCTTGACTAAAAACATAGATACTCATTTCTATGGATACAGTTGGGGCGGTCCAGCACTGGGCAACCAACGGGTGCCACCGCCATGCGTGCGATTTCAACCTAAGTGGGTGCATAGGGTAGTCATGGGCGCTGAATCAATCTGTGAAAGTTTTAGCTTCGTACTGGCAGCGACCTCGGAGATATGGCCTGAGGAAATTTTCGTAGGTCACATTGCAGATCAATCTTTGGGAGCGATTATCTCCAGTACTTTAAAACCTAGCATAGACATATAGCATATCTGTAGAATCGCAAAGACCTTTTCTTTTCATTTCTTGGATAGGTTGATAATTTTGAACAAATTTCACAACTTTGGTCATTTAACCTATGGACACGTGACCTCCCGTGACCCCCAAACCACTTTATATTAGCATTTGTTACCACATTTATTATAGGGGTCATCGATTGTCTTTCGAAAAAAAATGTTTATTTACTGATAACTATTAATAATTTGCCTTCATTCTACCCGAGCTTATTGATTTTCGCACGCTTTACTGAGTGGTCAGACTAGTCTTTTGTTTGCGATTGACCCCAAAGCTCATAGGGCTATGATTTGATATATGCACTGATCGGGCATGATGAGATGAATCCGAACGTGTCCGATTTCATGACCTCAGGTCACCATTTCACCTATCCAGTTCAGGTTAAATACATCGGTGGAAGTGAAAATGGTCATGTCGGAAAACGTTTTGGACCCATGGTAGTAAGATCATTGTTGATTTACACCTAAATAGATATTGAATGTATGCCTGTT
Organism: Imbricaverruca yamaguchii; assembly: GCA_034440575.1. Taxonomy (NCBI): domain Eukaryota; kingdom Metazoa; phylum Arthropoda; class Thecostraca; family Neoverrucidae; genus Imbricaverruca; species Imbricaverruca yamaguchii. Next base: position 3,362,278 of record JAOTOL010001651.1, on the reverse strand, counting down.
ACTTAGTCAATGACAATGATGGGCAAAATAATTCACTTCATAGTTTTGATACTCCCACCTTTGTGTTGCGGCTCGCGCGGTCAATCGCAGCTAGTCGACCGCGAAACTGATAACGGTCGCTCGAGATGTAAACAGCGACCGTTATGGGACGACGGTAGGGGCAGCATATCGGGAAGGGGTGAAATAGGAGATCAGGTATCGATCACAATGGCCGTTATCAGTAGGGCCGAAACGAGGACAGTACATATTGCTGTCAGTCGTCTGAGTGAGGGAAGCTCGAGAACACCGAAACATCGTGCTAGCCGTGCCCAGTCTACTGAAATATGGTGCATCGTTAATGCTCCAATTGGTGAATGACAAACGCGTCTGAAGGGGATATCTGTTATGTGTTAATTGTCTTGCTGCGCTGAAGAAAAATCCCAGCAGCCTGCCCCCACAAGAGGAAAGCAGTTCAACACATCCACCCAGTGACATCAGTCAAACATTAGTGTGTTTTGTAATTCCTTTGTGCCAAAAAACTACATTTTACAATTTGGCGCGTCGTCAGGTACGAGGAACTGATGCATATGCTAAAGGACAAATACGAGAAGAGTGCAGAGGACTACAGACGTCGACTTCAGATTCTGACCGGGATAAGCGTGCAGCTGTCAATTTCTACCAGTTTGACGAGATAAGTAGGGTGTCCCGGAAAGAAAAACCGCATCGTCGTTCGTGACGCGAACGACGCGAAAGTGACGAAACAGGAACGTCTTATACTGGGGAGCTTAAGGTATATTTATGTCGTGTACAAAGAGGCCTACGGTGTGTCAACCTTGGGCTTCTCTTTTTTTTCGCAGCACTACGGCCTAAACACTGCGTGATGGCAGGGTCCAGCGGTACACACACAGTATGTGTGTGTGTGCCTATCACCAGAATGCGAAGTTAATGGTCGAGTCATTAAGCGTTGCGGGGCTGACGTAACGCGATCTCTTGGGCATGGACGTCTGCGACACTACGAACGAAACATGCATGGTGGGAACCTTCCTCAACTTTCCAGGGGATCAAGGCGTCCTCTCCTTCATAGAATTAGTAGAGGACGAGTACGAGGACAACATGAACATGGAGGATACCATTATATGCAAACAGTGGGTTAAAACTGATCGTTGTACAATGTACATGCCGCGTGACGCGTTTGACCTTGTCTAAGACGATCCGCAATCTGACCGGACATCATAATGCGTCTAAGAAGAAGGGCATGCTTTTCAGGAGTTGAAGGACTCAGTAGGTGTGGGTGAGGCAATATTTGTAGGTGATTTTGCCAATAACTATCCTGCGTGGTACAGGATGAGGTACATAGTTATCATTGAGATGCTCAAGTGACGGTTCATCCGTTTGTAGCTTATTGGAAAGAAGACAACCTCATAGTACATTAGAGTTTATGTGCTATATCCGATGCACTGAAGCACAACGCTGCTATTATCCACACGTTCTTACAACAGTTGGTTCCTCTTTTGAAGCCACGTGTCCCTGGTCTCAGAAGAATTCACTACGTTTCAGACGAATGCGTCGACCATTACAAGCACCGTTTCAATTTTCTGAGCCTTTGCCGTCACCGTAAAGATTTCGACATTGACTACGAGTGGCACTTTTTCGGTACCTCCCATGGCAGGAGCGTATGCGATGATGTCGGTGGTACCGGGCCCCCACGAAGGTGGTTTGGTAGCGGGCTTGAAGACTTCCCTTCACCATTGTATTACATACAATTTTACAAATTTTACCTACGCAACTTGCACGTGTTGTTGTAATATAGAGTACTCTGTCGTATACCATTTGAAGGACCAGTTATTCCGCTTCAGCAAAATATATCCAAAATGATCTAGTAGTAATCTTCATCCCTAACAATTTGCCGTTTCCAGCACGCTGACCTTCAAGCGTTTCCAAAATAGAGGGATTTTTCCCGGTATTGGTAGGCTCTTTATAACGTCCATTTTACCCCGCCAAGTTGCCATACTCGTTCGAAAGCGGAAGAAGCACCAGTTTTGGGGCGTGGAGGTAAGTTTGCCATAGTTTCTTCCCCTCAGTGCCAGGAGAGTGTCTGAAAGATGACTGAAGAAGACCCCCTAAAATTATCTAACCACTTCCGTAGATCGCAACAGGAGGCCCACTGCCGTTATAAGAGGTCCCATAGCCGCCACGGGAAACCCATAGCTGCCACAGAAGGCAGGGGCAGATTCGGGAATTGCCATCCGGGGGAGTGGTCACGTGTCTGGAGCGGCGCCACCGCGAAAGTATCTTGAGAGGTGCCTTTCCTGCCGAGGGGCGCCTCTGGCTGGAAAATTCGATGATAAGGTGCATTCGAGATTTCCCGGAAGGACGCATTTCCCTGGTTGAAGGGACGCTACCTTCAATGGGGGGAGGACGTGCCCCAACTTCTCTCCCAGGATCCGTCACCGACAGGAGGCCCGATATAGTGGGAGCAAGAGGCTCCTTACTCTGATGCAGGCCCTCTTCCGATGGAGGGCCCTCGGATAGCCGACGTAATATATATATATATATATATAGAGAGAGAGAGAGAGAGAGAGAGAGAGAGAGAGAGAGAGAGAGAGAGAGAGAGAGAGAGAGAGAGAGAGAGAGAGAGAGAGAGAGAGAGAGAGAGAGAGAGAGAGAGAGAGATCTGGTGCATTAAGGGTACAAAAGTAATCTGCACCAGTTGGCCGCAAAAGGCATTTCAAATGCACGGCCCTTTACAACTTGTATATTTCTTTGTCAAATACCTGGTTCCCGGTCCATAAGTACGGAACCGTATGGACTAGGGTTAACTATAAGCCTACACATGAATGGATTTGTTTGTTTGTTTCACAAACGTTTGGTTTGTGGGTGCGTATGCAGTCTGCATATATTGATGGAGAATTGTAGAAATAATTGGTGTGGCAGGGCCTGTTTGTCCATGCCCTCTGCTGGAATCTGTTCGCTATATATGTATACAGGAAGCTTACTGCACCTGTCCTTGAGATTACCAGTCACAAATTGGAAAATTGCATAAAAACAGCACCTTCGACCCAGCTGCAGATGTAGCGTCTTTCGTGTGTGGTCCATAAAACTCCCCGAATACGAATATATCACGTATTAATACATTCGTAATACAACTTTAACGTGTATTTGCGCATACGTGCGCATAGTTGCGCAACGCATATTTGCGTATTTCAAGTACGAATGTATCGCGAACTGATAACATAAGTAAGTAACGGCGGCAGCAGCACACTTACCTGCGTGGCCGACCGATGACCGCGCAGTGGTGCCAATAGCCACTAGAAACTGCCGACTGCTTACTCCCAGACTTCTGTACCTGCTTACACAGGTACAGAAATTCCCGGGCAACTCACGCCGGTCCAGTGAGGTAACTATTACTGGCGAAAAAAAACAAGCATCGTAACTAACACTTGTGGCTTCGCCTGCGTTCATTAATCACTCACATCGCAGCCGCAATGGACGAGTGATCGGCGCATACGTGGTGACCGTCTCTGTCGCAGCGCGGCTTGAACCCGGTCCTGTGTACTGAACCAGCAAGGAAGAGCACACGCCAGCGGATAAGACTACTACGGATGGTGGTCTCAGCTGAGATACCACTCGCGCAAATGACGTCGCAGAAGCTGACGGGGACGGCTTCAGGAGCGAATACAGCAACGGCACCACTCGCGACCTGATCTGGCCACTATTGAAATGACCTGTCGGCGGTCCGCAAACTGGGCCGTGCACGCCTCACCCGCTGTCTGCACGTCGGTCGCTGGCAGCCGGCGGTTGTGGAAGGCTGACGTCTTCATCTACCATTTCTTTTGGAAATCACAATTTAAAATAATATTTAAGTAATCAAACATCCGAAAGCTTTAAGCAATCCAATAGCAGTGTGTTTGGTGTGATTCAACATCGGCCGGTTTTAGGCCATACACATCAATAAGCTAGGTTGGATTAAGTTACATCACTTTTAATTGACTACAGTTACATGCTATTTTCGTTGTATATATATACATATATATATATATATATATATATATATATGTATATATATATATATATATATATATATATATATATATATATATATATATATATATATACCGCTATTCCCAAAACCTTTTCCCATCTGCTGGTTAGGTGGAATAGCATGCATCTGCATTGTCAAATTTGTTTTCTTGTTTTACAAAAATGTGTTTCAATGGTGTTGATATTCTTTTCTTGGACGGATTTCAAAGATAGAAGTATGCCACCTTTAAGTGCTTATATATTTGGAAGTTTTTATTTTCCAAAGAAATGGCTATGAAACTAATTGAAATCACATCAGAAAACACCAGAAAAACAACATTGAGATAAAAATGGTCGAGGGACTCATTATGCATTTTTTAAAACAATTTTACACAATTTCTATCATTATCCACGGAAAAAATCAATCAATAGGTATTACTCACTTGTTATCTCATGATAACCTTCTCTTTATACTAAGTGTGAGACATTTTAACATAACACAGGACTTACAGTCATTATGTTCAAACCATCTTTAAGGGGAGGTTGTACCCAGCGGACCCAAGTTCTTCATTTCTTTACCAAACTCTTTTATACTTTGTAATAATATATTTGACCCCAATGCAATTGCTATGGAACAATCATTTTTTTCTATAAAACTGCCTTAGGCCATTACAAATCCAGATGGCGCTGTGCGCTGCGTCCGAAAGCCACCCTCCAGTTTTTGAAGCATACCTGCAAAAGGAATGGGGCATTTACACTCAAATTTTTGCTAGCTGTTTACAACCAAATAAGCTAGGTCCAAAACCTCAAAATAGTTACTCTTTATACCAAATAGTCATGTGACAGTCTAATTTCATAGGAAATCGAGAAAAGGGCTCGTGCGCACACCACAAAAAGGTCGTCATTGAGCAGTGTGGTGAAGTTCAGTGGGATGTTGTGTGTGTTGCAATAGTTTGTGATATGTTGTCTTTGGTTGTTGTATTTGGTCCAGTATGTGGGTGTGTGTTTAATTGTGGGGTCCGATGGCATGTTGTGCGCTGTGATCGTTGTTGATTTGGTAGGAGGTAGGAGTGTGTGGGTGCTGTGAGTCCTATGCGTAGTCGTGTTAGTGCCCGTTCTTTGAGTCTGGTGTTTTGGTTAATGTAGTGCCAGTATTCGTGTTTCGGGTGTGTTATTTCGTGGAGTTATGTTAGTGCTGTATCCCATGTTTGTTGTATGTGTCTGTTGGTGGTATGGCGTATTGTGGAGTAGTAATCAGATTGTGAATAGGGGCATTGTGTGGTATGCTTACTTCTGTGTTTGCGTGTTCCTTCCCATGAAGGTTTGTGTGACTTGGAATCCAGAGAAGTAGTGGGTGTTGTTGGATGGTTAGGTTTTATGTATGTGTAGCAGTTTGGGTACGAGGGGGTGTTTGTATTTGGTGCAGGGTGTTATGCTCTGCAATGTTGATATTGCGTCTGTGGCTATGGTGTTGTGTTCATTTATTTAAGTTGTAGATGGTGCAGTAGGCAGAAAAAAATTGTGTATAATTATGCGGTTCGTGTGGATACTGTGTCTTGCAAACGGGCACTTAAGAAGATACGGTGATAAGAGGCGGTGGTGCATTGATATACGGCGCCGCCGCTGTTCCCGTCTGCTGTGTATGCGATTTTGAGCAGTCTGTGCATATGATGTTGTAGTTGGCGTATTATGCTGCGAATTGTAAGAAGAGTTGTTGTATTTCTATGTGTGTATATGTGTTTTTCGGTTTGTCAATTAGGTAGCGTGTCTTGCGTGTTGGTTGTTTCAACCATGCAATGGGTGATGAGAGTGGTGTTGTTGTGGCGTTGTTGTGGCGTTGAGTGTTTTATATAACACTTTAGATATATCTAAAGTGTTTGCGAGTTGTTGTATGCGGCAGCCTATTGTAGGTTTTAGTGGTGTTGTTTATTGGTGGGCTACATCCCACTACCGACACTGACTACTCCAGGTGGGCATCCGAGAGGAAGGTGTGCTGGTACCCCGCAACTAACAGCGTGCCACAACCAGAGCACGCCACCACCTACGCAACATCACCTCATCCACCACTGCCATATTCACCTCCAAAACCGCATCATCCCACACCGCATGTACTGCCGGTCGCAGCAGCTACGCAGCTGCACTCTCATCACCTAGACACACACCCAGTCCAGCACCAGCACCCACCAGCACCAGCACCCACCAGCACCAGCACCCGCCAGCACCAGCACCCACCAGCACCAGCACCCACCAGCACCAGCACCCACCATACACACACCCAGTCCAGCACCAGCACCCACCAGACACACACCCAGTCCAGTGCCAGCACCCACCAGACACACACCCAGTCCAGCACCAGCACCCACCAGACACACACCCAGTCCAGCACCAGCACCCACCAGACACACAGCCAGTCCAGCACCAGCACCCACCAGACACACACCCAGTCTAGCACCAGCGCCCACCAGACACACACCCAGTCCAGCACCAGCACCCACCAGACACACACCCAGTCCAGCACCAGCACCCACCAGACACACACCCAGTCCAGCACCAGCACCCACCAGCACCCTGACATCCCACCAACCGCCGGCTCTCAGAGTCTGGCACACCTCCCTCCTCAACGCCACACGATCCTCGGCTCCCCGACCCACCGACCCTTGGACTCCACCGCCCACCACTACTTCTCACTCCACCCCGCCGCAAACCCGTCCTTTCCCACATCGAGTCCACCATGGACCCGGCCGTCGACCGCCTCCTCCCCACCTTGGGAACGGCCTTCTCCCACATCCTACCCGCCCACCTCTGGAACAGCCTCCTCCCACATCCAACCCGCCCACCTCGTGCACGGCCTTCTCCCACATCCAACCCGCCCACCTCGTGCATGGCCTTCTCCCACTTCCACCCCGCTCCAGGCCCGGCCTCATATGTGTTGGTGGCATATTTTGGTGGGGTATGGTACATGGCAGGGATTAAGTTTTGTAGTAATCAGTCGGTGTGTTGAAATATACCGCATATTGGCTAAATGGGGATAAAACATCGTTTTCCCCTCAGGGTTTGTCCGCACTAACTGTAACCGAAAATTCGGGCTCTTTCGGATGAGTGAAAAAAATTGCATGGGTGGAATTTTATTTGATTGCGGAGTGGAGTCAAGGAGGTTAAACCCGCTTTGATATGCTATGCGCCAACAGGCCACAGGGTTAAGAGTAGAAATTATTCGAGGAAGTGCCCCTCCATAAATTGTATACAGAAATGTACACCCTTGATCAAAACGAAGCAACGTCGGCTTTGTCACGTGACAATTGCGTAGCGGTTATTCGTGGTTGTGTGAGGTATTCATTCGATTGAACGTCCATGGGCGTACTATTAGATTTAAAAGAAAATCATGCCAAGCACATCAGATAAAGTAGCGAATGTGAAAATATGCCGCAACATTAACGTTGGCGACTGATCAAAGTTCAGTTCTCGGTTTCGGGTCCGACCAGGTTGTCGGTGGCGGGCGGTCGGCACGCCAAATGACAGATGAGCTCCAGAATGTACTTCCACAAGACAAGTCGCAAATTAGCAATATTATCGATGCATCTCTTTCTCTGCCTTCTCCCCCTTTCTTTCTCTCTCTCTATCTCTCTCTCTCTCTCTCTCTCTCTCTCTATCTCTCTCTCTCTCTCTCTCTCTCTCTCTCTCTCTCTCTCTCTCTCTCTCTCTCTCTCTCTCTCTCTCTCTCTCTCTCTCTCTCTCTCTCTCTCTCTCTCTCTCTCTCTCTCTCTCTCTCTCTCTCTCTCTCTCTCTCTCTCTCTCTCTCTCTCTCTCTCTCTCTCTCTCTCTCTCTCTCTCTCTCTCTCTCTCTCTCTCTCTCTCTCTCTCTCTCTCTCTCTCTCTCTCTCTCTCTCTCTCTCTCTCTCTCTCTCTCTCCTCTCTCTCTTTATCTCTCTCTCTCTCTCTCTCTCTCTCTCTCTCTTTCCCTTTTCATATATCACCCCTTGAACACCAACACATTGCTGTCTTTTCGCCACCTCATGCATTGTGTCAAGAGTCGTTTTTGTATTTACTGTACCTCGGAAGCGTTTTGATGCGGTGGTCACATTATGTGTGAATAATTAAAAAGTCAACGTGATGTCATTGTTTAGCCTTATGAAATACTAAAATATTTACTCAACAGCTGATGAAGATCCCGAGGCGGAACTGAATCCGGTTTTCCTCAAAACCATCTTTGACTTCACGCTTTAGCTAGCCTCTATCGTAACCACCGATTTTTTGTCTTCTTAGCTGCAGATGCCACCTTGTCCGCATTACCATTGCCGGCTGACGCCCGTCGATGATCGTAAGCAATCCCTGGCGGTTGCATGAGCCCCCTGCACTGGCGAGGTCTAAAACTGAAATATAGTGACCATGAATATGGGTGTTTCGTCTACTCAACATGCGTGACTTCAGAACACTCTGGGTAAAAGGCAATGTGTCTTGGTCTGCGTGTTCCAAGCATGATGCCCGCAACTAGGCCGCTGTAGAAGGCCTAATGACAGATTGAATAATATCGAGACAACAGAGATATCGATGGAAATTAAGTTGCCAATGAAATTCGATATGATTTAGGGGCGGGTTTATGAGTCCACATAACGTAGAATGCGTATAGCTGTTATGTGCGTGTATCTTTTACTTGGGTGGAACTACTTGGTATTTTAACATGAGCAAACTGTATATGCCCATGACGCAGTTTTATTCACAGAGGGTAGTATTGCAACACTTAAGGGTGCCTGTCAATGGTGCAATCGCCGGGGTTCTCCACTTTAAGTTGCTCCAGTCGAAAATCGGCAGCTGCATATTCGCCTGAAGTGCTGAAGAGACATGTTGCCATCATCGCCCGCAGTATTCCGATATCACACCGGAGTGGTGGGGGCAACTACCGGGAGGACGACATGGAGTTACCGGAACGGCCGGTCGGAAGATCCCGGCCTGCCCTGTGGCCTCACATCACGTCACTATAAAGTGAACGGCCGCACCAGGTGACCAGCGCAGCCAAGAGGTCAGCGCGTCAGTGGCCTAACGACGTCCACCCGAGTCGGTCTTAGCCGGGCGCACGGCCAACATGGAGCAGCTGGTGTACCGCAGCTGCCTCGCAGGTACTGATAACAATACCGCCGCGCGATGTTCTGAGTTTTGTCGCAATTATATGGCAGATTCGTATATTGCATGTGTACTGAGTTGATATATATATAATATTGTACGTTAACTTGTAATTTGAGCTACCTAAAATTTCCAAAGTCAACATTGCGGACTGGAAGCAAATATGTTTTCCTGCCGACATAGTACCGATGGCGGAAATGGAGCGGCTTTCTCACTAAGCAATGTATCCGCGATCGTCAGTCTCATGTCTGATGGAGCCGAATAATGCAACCGAGAAGGCACGGCTTCTTGATATTTAATATCCAATCTGGACGACCTGCGTCTGGACAGATAGTCGGCCAGGCTTGATCATGGTAGCATTGACAAATCATTTTATTCGTGATGTTCATTTTCAAGATTCTAGCTGACACAGCAGCTGGCATGTCGGTGATTGGTTATGATTGGGAATAGATCATGGACATTCGCTTAATTCAATTCGCATGCATATATGTGTTTGCAATTTAGAAGCAAACAACTCGAAGACCAACACCAGCAATGTAATTTCAGGAAGTAAAAGTAACATAACGTCAATTGAAGGCGTGATCCGTTATTCAGAGGCATGAAATCCATACTATCAATTTTAGTCCACGAAGGACTAAATCACAGTGTGAAGCGACTAGATATAACTATTTTTGCCACCGACTGACTTGATCGACATGACTTCAACACTTAATTGATCAACTTGAAAAGTATGCCTACTGTGTCGTAAAGGGATAAAAACTGGCGTTTGCAGAATTCAATGTTCTATAGCGACATATCGGAGGAAGTATCAAAAGAACTGTTTCGTCGAACAATTGTCCGTTTGTTTTTAATATGAAAAAAATCATTTAAATTTCTGGACGAAGCCTTTTCAAGTTTTTGAAGGCACCCTCTTCAACTGAGCAAAAACAAGCTTACACACGCAATGTGCTGGTGTGTCAGCTTACACATGCATCATGCTAGTGTGTCAACTAACAGACGCAATGGTGCTAGTGCGTCAGCTGGCATAAGCAATTTGGTAGTGTGTCAGCCTATACATGCAATGTGCTAGTGTGTCTGCTTACACATGCAATGCACTAGTATGTCAGCTTGCATGCGCAATGTAGTGTTGTGTCAGGCTATACGCGCAATGTGCCAGTATGTCAGCCTACACACGCAATGTTCAGGTGTGTCAGCTTACACATGCAATGTACCAGCATGTCAGCTTGCGCAAGCACTTGGATTCGCGCCCACACGCGAACCCACCAGCCACGGCCACGCCACGGTCACGCATGATGTGCCAGAAACTCCATATGATGGTGTACATAAATGCTTAATGATTGATAGGATGGAATTCTTTCGCTAATTCTGGGCCGCTTTAGCTTCTATTTGATATACGGCGTAAACACATCCCTGATTTAAAAAAATACTACAACCAAAATCACCTTTCAGTACGAACTTGCTTCTGACCATAGTAGAAAGGTGCACACCTATTGAACGATATGTGAACATCCTTTGGTGCTCTTTTCAATGCTTTTGTGAAAAAAAGAAGAAAAGTGATTATTTTTTGTTGAATTTCGTTTTTATATTGTTTTCATCTTAGCTGAGATTATGCTCATTAATGTCAGTTCTAGCCATTGTCATGCCTTATACTATTGTGACCAGGCGTCTACTTTTTGCTGTTTCTTTTCCAACTCTGAATTAAACATCATATATAAATTGTTGAAAACGGGGCGATTCGCGTCCTTATCACCACAATTTGGTTGTGGAAGCAAGGCTGACTCTGCGTCAAGGTTCAACATTGCATTATCGCTACTTCCATGGGGACCAAGTTTGTTGTGCACTCAATGTGGGCTAAAGGGCAAATCTCCCTCACAATCATGTTGTGGGTCCCATGAAATCGCGTTGGGGTTCGAAAATATTATGCCCTGTCCCCAAAACTCATATTTCGGAGCCAAAATTATCCTCTGGATCACAAAACATGGGTGTCGGGAGTCCGAAAACTCTCGCAGGGGCCCGAAAAAATCGCGCTGAGGCCCCCATAATCGTGCTGGGTCCAAAAATGCACGTCGGTCCCCCAAAAAAATCCCGTCGAGGACCCACCTCAGTACAGAGGGGCCCCGAAAACTCGAACCTGGTCACGAAAAGTCTCGCCGGGGACTGTAAACATCGTGCTGAGCCATACATATTCCCGTTAGGGCCAGAAAACCTCGTGCTGGGTACCCCAAATGAATACAGCGGGATCCCGAAGCGTCGTGCCGAGGCCCAAAAATATCACCGCTGGCCGTAAAATCGGCGCTTGGGCCCCACAATTTCCATTAGTGCAGCACAAATTGGTGCAGAGGGACCAAATATATGCAGCGAAGCATACAATGCTCAATTAAGGTTCTAAAAATTGCGCCAGAGTAACATTCTAGTACTCTTGAGTAGGTTTTCGGGTCCACCAGGACCCGAAAACCCACTCAGGAGTACTAGAAATTGCGCTATACACCGCCAAAAATCGCGTGCAGCTCCGAATAAGATGTAATTGGTCCCGCAAACATCGTGCTTGGGCCCCAAAACCGATCCGTGACTCCGCAGAGTCATGCCGGGCACCGGAGAAGGGCCCCGGTTCTGAACAAAATTCAGAAGAGATGCTCAAGAATCGTAGTGGGACCTGAAAACTCACGCCGGGATCCGAATAGCACGTCTTAGGGCCCCACATCTTAAGTGGGGGCCCGAAAATTCGCGTGACTTGGCCCGAAAGATCGCGCCGGAACTTCGAAAATCTCATCGTGGCAAAGCACAAATTGTCTGGATCCCAAATAATTGCGGCTGGCCAAAAAAAATCGCATCGGGAACGGTAAAAAATCAAGCAGACGCGAAACATAAGCAGTAATACAGAAAAATGAACGTCCAAGACAGGAATATCGCATTGGAGCCACATAATTCGTGCCAGAGATCACTGAAAATCGAGATACACCCTGAAAGCAAACATATTTGGGCCCGTAACATCGCGGCGTCGCAAACAAATATGGTGCAGGCAGTCTGAGGAATCATTCCGAATCCGGGAAAAGTGAACCAGGTTACGAAAAATTCAGAAGAAACCCCTTAAAATCGTTTTGAACCCATGGAACTCGCGTCGAAGCCACGGAACCTTGCGCCTGGATCCGCATAAATCGTGCCGGGATCTAGAGAAGTCGCTCCGGAGCCTCCAAAATTGCGCTTGGGTTTAAAAATTTGCTTCGATTTCCCCAGATAAATACAGCGGAGCCACAAAAGTACACAATGAGGTCGAATTCGCACCGGGGCCTAGAAAGAGCACCGAGTCTCGCAAATGGTGATAGAGCTTTGAAATATGTGCTGGACCCTAAATAAATATACCGGGAGCCCTCAAATATACACCGGTGGCCCTCAAAGCACCCTGGCCCACAACGGCATCATGGAAGACAGAAGACCCGAAAAACAGGTTGGAGATAGCAGAAAGTTACCTTATACTAGGAAATGCGCCAGCACTGAATGTGCACACTGGGTCTTCAAAACGCGCCGGCCCCTCAAAAACATCGTGGACCCACAAAAAGATCAGCAAAGCCTCTAAAAGCGCCGTGGTTGCAAAAACGTGTCGAGGCCCGATCAAAACTGTGCTGGAGCCCTAAAACACATGAATACACGAAAATGATAACCCACGGATCCAGCAACAAACACTGAACCAGCGCCTCGATTCGGTAGCCAGTCTGAAAACATATCTAAACTAAGAGATGAGGTGCATCAAATACCAAGGATAAGGGGTAACAAGGATTACTTGCCACCAGGAAATATGGGCAGAACAGAAGTTTATCGACCTGAATTCATCGAATTGCTTCAGCGAACCACCACACGAAACATTCCATGCCGTTAAGTATGCCACAAGCCTACCATGTTACAGTAGCAAAACGTAGGGGACCTAGAATGAACCGCAGAACTGCACGAAGTGTCGCGAATGCGCCAGATGCGCAGGCCAGTAGTGCACGTGCACGAACATTGGAGTGATGACGAACGGTATTATTGATGGAAGTTCGTGAAATAGGCAAGTTTTGCACTTTTGAAAACGATTTGCCACCGTGCAATTTAAGCAGTAAAATTTAAGCTTTCAGGGGATGCCAGAAAAGAGAACAGAACAGAGCTTAAACAGGATGAGCTTAAGATCCACAGGACAGTTAGCTTGTCACTACCTATTTTAGTGATAAAACACACTTAGAATGGGCCAATTTAGATAGTGGCTGAAATTCGGGGTATTATTCAAATTTGGTAGGTGGGGTCCTCCGCCAATTCCGTTTGCCCACCCTGGACACACATACTAGGTACGCGTCTGCACTGGGTCAAGGTGGTCCAGTTATGTAAGGTTTATTCACATCAGCCCTTCAGATGTATATTTTAGCGTGATGTTTATGAATGGCCTCACGAAGGATTAACTGCAGCATGGGTGAATAAGGAGCATTACTGATGGGGCCCAATGCATGAAGACAAGAGTGCCGCCAACTCAGTGGGTGGGGCCAAGGCCAGGATCCCAGCAAGCAACCATGTCATGGGCCAGCGGTGGCGCTACGCGGGCTGGAACGATGGCCCGACGCAGGCAGCCCGCGCAGATCCTGCGCCAACAGTCATATTGAAAGTATGATGGCCCCGTAACGCGGGACCATCGCGAGCAGCCCACAATAATCCTGTCGAAGGGCTGGATGTGGGCACCCCACACGGGTTCCACTTGGGCAATCCACGCAGATGGTGCCGAAAGTCATATGGTATGGTACGGTACGGTGACCCCGTGGAGAGAGCACACCGCGGACAGCTCACATTTATACCGAGAATATGCACGCATTAAACGCGAAACATTAAACTACTATCGGGGACATAATGGCTCCCGTCGTATATTTGTTAGTCGGCCGCAGGAAAGAACGAGGCGAAGGACAGTCCATGTCATTCAGAGTTAGTCTGACTTTTAATGAGGTCCACGATCATAATTTAGAATTCGTCAAGGCTTTCGCCGTGTCACTCCCAGATACTAATTAGCCAGTGGAAGTCGAAGTTTGTGTAGCTTAGCGGCAGGTATTAGCTGCCGTCTCTTCCGCAAGTAAACCTCCAGTTGGTGGTGGCACTCGACTGCCAGCGACGACGCCACCATCAAGTGAATGACTAGACGTAATTGTTGCAGCGGAACCTTAAACGACGTGTGCCAACGGTTTGCGAAACATCATGACTTAAACTGTAATACCGGCTTGCAGCAATAGGTTGTCAGGCATGAAAATCCAATGCCAACTTCCGCCTAGATGAAAGCCGACAGGACTATGGTGACGAACAAGCTTTAGTGCGCAACAGCAGCGTGCTGTTCGTCTAGCATTGTTTGCGTGCCGGGGTCACCACTTGTAGGTACTGCACCACACAGTCGGTCACGTTATATGAAAGTTTGTCCTGGCACAAAGATGCACACCTCTGACTCCAGTAGTCCGTGCCTCACAACTGAGACGACCGCTGTCATGCTGGCTAGCAATCAACTGACAAGTCCAGGGAGAACTTTGCTCACAGTATGGCGTGTTTATTCAATTCATTGTTTCTGTATTTATTTTCCATTGAAGGTATACATTGGCATGTCTTTTCACATCATGTGCACACAATGTTTATCTTCTTGTTCTATACTACATACATTATCTTGTTCTATACTACTCTTTACACAATTTATTTCATCTTCATCGTATTTCTTTGTCCATGTATTACGTGACTTTGATATTATGACGTCACTCTACGGTGGACATAGGTAAACGGCCGGACGGATCCACCTGAACGCATGGTTCGCTAAACCCGCTACTACCTTTTAGGTCACGGAATATCCTGAAAGTCCAAATCCTGCATGAGTCTCGCTAGTGGCGGATCATGTGTGCAGACAATTTCCTCACATGGATATAGATTCAGGATTTTTCTATGGTCGGGGAGGGAAAATCGGGAATCGTGAGCTCGGGCTATGTTGCTTTGCCAGCTACATTTTAGCCGTGTATCTAACGTGCGTACTTCTGAATTTAGTTTCACGTATGATGCTGACCCGACCTCACCTACCCTGTCTGGGCCCTTCTTCACTATAATCAATATACATACCAAAAAATATGTTAGTTATTCAAAACAATGCCGAAAGAAAACAAATTCTGTCTTCTCTCTCACCAATTTTCGGGATTTCCGTCCAGGTCCATGCATTGATCTAACATGACTCCTGCTGCGTTCGTTATCGATCAAAATGCAAATGCAAGGTGTGTTTCGAGCTTTTTAAGACGGATGCTTTTGAACGATGTTTTACATTTTATCCCTGCTCGTGAAGATCGGGAGTTAGTGGGTGGGAGAGGACTTTCGAGAGCCATCTGGCACGGCCAAGGTGGATTTGCTGGTCGGTCTGGTGAGGGAAATTTTACCATCGTCCTCTTCATCTCGGATGACAAAATCTAACACCAGCTTGACGACATAAACAAACAAAATCAACTGTGGCTTCTAGAAGTAAAAAGCGTGTTTTACATGACTAACAGGTGCGAACAGATTGTTTCACATTGAACGCACTCGGGCGTGGAAAGAATGCAAGCGTGGGAATACAAGCGTAACGGAAAATTATGATCACCAACCGTTTAGCTATTACTTATTGCGATAATAGCATGCTGCATACCAGAATGTCACTGACAGCTGCGTGTGTCACGTATATTTCCAGATCTTGTCCATATGCGCAGAATTGCTCCAGAATATGTATATAAGTCATAAGTTCAGAGACTGGATAATGAATGAAAGAAAGCTTGTTGCCTCCATGCTTGGTCAGTATTTTTCAATTGCAGAGTTATTTAGGGGGCACATTGGATAATAGCTGGAATTCCTCAATGTGTCATATCCGACATGCCATAGCCCTCAATCTCTCCTATCTCATCCCTAACCTATTTCATCCATCATTTGTTGTTGTGCCAGCATTTCATCATTGCTGGTACCAGAATGATCACCAGCTACTCGCTATAGATGTATAGCTCAGCAAAGCAAATACGTGCATGCAATCACTCCTATTTGGCCAAGAGAAAACACATTTCGATTTGAGCTCATCTTTCCGCTCGCATTTCCTGTTGCACGGTGCATTTCATACCTACATTTTCTACGGATTATATATATTCCGGACCATAGGAGGGCTACTTAAGCTCCTGTGCAAGCTAGTTTGTCCAATAGTTTCATGCTATATTGATAATGCATGAATGCTGATCGGGTCTCGCCTTTTAAGACTATGCTTACATTCATTAGAATTAAAAAAAGGAATGTGCTAATCATCTACGAAAAAGAAGAACGGGCCCGCTGTTGAACCTGATATGGCTAATATTTTCAAAATATGGTTCATCCGCTGTGATTTCAGTCGTCACACTGGGACTTGCGACGGGGCAAAGCTTCCAGGTACTGGGTACCACCGTGGTGGACGACTCGTTCTTCGTGGTTGGCGAGCTCAGACCGGACGAGACACTGCAGCAATTCACCAGGTGGGTCCCGAGACACTGCAGCAGTTCACCAGGTGTGTACCGAGACACTGCAGCAGTTCACCAGGTGTGCTCCGAGACAATGCAGCAGTTCACCAGGTGGGTCCCGAGACACTGCAGCAGTTCACCAGGTGTGTACCGAGACACTGCAGCAGTTCACCAGGTGGGCTCCGAGACAATGCAGCAGTTCACCAGGTGGGTCCCGAGACACTGCAGCAGTTCACCAGGTGGGTTCCAAGTCACTGCAGCAGGTCACTAGGTGGGCCCAGAGACACTGTAGCAGTTCACCAGGTGGTTCCCGAGGAACTGAAGCAGTTCACCAATTGGGTCCCGAAACACTCCAGCAGTTCACCGGGTGGGTCCCGAGGACCTGAAGGAGTTCACCAAGTAGGTCCGGAGTCACTGGAGCAGTTCACCTGGTGGATCCCGAGGAACTGCAGCAGTTCACCAAGTGGGTTGCGATGAACTACAGCAGTTCATCAAGTGGGTTCCTATGAACTGCAGTAGTTCACAAAGTGGGTATCGAGACACTGCAGCGGTTCACCCGGTGGGTATCGAGACACTGCAACAGTTCATCAGGAGGGCCCCGAGGCACTGCAGGAGTTCACCAGATGGGTCCTGAGGCACTTCCCTGGTCAGCCACAAAGGGTGTCCAACCTTTCTCATTCTTATTTCCCTCTTGAGAAGGAACCTATACTTGCCTCGAAGTTGTCTATTTTTTAGCATCGTGCATATCTGATATGCATCTAAGATTGAAGATAACTGTTCACACCCACTGAGCCCCGAATGGTCCTGAGCTGATTGCACTTCCCTTGCTAGTGTGCAATCACAGAGCACAGAGCAAGACGGAGCACAGAGCAAGGCGTAGTGTGCAATCACATTGCCCCTCACTGACAAGTGACATGCTGAGTTGTAAGAACGAATCGAAACATGCTGCAAAAGGATACGCATATGTTCCAGTTGTAGGGAAGCTGTGAAGAAGTAACCACCCAAGCGCAAAGTGTTCACCACCTACCTACCACATTACCATCACAGTAAAGATAGTTGATTAATATGTTCTGCGAGCTTCTGCGCATGAATCAGTTTGAATATTTGCCATTAATTAAACCGAGTTTTCAAATGCACAAAATTGCCCGGTTTTCACGGAAACGTTACGCTTCAAGCATAAGGTGACATAACTGCGCACATTGGGGTGAAAAGAAAAGACGCATGTCCTTGGAAATATCAAAACGTTTCTTATATAAAATAAAACATTAATTAGTTGATAAGTTCAGGCAGGATGATGCATTTTACGTCAGTCAACGGATAATTAACCGCACTATCGCTCAATGCAATACTTTTTAATAAAGCAATGCAACGGGAGAAAACCGGTTAGATAATCGGCGCCGAATGTTGGACGATAGTTCTTTCATCTTCTGCGAAAAGTGATGATCCAAAAAATGGCTTGATGGTCAGCTTTACATCAGTCAACAGATAATGAGCTACATTGCTGAATGCCATGGTTCTTTAGCGGGGTAATGAAATGCTTGAAGCTAGTCAGATGTTCACCGCTTGATCATGGAATAATGACTGTTTAGCAGTAACGTGACTATATAAATCGATTGAATGGTGGTGAACCATATATGAAATAAAAAATAGTGACATACACTACTTTTTCCATACATAGTTTTCTCAATAACGCCTGGGATTGCGAAGATTTTAAAAATAAATGCCTGTCTGTTAGCATCTTCGATTCTGATTCGTCCTATGCGAGGCTCTAGTTTCACTGACCAGTCGAATTTGGTATGTGCAAGAAATCCCACCTAGTGAAAATTCCTTTAAGGAATTTTCACTTTGCCAAGTGCCAAGTTCACTTTGTCTACACTTGGCGCTTGACACGTAACGTTCTTCCCGACTATCGAAGCAGAAATGCACGTTAGCAATAAGCACCCCTATCTATAGCTACATGGCTCCGTGGCTAAATCCCGCTATAGCTGCATGGCGAATTATCCACTACCAAGCACTAAATAATCATGAAAGTATTGCAATGATAACAGAAAATGGCTCGTTTGGAACAATTTAAAATGTTAAATATGAATGGATGTATATTCAAAGCGAAGTACAAAATTCATTTCCCACTTGTCGAAGTATTTCAATGAAGAAGCACATTGAATATATATTTAATTACCTTGCATTCTAGCATTTATAATCATTACTACGCTTCCATAATGAAATTCCTCGACCAGAATGAAATTTCGCTGAACTAAGAGAGCATAGCATGACTTGAATTATGCTAACGGATCTCGTATCGCGCTGGATTCGATCGGATTGCACACCGGTTTGGCAAAGAGACTCATCATTTGCTTGTTCTTCATGCGGTTACTTGTATTGGTGTTCTTCCTTGTTATTGTTAGCTGTGGGATTTGCATAAAACTGCATGCTGTATACCAGGTTAGCCCGTCTTGCGATTTTTCTTCTAGGTAAATCAGATTCACATTTAATTAACTAGAACTGCCAGGAAAATACTGAGTTCGTAGTTTGGGTGTTCATTGTTCAGAAAGATATATTAGTTGAAGAAGCTGAAATTTTGTTGGTTGCGGAAGTTATATGTCGTTATCTAGGTTGCTTGTATTACAGGCAATGTATCAGAACGCGATCTAACTCAGGGACGGATGCAATCGGGAGATGAGGAGCGAACCCTTTGGATGGCCAGACGAAATCCTATGGCGCCCTCCTGGAAACGTAGAGTCCTTCCGGCATGCGAGAGTGCACCTCATCCCCCTTGAATTTTTCAGACGATGGCGTCCCTCTGAGTACAAAATGCGCCCTTCCAGGACCATCGAGGGCAACCCTCTCCTTCGTGCCCTCTTGGCACGAAGGAGGGGTTGCCCTCCTTAGCGAGATGCGTTACGAAATCTAGTGTTCTGACTTAATATAATTAACTTGCAAGGGAGATCAATGACGAATATATCGTACAGGTTTATCACGCTCATAAATTTCTCTAACGATCCTTTTTCTTCAAACATCTGGCAGTTATCAGACTTCGTATGTCGTCTGTCTTTCGTTTTCTTCTATGTACATGCATGAAATCCATATCCCATGAGTAGCTCTTGCTTGCGCTTCCATGCGAACTGATGGTGTGCGAGTGCCTATGCCTAAGCTTTCTAATTTTCAGCTGTTGGCACCCAATTACAGTATCACTGTCTGATCTGCGCCAGGACGGCATTTCCATGCACGTATCAATGCATACCTCGTTTCTACAGATAATGCGATCGGGCTAACTATTGGACTAATTTAACGGCCTCTTACCAAGGTCAACGGAGCGCCAGTTAGATATCGGCGTGGGCGCGCCTTGCGCCGCCTTGCGTCGCTTGCTTCCGGTTCGTTTGACCGACCGTAGACAATGGTGTAGCCGTGTGCACTGTGCACTGATCCATCGGCACTCCGGACAAAGCCGCACCCGTGCGCTTGTTTGTGTAAATACCTCCGCCATCTGTCATTCTCTTCCTCAGGTGGCTAACGGTTCAACCGGTCTTCGATAGGCTGGTTTGTGAGGCACTTGCGCTGCGCCCAAGTCAAATATTATCAGAGGTGCACTCACACCTGACATGGAAGAAGTCGATTCATTTTGCCAGAGGTAAACCTATTCCAGACATGGCAGCATGTCGCATGCAAGGTGGAATAATTTCTGTCATAAGTAGCACATATTTCAGTGTTGGAAATGGGATCGATTTCTGCATGCGCACAGTGAGAACATCAGCACTCCACGGAATTCAACTTCGGTTATAACGCTTAAATACCTGCTTCTGCGTGGATGCACTGGGCATAAAACGATATTCTCCACACGTTGAGTGTCGAAGACGATTATTTGTTGTTCATTAGCCATTCGCGATTGACAGCAATTTGCGTCAGGGCCACATGAGTGCTCAGGATACCTAGAAAACATCAAAAGGAATCGCAGCTCATACAGCTCTACGCTAACAATGGATTGCTCTGGATCTGTTTGTCGTGTTTGTCGTGGAATATCTCAGCCATTTGACCAGTAGCATCTAAGCGAACTCCTGCAGAAACATTTCATGCAATAGCTGGCAAGTATAGCGTATGGGTGCAAGTTCTTTATACTCATCTCACAGGGAAGCCAGATTTGAGTACGTGCAGAAGTGGTCGCACTTGAGCCGGCAGACAAATATGTGGCCGTGGCGACGGCCTTCCGCGGCGGATCTGGAATGTGGAGGCTGACGTTTTTGCCAGATGTTTGACGATAAGGTCGTGTTGAGCTGTTGTCAGCTCTCATGTGTGCGTGTGTGGGTGTGTGTGCCTCTCTCTCTCTCTCTCTCTCTCTCTCTCGCTCTCTCTCTCTCTCTCTCTCTCTCTCTCTCTCTCTCTCTCTCTCTCTCTCTCTCTCTCTCTCTCTCTCTCTCTCTCTCTCTCTCTCTCTCTCTCTCTCTCTCTCTCTCTGTGTGTGTGTGTGTGTGTGTGTGTGTGTGTGTGTGTGTGTGTGTGTGTGTGTGTGTGTGTGTGTGTGTGTGTGTGTGTGTGTGTGTGTGTGTGTGTGTGTGTGTGTGTGTGTGTATGTGTGTGTGTGTGTGTGTGTGTGTGTGTGGTTGAATTTTGGCAGCCTGCCACCATGTGGTGATGTCGGCTAGTTCCGGTTGTTGAGAGGAGGTGTGAGAGAGTGAGTAGTGTAGGGTAGGAGGATTAAACTGAGGGAGGTTGGGTTAGTCGATCTATTGAGCGATGTTGAAGTGGAGTTGAAGTCGTCTTGAAGAGTAGAGTTGAGTTGGTCCGGATGGCTTGAGGATATAGAGATAGTGTAGTAGAGTTCTTTGAAAGCCGGAGATAATATAGTCGAGCAGAGATGTCAGTCCGGTAGGTGCCACATTGGGGTGTGGGGTGTAGTGAGGGAGGGTAGGGTTATCTCCATATATTGAACATTGCAAGGAGATGTTTTTCTTTCTTTTTGGAATGCATCTTACTTTTTTTCTTTGTTCATGTTTTCTTTCGTTTTTCATCGTATATTTTCCTTCTTTCTCTTTTTACATTTTTTTCTGTTCATTTTGTTTCCTTTTCCTTTTTCAAAATTGTTTCCATTATGTGTGTTATATTGAGGAAGTGGAAGAGGTTTTCGTGTAATGCTGGATGGTGGTCGGTGAGCAGCGTGATGAGGTTCAGTGGGATGTCGTGTGTGGTACAACAGTCTGTGATATGTTGCTTTGGTTGTTGTATTTGGTGCAGTATATGGGCATGTGTTTAATTGTGAGGGTTCGATGACATGTTGTGCATTGTGGTCGTTGTTGACTTGGCAGGAGGTAGGAGTGTGTGAGTGCTGCGTGTCCCATGCGTGTTATTGTCCGTTCTTTGCGTCTGGTGTTTTTTGTTAATGGAGTGCCAATATTCGTGTTTTGGTTGTATTTCGTGTAGCTGTGTTAGTGCTGCATCCCATGATTGTTGTACGTGTTTGTTGATGGGCTGGCGTAGTGTGGGGTACTAATCGAATTGTGAATAGGGATATTGTGTGGTTTGTTGTAATGCTATGGCTATGTTTGCTTCTGTGTCTGCGTGTTCGTTGCCAGGTATGTTTGTGAAACTTGGGGGATCCAGAGAAGTAGTGGGCGTTGTTGGATGGATAGCTTTGATGTATGTGTAGTATTTGACGCATGAGGGGTGCTTGTATTTGGTGTAGGATGTTATGCTTGTAGTGCTGATTTCGCGTTTGTAGCTATGCTATTGTGTTTCTTTTTCATGTTGTAGATGGTGCAGCACGCCGAATAGATTGCGTATAATTCTGCTGTGTATGCGGATGCTGCGTCGTGCAGAAGGGCACATAAGATGACACGGGGCGGTGCTGCATTGGCATGCAGCACCACCGCTGTGCCCGTCTGCTTTGTGTGATTTTGAGCCGTCTGCAAATATGATGTTGTAGTTGGCGTATTGTGCTGTGAATTGTAAGAAGGGTTATTGTATTTATATGTGTGTATATGTGTTTTTCGGTTTGTCAATTAGGTAGTATGTCTTCATTGTTGGTTATTTCCACTATGCAATGGGTGGTGGGAATGGCGTTGTTATGGGGAGTGTCATATCTAAAGTATTTGCGTGTTTTGTATGCGGCAACCTATTATATTTTTTTTGTGTTGTTCTCATGAGTTGGTGTACGCGTACTGTGCGGAGTTTTAGTGTCTGGTGCATGGGTGTTGTTCAGTGAGTTGTGTCTTGCAGTGATATCTAAGCAGTGCCTCTGTGCGTTTGTGTTTTAGTTCTGGGATGTTCCTGTATATATGAAGGGCAAGATAGGGTGATGTGATGTATGCTCCGGTGACTATTTTGAGGCAATGGAGTTGAAGCGTGTCTATAATTTTGAGGTTTGATTAGGCTCCGTTTTCGAATAGTGGAGAACCGTATTTCATGATAAGCCAAATGGTTGCTTTGTATAGTTTTAGTAGTGAAGTTCGTTCGGATCCCCAGTGTGCCAGAAAGTGCTCGTAGTATGTTTATTCTTTTTGATACGAGTTTTTGCATGTCTAGGATATGTGACCAAGGGTCTAAAAGTGGTTGGTGATAACCGAATTTAGAGGTAAAATGAAGAGTAAGGGACTTAGAATAGAGCCTTGCATTAATCCGGTTGTGGGGAAGTTCGTGTCTGAAGTGTGGCGCCAAATTTTGACCTGAATGATCTGCTAAGTAGATAGAAGTGTAGGTAGTGTATTAGTCTTCCTTGTATGTCTAGATTGCATAAGTGTTGTAGTAGGCCTGTTATGTTGATGGCGTTGTAAGCTTGTTTTAAATCAAGGAAGACTACGACCGTGGAGCTTTCCTTTGCCACCGCTTCCTGGATGTGTGTGACGAGGTAAGTAACATTGTCTAAGCATTCTCGATTAGGAAGGAAATCCTGATTGCATAGGAGAGATAAATTTTTGTGTTTGGATGATGTAGAGAGGCCTTTTTTGATAAGGCGTTCGAACAGTTTGTGGAAGCAGCTAGTGAGTGCGATGGGGCGATAGCAGGTGCAGAGAGTTGAGTCCGTGTTTGGTTTTGGTATTGGTATGAGCAGATCATGTAACCAGGATTCTCGTTATGCATGTGTGGCCCATGACGTGTTGTAGGTGTCGAGTATTGTGTGTAGTTCTGATGTTGGTAGGTGTTTGAAAAAGAAGAAGTAGTGTATACTGTCTGGTCCTACACTTGTGTTACCTGTCTGTGTGATTGCAAATTGTTGTTATGTGAGTGTAAATATAATGTTGTAAAGATGTGTGCGTGTGTGTCTGATTGTGGGTGGTGGTGGTGGTGGTGGTGGGGGGGGGGTTTGGGGTCGTGGGAGTGTAGATGACCTAATGCGATAGTGGTGTGAGAATACGTTTGCTATTGTTTATGGGCCTGTTGTGGTGTTGTTGTTGTGTCTGAGTGTGATGGCTTTGATTGGAAGTCTTTGTCTGTGTATGAATGCTTTTAAAAGTGTTCAAATTTCGCCGAGAGGTGTATGTCTGTTAAATTGAGTGCAAGATGTGTTCGAAGAGGTCTTCTTTCGCGTTTTTGATTGTTGTTTTAGTGTGTTCTGAGCTGTTTGTATATGGTGTGTCTCTGGTGTGCGGTGTCTTTCGTGTCTGTGACTTGCGTGATTACTTACACGAATCGCCCAGTAGCATTTGTCATTCCGCCAGGGAGCCACGCGAGGTTTGTGTTGGTGTCGTGGTTTTCGTGGTTTTCGTGTCTGTGGTTTTGTTTGTGGTATGTGCTGATGTGCTGTGGTGATGAGGATATCTGCGAATTGTTCTGGTGATATTTGAGGAGTGTTGGCTGTTGGCGCTCCTAAAGATTATCGAAAGGTAGTCCAGGAACCTTTTTTAGAGGGCTTGAGATTGGGTGGGCCAATGGTGCCAATGGTCGGCATTTGGTTAAAGGTAATGGGAATGGGTGCGTTGTCGCTGAAATAGGCTAGGCGTGATGATGCCAGGGTTGCATACGGGGTTGTAGGGAGGTGGGAGCTAACTGGGGCAAGGTAGGTTGGTGTTCCGGTGTTGAATATGGTGAGGATATGTTTGGTCGCTAGTATGATGAGTGTGAGTGATCTGTTGTCAGGCGCTATTGTGCGGGTGTTCCGTAGTGGAAAGTGTGAGTTAAAGTATCCAGTTAGTGTAGTTAGTACGACTTGGGTGTTAATTTGGTCAAGTGCTTTGTCTAGTTCCGAAAGGGTTTCTCTGCTTCGTCCGGGGGGTCGAGTATGTAAATGAATGTGTATGCTGTATTGCGGAGGTGTATTTCGGGAAATAGTATATCTGCTGTGGTGTTTAAGTGCATCAGGCGGTGAGGTGTCGTATTCTTAGTGTATGTGCAAACACTGCCTGATCTGTGTGTGTTGTGTGTGTCTTGTCTGTGTAATGTGCATTGAGGAATGTTGAATTGATACGAGTCGTTGTATTTGAAGTGGGTTTCTTGTAGGCAGCGCTGTGTGATTTGTTTGTAGTGCATGGTGTTTGAATTCTGGCCAGTGTCTAATCAGTCCGTGTGTATTCCACCGTAGTATTATGTTCATTGTTTGTGTGTTGGCGCGGGTGTGTGGGCGTTTAGGTGATGTTTTTTGGCTGTGCTCTTTCTTGGTCTGTGTGACTGAGTAGAGGGTGGAGTCGCATTTGGGAGCGAGGAGGGTCGTGGTGTCTGAGTCAGTTGTGGTGTGGTCTCGGTCCGTCTGCTCCTCCGCGTCTGTGTCCTGATATGTGTGTGAGCGTGGTGTAGCTGATCTGTCCGATGTGTGTGTGATTTTTTGGGATGGTAAGGGTGCTGGTTGGTATCGTGTTGACGGTGGTGGGTGGTAGAGTAGAGTGGATAGGTTTCAGTGTGCTTGACGGTGGTTTGAGGATGGTCCTAGTGCTGGTGGTCGTGATTTGCGCGTGTTAGTATTTGACGGGGTTCGTGTGTGCTGAGGTTGTGGTTGTTCTGTTTGTGTGTAGGTGTTTGCGTTGTGTTCGTGTTGGGTGCTTGTTGGCAGAGCCGGGTAGTCTGCGTGTGATGGTATTGGTGGCGGTTGCTAGTGTATCCCCGGCTCTGTGCGGCGAGCCGGCCACGCCATCGGCGGGTCCTGGACCAACGCCCTGGCCCGGCATGGGTCTATGTCCTCTAGATGGACTTGGGGGGAGCACCTCCCGCTCCGCCATCCAGCGAGGGCAGGACCCATCCGATGCCTCGTTGCCCCCCCCCCCCGGCAGGTGGCGCAGCTCAGCTCGCCGCTGGTGCATTGTTCTGTGGGGTACGTGTGAGCGCATTTCCCGCATGTGTGGTTGATTGCACGCATCCCCCCGCTGGATTTCTTGCAGCGTCGCGGGATGGATGGGTGTGGCGTGACCGTGCACCTAAGATATCCCGCTTTTATGTGTGCTGGTGGTGTCTGTGTTTGGAAGTTAAGGATCACGATCGGTGCCACCGTCAGGCGCTTGGCTCAGCACGCCCGCGCCCGCACGCCAGAATATGGTGGCACAGCACGCCGGTGGTATCAAGAGAAGGTGGTGACGACAAGGGTCAATGGCAGATCACTGCTCGAATATGGTGGTTCAACACGCCGAAGGTTACCAGGGAAGGTGGTGACGGGAAGGGCCAGTGGCAGGGCACTGCCCGAACATGGTTGGTTTAGTTCGTACGACATCGCTGCTACATGGGCACATCTGGCTATTTTTGTGCTATTCAAAGGGAATGTGCATGTTCAAGGCAGGGATGATCGGATACTATATTGCAGGATTTTTAGACGACGATTGCAAAAATAATGTAGCCACTTCCTCTCAAAATTAATTCGTTTGTGGATTTAGTTCCCCGTGCAATTCCGTTTGCAAACAATGCACAGTTGCAATATATGCACAGCAGCCGAAGGGATCCTTACTGGCTACAATTCACGTAGTCAGGCAGTGGCCAATCAGATCGTACCTCAGCGTCAAGCACCTACAACCACGCACAAATCATCGAAGCTATGTTTGAAAACGAGAAATCGGGCAGAGGCCTGTGATATCGCCAGCTGCAATTGAGCCTACCTGTCTTATGAAAGCACAACAGGTGATCCTTCGAGGGTTTGTATGGAGCATTTGGTAAAGCTCAACGTGCAGCATGGCTGTAAATTGCTTTTCACATCATCAAAATTTCCCCGCAAATTCAATCATAGGTTGAATTTGCGGGAGGGAGGGAGGGAGAGGGAGAGAGATAGAGGGAGAGAGGGAGAGAGAGAGTTCACGTAAACATAAGTAGCTAAGTTTTTTCGAAGTATTGAAGAGGCAAAAGAAGCATACTTGCACTTCCTATTCAATACATTCCATTAAAAGATGTCGTTGAACAATTAACGCTGACCATTGCCCAGGCGCTATTGAATGAATATACATTATTATAATGTCCTCCATTGGCAATTCATCATAACATCTGGACTCATTTAACTACATGACATCAACAGCAGCCTGAAGAAAATGTGCCATTCATGCTCCGTCAGGATCAGATATGTATGTCCGTCAGGGTCAGGTATGTATGTCCGTCAGGGTCAGGTATGTATGTCCGTCAGGGTCAGGTATGCATGTCCGTCAGGGTCGGGTATGTATGCATGCCCCATCACGGTCAGGTATGTATCTCTGTCAGGGTCAGGTATGTATTCATGCTGCGTCCCGGTCAGGTATGTATGTCTGTCAGTGTCAGGTATGTATTCATGGTCCGTCAGGGTCAGGTATGTATGAATATTTAGGCTAGCAAAACAACCTTCGGATACGGTAGTGATACTGTCCTTCAATAGGATTGTCGCTCAATCCAGAATCACCCAATGTTGAAAAGTTGTCTATCACACAGTGCCTGAAAAATTTATATCAGACACGGATGCGATTCTGTGAAATAGAAAAATGCTGTATACAGGCGATACAATTATACAACAAGCAAGTAATACAGCGGACGTATCTGCTACTAACCTGCTAAAAGTATGTGGAAGTTGGGAAAAGCATGGCCTGCCATGGCGCGCCAGCAGGGGTGCAGCCGACATTTTCTGAAGGGGAGAGGGGTAAGTGAACGACCAGAAACAAACGTCTGCAAATTGAGATTGCAGAGAGCGAAAACGTTTGGCTTTGTGTGAAGAAAATCTAAAGATTCCTTGTTTGATATATTTAATTTTGGTTGCTAAAGGGGGAGTTACGAATCCCCGCCCCATGGCTGCGTCTCTGCGCATCATAGTTCAAGATGTGGAAGCCGTGCTACATAAAAAAAAAACAGCAAAGTGATGACTCTCCTAGCATTCAACCTCTGAGGATAGATGTGACAGAATTTACGTCTGCGGCAGTACCTTAGTGACAGCAGTCTCGATCGCCAACGAGGCCATCGACCCAGATCTATATGACAGACTTGGTCTCAGTTGCACATATGTCCGGAAGAAGCCATCAATTTTTCACCGTCTGTTCTATCCATTGATGCTTTTCGGATTCTACCCCTCCCCTCCGACATCTCTGCAGACCTGCCGGCCTTGATGACATCACCTCACGTGTCGACGGTGACTCATCCACTTAACTCAGACTTCAGTGTTGATGTGCCTGCCATTTCCTCGGCACTGAGTTTGCTACCCGCCAAGGACGGTAGCGGCATATCTTGCATGCTTCCCCTGTCAGCTGACTGGTATCACCCTTCCAGGACCGAGCAGGGGCGGACCTGAGGGAGAGTCTTTGGTACCTGAAGGGTCCCTGAAAGCTTCGAATCATTGGCGTTATGAGGCGGGTTGATTCCTGGATACATGGTGACGCTGCATGATGCCTTGGAAGGCTGGTTGGATGGACAGTGATGTTGGCATTGGCACTGGACTATCAGGAGTCCGGTTTATCCGATTTTTCAGTGTTGTATCTGTATTTAATTGCCGGGCATCCAATGTAGATGCTTGGATGTAATGTCTCCTACGTCCCGCATAATACTGGTGTCCCGTGTATCATTGTCTCTTTTCATGCTTCTCGGACGATCTTCCTGTCTCGCTCTCTCGTGTTATGTACTGTTTGTTCAGTAGATTAGCCCTTCGCCCCACCCCTAAGAATCATTTCCAGATGTGCATGTCGGCTTGTGCGTTGTTGGTTCAGGCGACAGCGGCCCCTGGCAGTATCTTTGATGCGTCGTGACGATCGCATGTTCCGTGCTAACAGATGAATCGGACGAAATCGAGTCGTGCCTTTGCGAAGGTGCGCCATAAATGAGCATACACCATTGAGAACGGGTGCTAGAAAATTCACGAACGCATGACCAATTGGTATGCGACTCTGAACCAGACAGGTAATGAGTGCTTCCATCGTCATTCTCTATACAGAAATAGTAAGTTTCTCACTGAAAAAAAAACTTCACCACGTTAACGAAAGGACCAACCGTTGTCTGTAATACTCACTACTAATTATCAACTTAATGTATATTCGGGCTCTTCAATTGTTGCATGCATGTTGTAGTAATTTTGCTCATTGTAGGTAGTCATATTATCCCGTCTCGTGAGTCTTACATCGTTAGAGAAGGATTCCTGAAACAAAAACGCATTCCTCAACATTAAGCTTAAAAGTACCAACACAATTATCCATGTCTAATATTTACCTAAAACGGGAATTGGGTGAGTGGTCTGCCGGGGTAACTTCGCCTTTATCGGTGCGTGTCAAGCAGGTCTCGTCCTTGCATCACTTGTATACTTGAGTGCTCTTGGTGGCGTCGACAAAGCTCATTAGTGGTGCCTGCTGAGTGGCGCGGTGTGCGAAGCGACACGACACTGACACCGTGACACAATGCGCTGCCCTTCAGCAACAGCGAGGCGGGCACTCATCTGAGTATGCGCTCCGTCTGTCGGCGTTGTGAAACGTTTCGAGATGATGGCCGTCTGTGACCACCGGACCATGTCTCCGGAGCGTCACCCACCAGAACAGAGCTTTCTGGTTTTTCACGTCTGCCCAAGGTCACTGGCGAATTTCCTCAATACCGAAGCACGCGCGCTTGTTTTCGGAAGAGGACGGAGAGGAGGAGGACGACGCCAGCTGCGGCCACAGGACGGACGGGGCAGAAAGAAGACGCCAGACGCCACCTACCACCAGCCAACCGCCACCTGCCACCAGCCACCAGCCACCAGCCACCTGCCACCAGCCACTAACACAGCCCCAGAACACACTTATACACACCGGACACGAAACCTGACATCGCATCCCCACTCCTTGCACACAAACACTACCTTCCCGCCCATTTAACGCACCTTTAGCACCTCAAGACCAGCCCCGTCAAGCTCAACTCAACTCTACCCTCTGCATCTTCCTCTACGCTCTACATCTTCTGCAGCACTTCAAGTTCAGCTTGAGTCTCTACATCTGCTTATTCGATCTACATCTTCTACACCGTCAGGAACAACTCTACTCTGTACCTACTTGACAAGGTCAGTCCGGCGGTGCTGCCACCACCTCCCACCCCAGGCTCCCTCCAAACCCCCACCCGACTTTCCCTCTAGTGCCCTCTGTACGATCTTTATCTGATCTCTCTATCCGTGCTCTCTTCAAGCACAGTTTCTGATTTCTTTGTGTATTCTTCAACTTTATCTGCCCCCTCTGTTACACCTGTCGGGCTCTCTTCACGCCTTTCTTTACCCTCCGCCAAATTTGTAAAGTGTATTGTGTGCCACTCACCTGCCACCTACACTCTGTACTCAACATCACAAAACAACAGAACCCGACCATCATACACACTAACATGACCACCATCGAGCCACCACCCACGGGATATTTCTTTATCTGCCGTGGGGGGGGGGACGGGGAGCCAATGGGCACCCTGAACCCCTGGATGGTGGATGGAGAAATATACCACTGCATAGGGGCGCCCCTACACGCCA
The DNA here is from genome assembly GCA_034440575.1 of Imbricaverruca yamaguchii. Taxonomy (NCBI): domain Eukaryota; kingdom Metazoa; phylum Arthropoda; class Thecostraca; family Neoverrucidae; genus Imbricaverruca; species Imbricaverruca yamaguchii. The sequence goes on along the minus strand of JAOTOL010001651.1, from coordinate 3,331,864 downwards.
AACCTCTAAGATCCGGGGCGCTCCTAATACAGGCAAACAACAAAACCGACGCATACCTACTCACCAAAATTAAACAGATAAATGGTACCCCAATCACCATCACACCGGCAACTAACCTCAACACTAGCCAAGGAACGATCATGGCCGGGAGCTGGTCGGAATATCGGCGGAGACACTGGTCCACAAGTTTGGGGACCAGGGTGTCTCCGCCGTGTACCGGTAGCACCCGAGGCCAGGATACACCACAGCCCATCTACTCATACTGACTTTTAACACACGCAGACCACCAACCCACATTTTTATATATATATTTTTTTTTTTTAATAAATAAATTTGATCCGAGTTGTTGCTGTGGTGGCTTGAGGAGCCAGGGTTCTATTGCTAAGCAGAGCTTTTGCGAACCCTGGCCCCACCACCCGATCCATGAGCTTCAGTTCAACGGCAGAATTTAGACCGAAAGTTTAACGTGCCGCCATTGCACCGACACGGCCGCCCGGTAGCTCGTCCCCGGCCTTATCGGGCCAGCTGCCAACGACACCAGCCGGGGCTAAATGCGAGCGCGCAAGCGACCGAACCCTGTGTTGCCAATACAGGGAGACCGGTCAGGCCAGCGCCTAACCAACTGAGCTACCAGGGCGGCAGAAGCCGGATACCTCAGCCGGATACCTCAGATACTTGGTCACACCACGCGCACCCCTCCCGCGACGTTGCAAGACATGTCAGCGCTACGGATACACAACAGGGGGGGGGGGGGTGCCGTGCACCACACCACACTTGCGGTTCATGCGCACGATCACACCCCACCGACACTTGCACCAGCGGCGAGCTGTGTTGCACCGCCTGCGGGGGACCACGCGGCCTCGGATGGGCCCTGCCCTCGATGGATGGCGGAGCGGGAGGTGCTCCGCCGGATCCATCTCGAGGGCATGGACCCGTACCAGGCCAGGGCGTCGGTTCTGGACCCGCCGGCGGTGTGGCCGGCTTGTCGCACAGAGCCGGGCACACAGAAACAGCAACCACCACCGCTCACAACCGCACACTACCCGGCTCTGACAACACGCTCCCAACATGCACAGAACACAAACACCAACGCAGAACAACCGCAACTCCAGCACACGCGAACACCAGACTCTAACACAAACACCCGCAAAACCAGACCACCAACACCAGGACCTTCAAACCACCGTCAAGCACACTCAAACCTATCCACTCCAACCTACCACCCACCACCGCCACCAGAATACCAACCAGCATCCGCAGCATCCCCACACACCACACACACACACACACTGGACAGATCACCTACATCACACCCACACACAGATCAGGACACAGACCCGGAGGAGCAGACGGACGAGAACGCAGGACAACTGACTCAGACACCACGACCCCCCCCCCAAAAAAAAAAAAAAAAAAACGCGACACCACCATCTACTCACCCACACAGGCCATCCAAGAGCACAACCAAAAGACAACCATCACCTAAACGCTCACATACCCGCACTAACACCCAAAAACAATGACCACAATCATACAAGGGAACACACACGGACTTATCGGACACTGGCCTGAATTTAAACATTATGCACTACAAACAAACCCTATAGCACTATGTATTCAAGAAACACACTTCAAACCCCACGACCCATATCACTTTCACATCCCTCACTACACAATACACAGACACAACACACACAACCCACACAGATCAGGCTATGTATGCACATACATTAGGAACATGACCCCTCACCGCCTGATGCATTTCGACACCACGGCAGACATACTACTAACTGAAATTCATGTACACAACCTAGCTTACACACTCATCAACATTTACGATCCACCCTCGCGGAACACAGAAACACTCGGAATTAAATCAAGCACTTGACCAAATTCGCACACCTATCATTCTCACCGGAGATTTCAACTCACACCACCCCCTATGGGACACCCGCACAACACAACCTGATCACAGAGCACACGCACTCGTCGCAATAGCTACACAGCATAACCTCACAATGCTCAACACCGGCTCACCAACCTACCTAGTGCCAATCAGATCCCTCCTCCCTACGACCCCAGATATCACACTTGCTTCATCACGCATAGCCCTCACCCTATCATGGACATCCGACCCACACTTCAGCGACCACGCACCTATTACCATTACCTTCACCCAAATCCCTACCACCGGCCCCCCTAATCCCCAGCCTGACCGGTAGAACTTCAAAAAAGCCTCATGGAACCCTTTCTCAGAATCCATAGCAATCCAAACAGCTCACAGCCCCCAACTATCACCAGAACAATTCGCAGACATACTCATCACCACAGCACACCAACACATATCACAAACAAAACTACGACGCCAACACAAACCATCACACCAGACACAACAACATCACAACAGACCCCCAAACAATAGCAAACAGATTCGCAGATCATCTACACTTCCACGAACCCCCCCCCCCACCTCCAATCAGACACACACGCACACACCTCTACAACACTAGATTTACACTTACAAAACTACAATTAGCAATCGCAGGCAGGCAACACATGTGTAGGACCGGACAACATTCACTATTCTTTCTTCAAACACCTACCAACATCAGCACTGCACACACTACTCAATACTTACAGCACCGCATGGACCACACATGCATTCCCACAATCCTGGCTACACGCTTCTCTCCTACCCATACCTAAACCAAACACAGATCCAACTCTTTGCACCTCCTATCGCCCTATTGCCCTCACTAGCTGCTTCCACAAACTATTCGAACGTCTTGTCAAAAAATGCCTCCTCTATGTCATTCAAACACAACACTTAATCTCTCCTATTCAATCAGGCTTCCTTCCCAATCGATCATGTCTAGACAACCTCACTTACCTCATCACAAACATCCAGGAAGCGGCGGCCAGGAGACGTTCCACGACCGCCGTCTTCCTGGATCTAAAACAAGAATATGACACCATCAACATAACAGCACTACTACATCACTTGCATAACATCGACATACAAGGCAGACTGATGCACTACCTCCATTTCTACCTACTCAACATATCTTTTCAAGTAACAATTGGGCCCCCACACCTCAGACGCCAAATTATCCACCACCGTTTTAATGCAAGGCCCAGTTCTCAGTCCCCTACTCTTCATTTTACCTCTAAATTCCGCCTTCACAGACAACTTTTCGACTAAAATTGCAATCTACGCCGACGACATAGTATTATGGACATCAACAGAAGCACCAGCACATGCACTAACATTACTAGAACACGCACTAACAGAACTCCACATCAAACTTGCCACACTAAATCTTCATATTGCACCACTCAAATCCAAATGCATGATATTCGGCTACAACAGAGACACAAACCTACAACTCCTAAAAATAAACAGCTCACCCATTTCCTTTGTCACCACAACAAAATTTCTAGGTATCACATTAGAGCAACGACTAAGCTTTCGGCAACACCTCATAAACATACAAAAACTCGCCTCAAAAAGAATCAACATACTACGAGCACTTTCTGGCACACACTGGGGATCCGACCGAAACACACTTCTAAACCTTTACATGTCACTCTTTAGGCCAATTATGGAATATGGATCCACACTCTTCGAAAACGCAGCTAAATTAAACCTCAAAATTATAGATTCTATTCAACGACAATGTCTACAAATAGTCACAGGAGGTTACACCACCTCACCTTCTCACGCTCTTCACATTTACAACCACATCCCAGAACTACAGCACAGACGTACAGAAGCACTACTTAGATACCACTACAAAACACAACTCACGAAACAACACCCATGCACACAGGAACTAAAACTACGCAGAACACGCAGACACCAACTCATGAATTCCTCACGACTACAGACGACAATGGGCTGCCGCATACACAGACACGATAACACAATAGATATAACACTCTCAACGACAACGCCACTCCCACAACCCATCGCATGGTGGAAACAGCCGACACCCAACACACACTTCCTCATTGACAAACCGTAAAACACATACCCACACGCAGAAATACAACAACTATTCCTACACTTCACAGCCCAGTACGCCAGCCACAACATCATATATAAAGACGGCACGAAATCACATACACAGCAGACGGGCACAGTGGCGGTGCTGTACCCCAACGCAGCACCGCCGCGGGTCATCCTGCGTGCCCGTCTGCACGACACAGCATCCACATACACAGCAGAATTATTCGCAATCTTCTCGGCATACTGTACCATCTACAACACCAAAATTGAACACAACATCATAGCCACAGACGCAAAATCAGTATTACAGAGCATAACACCCCACACCAAATACAAACACCCCCTCATACCCAAAATACTTCACATCCACAAACGACTCACTATACCACAACGACCAACACTTCTCTGGATCCCAAGTCACACAAACATACACGGCAACGAACACGCAGACACAGAAGCAAACATAGCCACAACACTACAACAAATCACACAATGCCCCTACTCACAATCTGATTACTGCCCCACAATACGACAGGCCATTAATGAACACATACAACAAACATGGGATACAGTAACAACACAGCTGCACGAAATACACCCTAGACACTGATACTGACACTCCGTCAACCAAAACACCAGACTCAGAGAACGGACACTAACACGACTACGTATAGGACACACAGCACTCACTCACTCATACCTCCTACGTAATCAACCACGACCACAATGCACTACCTGCCGCCACACACTCACAGTGAAACACATGCTCTTATACTGCACCAAATACAACAACCAAAGACAACGTATCACAAACTACTGCACAACGAACAACATCCCACTGAACCTCACCACACTCCTCAACGACGACCATCCAGCATTACCCGAACATTTCTTCCACTTTCTGAAGACAACACGCATTATGGAACAATTGTGAAAAAAAGAAAAAAAAAAAGAAAAAGATATGTTTAGAAAACGAAAGAGAAAAAGAACAAAACCAGGAAAACGAAAAAAAAAGTACAAGTTACGTCACAAAAAGAAAAGAGGAAAAATATGTTCTTGCAATGTTCACTTCTGGCGATGACCCGCCCCCCCCCCCACCCCTTACCCCAATGTGGCACCGACCGGGCTAACCCTCTCCCTCGACTTCATCAACTCCGGCTCTCAAACAACTCCAATGCACCAGCTCTACATCTTCAATCGGTCCGGACTACCTCAACTCTACTCTTCAAGACCGTCTCAACGTCACTTCACCACTGCTCGACGACTTTACTAAACTTCCATCTCGGACTCATCCTCCTACCCTACACTACTCACTCCCTTACACATCTTCTATTCAACCTGAACCAGCCGATATCACCACACGGTGACAGGCTGGCAAAATTCACCCACACACACACACACACCAGAAGTGTACCTGGACAATGCATCCGGAGCGTCACCCACCAGAAGTGTGCCTGGGCCATGTCTCCGGAGCGTCACCCACCAGAGGTGTACCTGGGCCATGTATTCGGAGCGTCACCCACCAGAAGTGTACCTGGACAATGCATCCGGAGCGTCACCCACCAGAAGTGTGCCTGGGCCATGTCTCCGGAGCGTCACCCACCAGAAGTGTGCCTGGGCCATGTCTCCGGAGCGTCACCCACCAGGAGTGTGCCTGGGTCACCAACACCATAGCGGACACCATTGCTCAGCATAGGTTCGACGAAAAACTACAGACCGGGTTTCATAGAAAATGCACAACACACTTTTTAAGTCGATCTCACGCAATTTGATTTCGATAACACAGAAATGCATAATACTCCTGTTTAAATGTCAGAATTTGATACAGCCATTTCTTCCGCCGGCAATATTCCAGTAGGTCTCAACAACTTACACTATTTTTTCAGGCATTTACCGTCCTCACTAAACATAGCATTTGCGCACCTTTAGTTCACAATGGACAACTCACACCTTCCCCAAAAACTGGAAAAAAAATTTAATCATACCCATCCAGGAACCTAGCAAGGAACACAGTAACTCAAGAAACTTTCGACCCATTGCACTCACCAGTTGTTTAGGAAAACTTTTCGAGCGCATAGTTATAAAAAGGCTGACCTGGCACGTGGAAACACATTATCTTTTATCTCCATTTCAATGTGGTTTTCGGCGAGGACGCAGCACCATAGATCATCTCATTCGGTTAGAGACAGACATCCGTCAAAGCTACAAAGAACATCAACACACTGTCGGAGTATTTTTAGACATCATCAAAGCGTGCGATATGGTTTTCAAACCCGCATTACTTTTCAAAATTCAACAACTCGGCATAACAGGACATTCAGCTCATTATTTAGTCGGTTTCTTATCGGGTTCTCATCGATTCCACATCAGGTGCCCGTCAGTCACATCCGATCCACATTGTCTTCAGAAAGGTCTACCTCAGGTAAGTTGTCTTTCACCAGTAATATTTAACATTGTCATTAATGATCTTTTCGATGACCTGCCCGGCGATCTATCGTATTCATTATTTGCAGATTACAGTGCAATTTGGTGCTCCCGCAAGAATTATGAACATTGTTTACTTCGCTTACAAAACGCACTTGACCGAGTACACCAATGGTCCCTGAAGTATGGTTTCTTTTTTCGGCCCTAAAATCTGCAACACTGATATTTAGTAAATTGACACCTTGCCCACATCCAGACACAACGCTTCACCTCGGGAACAGCCACATACTTTTTGTAAACTCATTCAAATTTCTTGGTATTATTTCTGATCGTAGGCCATCTATGCATACAAACATCAAACACATCCATACCAAATGGTTTCGCCGACTCAATTTATTTTGATGTATTACTTCTTCCTCGTCCGGAACTGATCTTCATACCCTTTTACATCTCCAAATCCTTAGTTCTTCCCATCATAGAATACGGATCGGTAGTTTACGCTGGTGCCAGTACCTCCGCTTTGAAACTTTTGAACATCATGCAAAATTCATTTCTACGAATAGCACTCGGTGCAATGACTCCATTAGATCTCAGAAGAATACAACAAACACTTAGATGTGCCGCAAAAATTTAATTTCACGGAACAACCCTACACACACATCTTTGCACGTTCTTGAAAACCTACATCATGAATATCTCGGTCCATCGGGAAGAGGAACTTGCATTACTATAGCTTCTCGAATCAAAACATTTTCTGGAAAACTTCATTTCACTATTCCACCGATTATTTATCTTTCTCCGCCAACCACAGCACCCTGACAAATGGCTGAATGATGCAGTTTTTTGTCTCACCATCACTCCAAAATCACAGCTTTGTCCAGAATATGCCAAACAAAATTCCACCAGTTTCGGTCTCGATATCGTCATGTTCATTTTGTTTATACTGACGGATCCAAGAAAGCCAACAATCACAGGAAACGCCATTTTGCATGAACATACACAAGGCAACATTGTTTACCGGACGGAACATCAATTTTCGATGCCGAATTACATGTAATTCTTATTGCTCTCCGTCCTATCCGCAACCGTTTCCTTTGTCACCCCATGCGCAGCGTTGTCATTTGTTCTGACCCTAAAGCTGTCCTTCAATCACTTCCATCATTTTCTTTTTCGCACCATTGCTATGTCTCCATTTGTAACACACTTCAAACACTGTATCACATAGGCGTGAGGGTTCGTTTCCTGTGGGTGTCCGGTCACTGCGGCATCCCAGGAAACTAAGAATCCGACATATTAGCAAAAGCATCACTACACCTGCAAAACATCAGACATTCCACCACATTTCGAATGCATTAAATCATCAATACAACAGAGCATTCGACATGTCTGGACTCAACATTGGACACAAAACACAACCCATACACAGTTACGAGTCGTCAAACCAAGCATCGTGCATCTGGCCCACATCATATAAAAACCGTCTCGAAGAAAAAGTACTATCTCCTTTACGCATTGGCCATGCTTTCTTACCCATCAACATACATACACGGCTTCACTTCGACCTTCATGCCCATCGTGTAACACCCATCTTACAGTCACACATATACTCCTATGCTGTCAACAATGTCATGACCACCGACAAACAATTACCGACTACTGCCGAACTCACAACATTCCATTTTTTTTACCCGCGCTACTCGGAGACGAGCACCTTTTTCTACTCAAACAACTTTTCATCTTTCTCCGACAAACAGACTCAATCACGAAATTATAAGCTGACTTTTACGACATAATATTTCCATTTTCCACTTCACGAAATGGCCTGAGGAGGCCGATGTGCCTATTTTAATAAAACTCAAACCAGAAACCTAGTGCTACACGAGAGCGAACAAAAAGAGAAGGTAATAAGCCTGCTGAAACATCGAATGGAGGATGAAGAGGCTGAATATCCACGATTGGACATCAGTTAGAGACTGGATGTCGACCGATGCTGCACTCGAACATGAGTTATACCACCACCAGCAGGTGGCGACAAACAGAAAACAGAAAAAAAACATGTACTCTGTATGAGGGATGGGTGCCTCTCCTCGAGAAGGATGCGTACATCAACTGGTTGCAGCTCAAGCCCACCCGAGAACAAAGAGAACTTCTGAACATTTGGGTTAAGTCTAATTTTTCCCCTGAGGCCTCACCCAAAAAAAGAAAGCTGAGTTGGAGATCCTGTACCAAGACGCCATAAAGCTGAAAAGGCAAGGGAAGTTTGATATCGATCCTGATTTTCAAAAGCACCTGTTGGCGGAAAGTGCAAAAACAAATAGGAGGAAAATGGTCAAACCTTCCTTTCCGCCCAACTTGCGACGGGCGGAGAAAGAACTACGGGAGAATAAGGATATCGTCATCCGCAAAGCTGATAAGTCAGCCATGTATGACATTATGGACAAAGCAGGCTATGATGAAAACAGTGTCATCTTGAGTGACATTACCAAGTTCCAAAGGATAACAAGTACTTTTATAGGGGAGCTCAATATGAAAGCAAACGACCATATATCTATGCCTAACCCGCATATTAAAGGTGAGAAGCAATGATGACGATATCCTGCGGATGACGATATCCTTATTCTCCCGTAGTTCTTTCTCCGCCCGTCGCAAGTTGGGCGGAAAGGAAGGTTTGACCATTTTCCTCCTATTTGTTTTTGCACTTTCCGCCAACAGGTGCTTTTGAAAATCAGGATCGATATCAAACTTCCCTTGCCTTTTCAGCTTTATGGCGTCTTGGTACAGGATCTCCAACTCAGCTTTCTTTTTTTGGGTGAGGCCTCAGGGGAAAAATTAGACTTAACCCAAATGTTCAGAAGTTCTCTTTGTTCTCGGGTGGGCTTGAACTGCAACCAGTTGATGTACGCATCCTTCTCGAGGAGAGGCACCCATCCCTCATACAGAGTACATGTTTTTTTCTTCTGTTTTCTGTTTATCGCCACCTGCTGGTGGTGGTATAACTCATGTTCGAGTGCAGCATCGGTCGACATCCAGCCTCTAACTGATGTCCAATCGTGGATATTCAGCCTCTTCATCCTCCATTCGATGTTTCAGCAGGCTTATTACCTTCTCTTTTTGTTCGCTCTCGTGTAGCACTAGGTTTCTGGTTTGAGTTTTATTAAAATAGGCACATCGGCCTCCTCAGGCCATTTCGTGAAGTGGAAAATGGAAATATTATGTCGTAAAAGTCAGCTTATAATTTCGTGATTGAGTCTGTTTGTCGGAGAAAGATGAAAAGTTGTTTGAGTAGAAAAAGGTGCTCGTCTCCGAGTAGCGCGGGTAAAGAAAATGGAATGTTGTCAGTTCGGCAGTAGTCGGTAATTGTTTTTCGGTGGTCGTGATATTGTTGACAGAATAGGAGTATATGTGTGACTGCAAGATGGGTGTTACACGATGGGCATGAAGGTCGAAGTGAAGCCGTGTATGTATGTTGATGGGTAAGAAAAGCATGGCGTAAAGGAGATAGTACTTTTTCTTCGAGACGGTTTTTATATGATGTGGGCCAGATGCACGATGCTTGGTTTGACGACTCGTAACTGTGTATGGGTTGTGTTTTGTGTCCAATGTTGAGTCCAAACATGTCGAATGCTCTGTTGTATTGATGATTTAATGCATTCGAAATGTGGTGGAATGTCTGATGTTTTGCAGGTGTAGTGATGCTTTTGCTAATATGTCGGATTCTTAGTTTCCTGGGATGCCGCAATGACCGGACACCCACAGGAAACGAACCCTCACGCCTATGTGATACAGTGCTTGAAGTGTGTTACAAATGGAGATATAGCAATGGTGCGAAAAAGAAAATGATGGAAGTGATTGAAGGACAGCTTTAGGGTCAGAACAAATGACAACGCTGCGCATGGGGTGACAAAGGAAACGGTTGCGGATAGGACGGAGAGCAATAAGAATTACATGTAATTCGGCATCGAAAATTGATGTTCCGTCCGGTAAACAATGTTGCCTTGTGTATGTTCATGCAAAATGGCGTTTCCTGTGATTGTTGGCTTTCTTGGATCCGTCAGTATAAACAAAATGAACATGACGATATCGAGACCGAAACTGGTGTAATTTTGTTTGGCATATTCTGGACAAAGCTGTGATTTTGGAGTGATGGTGAGACAAAAGTTTTTGAAACTGTTGCACAAAATGTCATCTCATTGCTAATTACACCGGGTTACAAAATCATTTTTTGTAAATTGTCTATGTTTTTGCAACTGATTTAGGACAATTTTGCACCGATGAATCCGAAAATGACATTCGTTTTTCTCGATCTGGTCAGGTTTTTGTGCTAAGTTGATTTTAAAAAATCCGATCTTCTGACTAAATCGACGACATTTTTTGTGACATTAGCGGTTAATTTTTGTGAACATTTGTCATCCGAAACAGGTTTTAAGAAAGAAAAAATTTATCAGACAATTTATTAATCCAATGTTGCAAACACCGATTACTGTAAATTAAATAGTAGACATTGATGAAGGTAATTACATGTAGATTGCATGTTACGTCATCATTGTTCAAAATTCAGGGGTTGAACTTCCATTTATTCGAACCCTAGAATGCTCAGCGTCAGGGATGTCCCTCTTCAGAGTCCAACAGTGATCAGCCACCATGACTGCATCCCAGCGTCCTTGACACCTGTTCTCCATCTCTTTCATGTTCTGATTGGACCTCTCCCCCTGCTCGCCGCCCATTGATCCCAGATTCTCAGGAAACCGACCCATATGTGAGAATAAGTAATGCATTTTGATGCTCATGTTGCATCCGAGGTTTCTGAAAGCAGTCAGCATACAGGTGACAAGTTCTGCGTAGTTCCTGAACTTTTTGCCAAGAAAGTTCTTCACGATCAGAACAAAAGCTTTCCACGCTTCCAGTTCTACTTCGTTCATTGAGTTTTCAAACTCTGGATCTCTGATAAGCTGACGGATTTGAGGACCGTCAAATATGCCAGCTTTCAACTTCTCCATGGTCAATCCTGGAAATGCCTGGCACGAATAAGTGAAGCAGACACCATCCTTGTCCAGAACTTTGGTAAACTGCTTCATCAAGCCGAGCTTCATGTGCAGCGGTGGGAAGAGTATCCTGTCTCTGTCCACCAGAGGATTGTTGATGACGTTCCTTGCTCTGCAAGGCACCAGTTTCTCCCGCACTGGCCAGTCCTTCTTCGTGTAATGCTGAGCAGTGTCCCTACTATCCCACATGCATAGAAAGCATGGGTACTTGGTGAACCCGGACTGTTGCCCCAACCAAAAGTATACCATCTTCAGGCCAACACAAATAAACCACCCGTGCTGATCATAACGAATTTTCTCTAGCACATACTTCACCGCTTCATACTTCTTCTTCAGCGTAGTCGAGTGAGCGAGGGGTACAGAGGCAAACTGATTGCTGTTGTGTAGCAAAACACGTTTCAGCGAGCGCTTCCAGCTGTCAATGAACAGTCTCCAATCTTTGGGTTCGTACAGTGACACTCCATACTCGTGCAAAAGCTGCGCAATATCTGTGCAGTACACCAAATCCTTCTCTTCAGAGAAAAAAAAACGAAGGTACTCTTGATGCCTGTTGCGGTAGAAAGTGACGCGAGCACTGTCAGAGAGGAGGTTTTTCCTTCAATCTGGATGCCAACAGTTCGGCAGAGGACTTTGACAAGCTGAGATCGCGAACTAGATCATTTAGCTCCTTTTGGAAAAAAAAACATGTGGAGCATCATCGTCAAGAACCACTTCTTCTTCATCTTCTTGAACACTAGAGGAATCGTCACTAATGCCAGGAAGTTCTTCAAAGACAGGTACTGGAATTTTATCACAATTAGCAACAGGCCGACGTGCTGATTGAAGATGAGGATACCTGAGGCTGCTCCGGTTCTTTCTGTTGATCCCAGTCACATCAATAGCGCAGGAATAGCGGTCAGTGCCATGGTTTGTCGGCTCTCACCAAACCATGGGAATTCCAAACTTCAGACAACTCTTCTTGCACTTGGTCCACTGACACAGATACTCGGTGCATGTCCTTAAAGCTGAATAAAGCTTGGGCGCTACCATGTGTGGCGCCCAAGATTTATCCTGGTCACCATGTTTAATACCAAAATATGCATGGCAAGCACGCTTTATGAAACCTGTGACTGGATTTATGTTAGGAGCAATTGTGTATTGGCCGCAGATGTAGCAGAATATGTCGGTATTGTTTTGCAGGCTCTTCTGGTCGAAGCCATTTCATTTATCTGCACAATACAAATGTCAATTTGCCATAAATTGGCGCATGTAAACTCTTCAGAGTTCGTTATTTCAAGAAATCAAAAAATAATTTTGCATCACATAAAGCGAAAATACCCATACATGCAAACAAATTCGTAAGAAGCAACATGTGGCCACAGCCCAAAACGTTGACCTGATTGAGCAAAACCAATGTGATGTTTGGATTCAGCACATCAAAAGTGTTCCAAATCAGCTAAACAAAGCTAGACAATAAATTTGGTGTTGACCAGTGCTATCAAACCGGTCAATACCGGGTTGATAATTAGCAATGCGGTGACATATAATTGTAACAGCCGTTGGTCAGCCAGTGACAGCCGTTGGACTGCCAGTGACAGCCGTTGGACATCAACGGCTGTTAATGTCCAACAGCATTAACGGCTGTTGGACTTGAAAAAAAAATGGGATTAGAGTATTTGCTGGATATTAATATTTGTGTGATTTAAGTATTTGCTGGATTGAAGCATTTCTTGGATCTAAGTATTTGTTTGATCTAAGCATTTGTTGGATTGCAGTATTTGTTGGATTTCATTATTTGTTGGATTTAAGTATTTGTTGGATTTAATTGTTTGTTGGATTTCAGTATTGGTTGAATTTAAGTATTTGTTGGATTTAAGTATTTGTTGGATTCAAATATTTGTAGGATTCAAGTATTTGTTGGATTCAAATATTTGTTGGATTTAAGTATTTGTTGGATTTTAGCATTTCTTGGATTTGAGGACCGGTTATCGTACAAGCGAGGCAAACCCTAGAATATCACTGCCAGGCAAAACGAACGTGCCTACAAGCCGTGAATTGAACCTGGCGTGGCGTAAATGATCTGCCACCGGCACCAATAATCAATCCTATCGCCTCTAGCGCGGGCTAGCGCGGCCAAACCGACATATTTTCCGTACTTCTTCGATGATATTGCTGGGCCATTGTTCGTTCACATTGCAATAGACAGTATGCAACTAGCAGGTCGAGCCAATCTATGAAAAGGGAGGGGTGGGAGAAGGAAACAGGGGCGGACAGCGTTTCGGTTCTTGGCAAACCTTTACAAACTGTCAAATCCTGTCTGGTTTATTGGATGGAAAAAGTGCTTGAGGCATGGTGGTGCTCCATTGTAGTAGGACACACACCATATTCGGTTAGGAGGGAAAAATGAACGCTGGCGGTGTTCATTGAGATGTATCCCATGGGGAAAGCAAATTAATGGTTGACCCATTTCTTTTTCATGACAAACTGGAGGGCATGGACGTATTGTTTCCCTCTGAATCCGCTAGTGCAGCACGCTCTCCTGCAAATGATGCGCTGACCTACACCTTGATCTCAAGAACTATTCCGTCTTTCTTTTCCACATATTTTAACATCCAGAATGTTGACTTCCTGTGAGCCTCATTGCATCTCATTAACACGAGAAACATACCTGCATGAACTAGCCAAACGTGGTCATCAATGACATTTACGTAACGAGGGCAGACAAAAATGCAGCACTCACAGTGGAACAGCAGGGCGCACTCCGTTTCAATGCCATTCACATCTTGCTTTCGAAGAGGAAGATGTGACAGGATGTGACAAAGTCGGTTAGGATCGACCATTTGTAGCATGTAGGCCCAAGACAATTTTAATTCGCACTACGCAGTACAGCTTGATCATTCCCGCCTTTCCGGTCATATCCTCACACTCCGTCTCGGGGGGAGGGGGGTGATCAAACAATCCGCCTCTAATCTCCAAACTAAGCGTCGCACGAAAACCAAAGAGGTGACATCGGAAAGCGCTCGATGAGTAAGGCCAGACCCCACCACCAAAATGTTACCTCCTGAAAAGTGACGTCACTAGGGGGCCTAGTTTTTACAGACTTACATTATTTTTTTTAGCTCTGGGAAGTTCATTTTGGGGAGATTTGAAAAACAAATGATTTGGAATTTGAAAGGGAGGGCGAAATCGACCATGGCCCTAATATTTTTGTAAACCCAAAAATCAACACGTTTTTTTATACATTTCAAAATGTTGAGTCTTCGATTATTTATTTTTAATTGTTTTGTTGATAATGGGTAGAGCTGACTGAAAAGCGTTGTTCGAAGTCAACTTCCAATCATAAAAATGCTTACTTTCGCCAATATCTTTGATTTTGCTCTAATGGGCAATTATACAAAATTACTATGTAATTAAAAACGGAAGAAAGCAATAAAAGATTCCTCTGGTGCGTATTGTTTCGTCCTTAAAGATAAGTAAGCGCGGAATGTTTCATTCAAATATATTTACCCGTTAAAGCATGACGACTGGTTGAACGTTTCTGGAGTTGACATCACTTGAACTTGACTAACTCGTTGACACTAGATGACCTGACCTCCAAATTTTGGCACAGTATGTCAAATGGATGTGGGAAAAATGTATGCTAAATTTCGGTGCGCTGCCTTGCGCTGTTCTTTCACTATCTGCGGATAACCTTGAGGGGCGCATATCACCGTCCCCCCACCCCCGAGACGGCGTGGATTAAAATCAGCCATGACATTTGAGGACGCCGACATGCACGTGAACGGCTGGTCGAATCCACCCAGCATTGATGTTTTTTTTTTGTATTATTTGTGGTCCATATTTGTAATAATACTGACACCTGACTCAACAAAAACGCGTGTTAATCCTTGCGAACACTACATTCATGGATGAAATCGGTCTCGATTAGTTAGTCAGTTTATTAGTTTTAGTGCGCAATTTGTCACGATGAAGCAAGGATGAAGTGAGGTGCACTCAGGCCGACGTTTCCCAACTTTTCGAATTTGACGTGTTGACCTAAGGAAACAGACGCCCTTCCCCGATACCTGCTGGAGTGTCGGGTCACTCCAGTTTCTGGCACCTTTCAGGCGGCATCGGAATGACAATCATGAGCTACTGGCGCCGCTGTCAGACACAAACACACTCAGTCTGGACGGCCGGCGCATAGTCCCCACGGCACTGTCGTCTGGGGAGCCCTTGGGCCTGTCAGCCGGAGCGTCAGAGGTGATCGGCGACGTAGCGGAATCCTTCAGGTCAGTGCTTCGGTCTCGGCCCATGCTGGGTGTCGCACCACCACCCACAGCTCAGCAGTTGGCGAATCCATGCAGCGTAGTATGTGTGGAGCTCAATGTGAAGGGGTTGGAGCGACCTTACTCTCGTGTACCGATGCCGGGGTTGGAGCGACCTTACTTTCGTGTACCGATGCCGGGGTTGGAGCGACCTTACTCTCGTGTACCGATGCCGGGGTTGGAGCGACCTTACTCTCGTGTACCGATGCCGGGGTTGGAGCGACCTTACTCTCGTGTACCGATGCCGGGGTTTTTGATGCCGGGGTTGGAGCGACCTTACTCTCGTGTACCGATGCCGGGGTTGGAGCGACCTTACTCTCGTGTACCGATGCCGGGGTTGGAGCGACCTTACTCCGTGTACCGATGCCGGGGTTGGAGCGACCTTACTCTCGTGTACCGATGCCGGGGTTGGAGCGACCTTACTCTCGTGTACCGATGCCGGGGTTGGAGCGACCTGGTTGGACTCTCGTGTACCGATGCCGGGGTTGGAGCGACCTTACTCTCGTGTACCGATGCCGGGGTTGGACGACCTCTCTACCTGCCGGGGTTGGAGCGACTTACTCTCGTGTACGATGCCGGGGTTGGAGCGACCTTACTCTCGTGTACCGTGCCGGTGTGTACCGATGCCGGGGTTGGAGCGACCTTACTCTCGTGTACCGATGCCGGGGTTGGAGCGACCTTACTCTCGTGTACCGATGCCGGGGTTGGAGCGACCTTACTCTCGTGTACCGTTGTACCGATGCCGGGGTTGGAGCGACCTTACTTCTCGTGTACCGATGCCGGGGTTGGAGCGACCTTACTCTCGTGTACCGATGCCGGGGTTGGAGCGACCTTACTCTCGTGTACCGATGCCGGGGTTGGAGCGACCTTACTCTCGTGTACCGATGCCGGGGTTGGAGCGACCTTACTCTCGTGTACCGATGCCGGGGTTGGAGCGACCTTACTCTCGTGTACCGTGTACCGATGCCGGGGTTGGAGCGACCTTACTCTCGTGTACCGATGCCGGGGTTGGAGCGACCTTACTCTCGTGTACCGATGCCGGGGTTGGAGCGACCTTACTCTCGTGTACCGATGCCGGGGTTGGAGCGACCTTACTCTCGTGTACCGATGCCGGGGTTGGAGCGACCTTACTCTCGTGTACCGTGTACCGATGACAACAGTTGCGGCACCGCCCGATCATCACGGAATCGAAACCTTAGGTATTTTCTGTTGCAGCGTTCGAACTGTGAATTCCCTCGTGTCGTCCTTAAGTTGAATTCTTCTGTTTTCACCACAGTATATTGCTTGAACCGCTCCTTGTATTTTTGTTTAAAAATATGGTTTATGATTGACATTATTCGGTGGCGAGTCAACCAGCAGTGATCGAGGGGCAGCCAGCCAGTCGCCGCTACGTGCAATGACGTCTTGCTCTGTAGCCTGCACGCCCAGTCGTTCCGATGGAAAGCGCTACGCGCAACGATTATACTATGTGACGTAATCTGAGCGCGAAGACTATAGACAAAAGGAACCGTGACGCAAAGTGGCACCTATGTTACTTTGATAGTTCAGCATTCTACATTGGAGTAGGTCCTCCATCATTTTCATCGGTTGAGCCCGACTTGGGCGATATAACTGCCAATTTTATCGGAAAAAGATTGCTTTTCAATGTCCACATGTCGAGCCTGCAAGAGCTGTCTCCACAATCGAGCTCCTCTGTCTAATATCGAGCACGATATTAGACAGATTCTAGTTCCGATAGATACTACTTCCGAAATTATTGTACTTCCACTAATAGTGAGCGCAAAAAGCTGCATGGTCTCCATGGCCCCAAGAGTGTACAGCTGCCTTTGGTCCACAAGCTGTCTGCCGCGAAATTGTGTCCGATCATATGCCTGGCACGCGTAGAGCCACCACTCGCATTTCAATCGCTCCTCCAGCACAACAAGTGACTTCTCATGCTGGTATTTTACGCAGATAATACAAAATATTCCTGATGTACTGTGATAATGACTTTCCAAGGCTCTTAATAAGAACTTTCAGGTAGGAATGGAGCGCTGCTAAAATCATTTCGCTGGGCTCAAATCAGTGGAGTCGCCACGAGATTCTTCCAGGGGGCAAGGTCGAAAAGGGACCTCCTGCTTCCGAAAGGGGGCCTCCATTGTGTTAGGGCCTCCTATTGGTTTTTAGGCTCTTAGTATGGTGCGAGAATGGAAGACATTATTTCATATTGATGTCTCGTTTGTTCTTAGCATGGTGCAACATTCACTAAAGACGCAATAGCAATAATCATTTTTCCCTGAAAACTGTGCCACACCAGGGTATAAATAAGCAATATGTGGATAAATACTCAAATGTCAAAACAAACCAACTCCTCAATGCTTTCTCGACCAGAAAATTCTTCCTACTGGCCTCTAGATTGCAGCGAGTTGGCGGGGTTGGTTCTAAGCAAATCTTACAGGTATCTCTCGTTGACCAACCACATTTTATGTCCACAATGTACAAGTGAACATAGTTATATTCATCACTACATTATTTATTACCCCCGGTTTGATGACCTAAGCAAAACTTAAGCGATCATTTATCAGTCTTAGGACTATAATTTCGCGAAGATAGCAACGAGAAGAGGATTGCCTTTGTTTTCTGATCGCCATCTTAGGAATTTCTTAGTTTTTATAACATTTGGTGCTGGTTGCAAGGCACCTGCCACACAGGCTAAATAGCAAAGACCTAGCGAATAAATTCAAAGCATGAACAAACAGAACAACAATGCATAAATTGCAATGCAATAATGCAACAATGACAATTCATACGTATTGCAAAACCTTAAAATTCCACGCCGTCACGCCAATGGTTTTCGCTGTGCAGTACCGTTTTGTGAATGATGTTGAGAAGGTATGGAAGCTGGGAAGCTTTAATCATTCCTTTCTGTAAGAACAGAAAAGAAGTTTGAAGACAGAAAATGTATTTAAATACATAATTCCTCCAATTTTATATGGGGCATGGGTGTTGTTTTATATCCTTGTGGGGTTTCATTTGTCCCCTCAATGTCGGCTTTACCCCATAAGCATATGTTTCTGAAAATGGTTGAGGGACTAGTATAATACCTATATTTGTGTCAAGGAGAAGGGGGCAAACGGATTTGCAAGGGATCCACCTATGCCCATTAAAAGAAATCCTTGGATTTCGACCGCTATTTTGTCAAAGGAGATCTTTCGAGATTTGTAGTAGAGCTTCCTGTGGCGACCACTTGGAACATATCAATGCCCCCCTCGTTCATGTAACAGCAGGTACCACCGCGACTGAGATCATCTGTCCCAGCGCCGAACGGTCGCTGCTTACTCGGCAGTCGCCGCCAGCCAGGCTGTCGAGGCCAGTGGCTATTGTGGCCCCTTCCTTCCGTTCAAGTTGCACAGCTAACGTCGGCCGCCGCTGTCGCCCATGTCTGACGGATGTTGACGTGTTCGTGTCTGACGGTTGGACGTGGCCGTCATAGGTGTATGGTGATGTGACAGCTTGTTCTGGGAGCCCTCTGGGAAAATGTGTGTGTGTGAGTGTGTGTGAGTGTACGTGGCAGCGTGTGACGGTTGTGTGAGTGGATAAGTATGGTAGTTGTATAATGGAGCACGTGCGTGGTTGTGACTGAGTGTAATGACAGTGAGATCACGGAGGTGTGATTGTGGTGTGATTCCTCAGATGCAGGTATCCATGTGGTGTCAGAGGTGAATGTTGTACGTCTGTAGTGTGAAGTGTGAACATGTAATATCAGGTGTGTCCCCAGTGCAGTATGAGTGTAGGTGGAATGACATTGATATGACAGACGTCATACCATGTGGCCAATGTTTGTGTTGTCAGGTGTTACCAAATGTAATACAGGAATGGATGATGTTACGTGTGTATAATCTATATATGCATGTATGTTATTTATGAATGGAATTAGGAAGTGGAATGTTGAATGACTGCTGAGTGAATGTTCATATGACATTTGAACTCTCAGGTGGGCCTGTAGCGCCAGCCGTGAACTGCCGGCTACCTGTGTGCAGCGTGGTACGGCTGATGTAAGCAGGTTATGGGACGGTATGCAGCGTGGTACGGCTGATGTAAGCAGGTTATGGGATAGAGTCGGCCTCTGTCGCCAGCAGTAGAGTCGGCCGACCGGGGCAGAGGCTCAGAGGTGTCTAATGTCTTAGACAGACAGTGTGACCCGCTGGTGTAGTGCATTGAGATCGGGCATCGCTCTCGATAGTTAGAGCCGCGTGACGATGAGGTGGCCCTGGCGTGGGGCCAGGGGCGGTTGCCCTGAGATGATATAGGCGCCGAGCGAGGTGGTTCTCTCTCTCTCTCTCTCTCTCTCTCTCTCTCTCTCTCTCTCTCTCTCTCTCTCTCTCTCTCTCTCTCTCTCTCTCTCTCTCTCTCTCTCTCTCTCTCTCTCTTTCTTTTTTCTTTTTTTTTTTTTTTTTTTTTTTTTTTCCCTCCCTCTCTTAGTGAGTGGACGCTGCAGGGCGGCTGGCTGGTGGCCAGCTTCATTATTGAAGGTATGTCTGAGACTGACTGTCTGAAACCGCTGTATGACTGTTGAGATGTAATCTTGTGGAGTTAGAATGTTTGAAGATCGATCTGTGTGCAAGTTGGAGATTATGTGTGAACGTTGTTAACAAGAGATTGAGATGGTGTCAGGCTGAGTTTGTATGAAGACTTGGATGCGTGTACGTGGGAGATGGCCGAAAGCCTTTGAAATTACAACCGGGGTTCACAAAATCACAAACGCCGAGGTCCTATAGACTATTCACGTGCCTCATGGAAGTTTACCTGAGACAAAGTTGCGAACATGTCTGATAAAGCTCTGGGGGAGCAAAACTTCCTTACAGATTAAATAATTAGTGGTTAACTGAATTATCGTGTGGTGGGGCCTAATCTACCACTCTCGTTTCTGATTCGTCGAATTTCAACTCGAACTCCCCCATCCAGTTCCAAAGTCTTCTTTTGGGATTCTTTGATAATTGTCACCTCACGCTGCTAGAACTACACCTATACCACAAAAGCCAGATCGGTATCCGAAAATATGAAGCTGTAGCCCTCCAAAATAAGGAGGGATTCCAAAAGAAGTAAATCTCTGGCTAAGGAAAATGGCTATGGAGCACCGAACATATTACCGGATGCCTTTACAAATTGCGTACGGCACCGAAAAACATACCGGAACTCGAAAAATCGAGGTGAGATCGAGTTTGTGGCTTCGATGCGTTGCTTCTGGGTCCCAGCGCGACTTATCACGTCAAGGCGCGTGGTTCCGGGGACCCAGAGGCACTTTTCTGGGCTGAACGCAATTTTTGTGGATCTTTTCTGACTTCTAAGCCCGAATCCTAGCCTGATTTTTCGAGCCCATGGCGCCATGTTTTTGTATCTCACCTCGATTTTTCTAGATCGGTTATGTTTTTCGATGTCGTATGCAATTTATGAAGGCATCTGGTAATATGTCGGATGCTCCAGACCCATTTTTCCCACCCGGACATTTATTTTGTAGAATCTATCCTTATGTTGAAGAGCTCCAGCTTCATTTCTCGTCGAATACCGATTCGGTTTTTGTGGTGACATTGTGTTTACGTGTGGCCCTAGATGCCAATTTTGTTTAGCCTTGGCGGACTACCGATGAGAGTTGTGGGTCCCGCGCGCGATATTTTGGGGGACCGGTTCGAGTTTGTGGGGCGCATTGTACTTAGCTGTTTCCCAATGCGATTTTCGGCTCCCTGTTGCAAGTTCTCGTGTTTCGGAGCGAGTATTCCGGGGCCCACCGTAGTTATGTGAAGACACCTGCGCAAGTTCTGGTGGACCGACGCGAATTTTATCCGGGGTACTTGAATATCATGATATGGGCCCCAAAAGGTCCGGGTGGGGCCCCGGAAAACCACGCTGAGCCTGGGGTACCACAAATTCACGACCAGGCTATGAAAATCACTTTCGGAGCAGGACGGGTCTTAACATTCCAAAACAGTCTCATTGTGACCAAAACAAACGGAGCTGGAGAAACTAAAAACAATCCAGATATGGATGATCACTCTGGGGGTCCAACAATGATGCCAAAAGCCCCCAAAACGTAGTGGACCCTCAAACAGTGCCGAGCCCGCTAAAGCTCGCGCTAGGGATCCAAGCAAAGGAAGTCGGGCCCAAAAGATGACATTGCGCTAAAAAAAAGTCGCTTCGCAACCCTGGAAAGTCACACTGCAGGCCCGGAAGATTGCGATGGCGCCCTGCCCCAAATGTTGCAGCTGCTCCAACAATCAATTCTTTACCGGAATGCCATTCTAGGACAACAACAACAAAAACTCCATTAGTTTGCCGCCAGGTGTCACGGTGGAAGCACGTCCGTTTGGAGCTCCAGCTTTCCAGATAAGTCGTTGCAGAACAGGGCAGTACACTAGTCTAAGCTGTGGATAGGTGATTAGCAATTACTTCTCTGATTATATTTCATTAGTTTTTTATCTGATAAGCACTTTCGTAGTATGCAAATTATGTTATATCAACCTAGCAAGGCTGCCGGGCGCCATCTTTGTTTTAGGCGCGGCTTCGTGGCTTCGATTTCTGTAGAGTAGAGGAATAAGTTTTGGTCTTTTTGGCGTCGAAGTTTAGGTTAGGATTTAAATACTTAGCTTTAATTACGCTAGGTACATCTCCATATACCGGGTAATTGTAGAGGTATATGGGCTTCTTCATTTCTGGAGTATTTAGCATTTAGTTTTTTTTTCGGTTGGAGATATTACAAGTGTGTAGACATCATAAGTGCATAAGAAAATATTCATATTTTCCTAACATACTTTATTTAGTTTTGTGGTGCATAGTGTGTTTGGTGTTTAAATATAAAATATAGTTTAATTGGTATTTAATTGGTGCTAAGTTGGTGGTATTCCTAGGCGCTGTGTGACTGTTCACTTTTCTGTCTAGCCATTAGTGATATCAAAAGTGATATCCATATAGTTGTCTACTTGTATAGAAGACAATTAGATTAGACATTTCATTTGTTTGATATAAAAAAACAACAAAAAACTAACAAACAATTTTTGAATAGTTTCTGCTTAGTGTGTTGGTTTTCTTGAGGTACTTAGATAATTAACTGACAGTATAGGAGGTAGCGATTTATAGTGAATAATAGTTGGCTTTTTGTCGGTTGTTTAGCGAGTTAATTTGAATCTAAATCTAGGCATAGGCTGCAGCCTGTAGGATGGTTTCGACCAGGATGCAGGCACTAGAGGAAGATATTAGGACCCTTAAGGCGGAGCTTTCCAAGCTCAAGGCTGTCCTTGTTGCACAGTGTAGGCAAGAAAAAGCAACAAGGGGTCACTCCGTAGCAGGGACATCATATGTTCAGGTGGTCACAGGCCACCAGGTAGCTGAGGCTTCCTCTACTGTGGAGATGGCTGGGATTTCTCGAGAGGGGAGTGTTAATAGTGAACAGAGGAGGGGTAGTTCTGGTAGGTCACAGGAAGGGAAGTGACATGAGGTCAGGGGTGGAGGATTTGGAGACGCGAGCCTAAGGAAAGGGTCAGTGAGTGGCAGGTGGCAGGTGGTAGGAGTTGGAGAAAGCCTAGCCGAACAGCCCAGTGGGCAGGAATATTAACATCGAATAGGTTCCAGGAATTGGAGGACTGCCCCCAGGATATTATTAGCAAAGAGACAGTGCTGGTCTTAGGCGACTAGGGTATTCTGTAAAGGTAGGAGGGACAGGAGGTGCATCACTAGGTCTGGTGCCAAGGTGCAGGACCTGGTACCAGTGGTGGCACAGGTCACCAGTGATCACCAGTTTAGTACAGTTATGGTAAACTTAGGGGTAAATAACATAGGTCCTGCTAGGAGTGAGGAGCTTCTGCGGGACTACAGGGCCTTTCTGGCCACCCTGAAGGGTAACAATAGTTATTGTAATTGCAATTTTGCCTAGGGCTGGAGCCTCCCCTGAGTGCAGCTCTAGGGCACTAGCAGCCAATGCCAGGGTACTTAAGCTCTGCCATGTGTTACGTTTCACCTTTGTAGATGAGTGGTGCAGGTTTTATGCATCATGGAACCTCTATCAGATGGATGGCCTGCACTTCTCCAAGAAGGGGGTCCATGTGTGAGGCAGAGTGTATGAGCATGTCTTTAAGGGAAACTAGGAAATGGGGTGGGGAGGGATGAAATTGCATTATCAACTCAGGAATATTCTAATAGTATCAGCCAAGCCAATAGAACCTCAAAATCATCAAATAGGGACAGCAGTAGTTCAAGGAGGCAGAGTGAAAGTTCATCTAGTGACAAAAGAACTCCTCAGCATGACAAAGCCAAAGGTGGTTATGAAGCATTTATTAGGTGTATGATGTTTCATGCTCAGAGTATCCGATCCAGATTTGATGAGTTCAAGTGTTATGTTGCTGAGGAGGATCCAGATTTTGTTTGCATTACGGAGGCATGGGTCAGTGAAGGGTATTTTGGAGATAACTTGCATGACTATGAGATCCAGGGATACAATATGTTTTCGTGCAATAGGGGGTCCAGCAATGAAAGGTGGTGGTGTAATGCTCTATGTGAATAGTTTATTCAGTTCTCAAAAAGTAGCAGGTGGGGATAAAATGTGTCTGTGGAGTCCATTTGGCTTCATGTCACTGTGGGAAAAGGAAACAGCAATACTCTAAGGATAGGAGCTTTCTACCGATCAGGAGCCATGCCACATTCTCAGCAACTGGAGCTTGATAAGGTGATTTGTTAGGAAATAAGTAGAAACTTTCAGAGGAAGTGCCTTATTCTTGGTGACTTTCATCCAAAAGGATATGAAAACGTTGGTGTTGGCTCCCCATTATGCAAAATCTTTAGGAAATGCCTTGAAGAAGAACTGTTCTTACACTAGTTTGTATCGGAACCTACCCGGCGTGGCTCATTCTTGGACCTTGTATTCTCGGATTTAAGTGACTTGGTTCAAGACGTGACTGTAGGAGAAACTTTGGGAAGAAGTGACCAGAACATAGTTAGACTCAAGGCACATTTAGGGGAGATTATTGAGGATAATGTGGTCAAGGTTCCAAATTTCAACAGCAGACTTTGACTGCATGAGAGCAGCTTTAAGTGCTATCAGATGGAAAGAAGAATTCTCCAATGTAAATGCCTGTGAAATATGGGAAAAGTTCAAATCCTACTTGAAGGAAATCCAGATTAGACATGTCCTCCAAAAGCAAACACGCAAAAGAATTGTATGAAAGCCAGCATGGCCTACACCAGACTTGATAAAAGCAATTAAGGCTACGAAAACTGCATTTAGAGTGTTTAAAGAGGCTTCAAATGTCATTAATCTAAAGGTGTATCGAAAAGCTAGAGACACTGTGAAGCATAAAACTACAGCAGCAAAGCGAGCAAAAGAAATGGATTTAGCTAGGAACTGTAATGGGGACAGTACAAAATTATTTAGTTTCTACAAGCTGAGTAAAGTTTCTAGCACAATTAGTCCACTGGAAGTAAATGGGACTACATTAGGTGAGGATAGTCAGATGGTTGAGGAGCGAGCAAGCAGTTTAAATCAGTGTTTAAATTTGAAGATATGACCAATCAGCCGACAGTACACCATAGTTCAGTGACATGTGATCTGACAAATGGTGTTGATTTCATTGATAGAAAAGGACGATCGTGTCTCACAAATTTCTTGGACTTTTTGAACTTCGCCACAGAACAATTTGATCAGGGAAATCAGGTTGATGTAGCATATCTTGACTTTAGTAAAGCCTTTGACAAGGTACCCCATAAACGGTAAGTGATACAGCTTCAGGCCCATGGTATTGCAGGTAGCATCTTAAAATGGATAGAGTTGTGGCTTTCAGATAGACAGCAAAGAGATGATCTTTAGGGCAATAACAGGTCAAAATGAGCATATCTCGCTGCAAAAAGTCTTAGACGAACTTGTGAAGTGGTCCAAAGAATGGCAAATGAAATATAATTTTGATAAGTGCAAAGTCATACATGTAGGTAATCAGCATATGAAGGCTTGATGGGTGGCCAAGTGGTATCAGTGGCTCAACAGGAGAAGGATTTAGGTGTTATTCTAAACACAAAATTGGGGGCATCAAAACAGACCAAGGAAGCCAGGAAGAAGGCACTGGGAATGCTCGGGGCAATACATAGGAATGTATCATACAGAAGTGAGGAAGTCATCATGAATCTTTACTGTGCATGTCAGGCCACATTTGGAATACTGCATCCAAGCTTGGTCTCCTAACTATGAAAAAGATTGTTGGCTTTTAGAAAGAGTATAAAAGAGGGCTACGCAAATGGTTACTGGTATAAGGAACCTGGCATATGAGGAAAGATTGAAGAAATTAAATATGTTTTCACTTAGATATAGAAGGCTGAGAGGAGATATCATCGATATCTTTAAATCTGTCCATGGTCTGGAGAGGGGATATCTTGGGGAAATGTTGGAATTGAACAGAAATGATGCAATTAGCGGTCATAAATTAAAAATTAAAGTTAACCACAGCAGAAGAAGGTTAAGGCAAACTTTCTTCACCAACAGGGTAGTAGAACACTGGAACCAGCTGCCAGAAACCATTTTCAGTAGCCGCACATTGAACATCTTTAAAAACAGCATAGACAATCATTATAAGAATAAAGGGCTTGCTTTTAAGTATTACAGGGAGGGCTGATTTACAGATTTTGTGGGCAACTGGTTCATTGTACAGAGTGCAACCAAGAAGGGCCCTTGTGGCTCATAGTTGCACTAATATTTTATGTCTTTATGTCTTTATGTCTAGTGGCCGCAATGGCATATCAAAGGGGAAAATGCCCCCTCCATCCTGAGAGGGATAAGCTCTCGAGAATCGTAGCGTGGCTCCAAAAGTCGAGGTGTGGCGACCAAAATTCGCGTCAGTCCACCAAAATTCGCGCAGGTGTCTTCGCATAAATACGGTGGGCCCCGGAACACTCGCTCTTAAGCCCGGAAACTTGCAACAGGGAGCCGAAAATCGCATTTTGGAAACAGCTAAGTACAACGCGTCCCACAAACTCGAACCGGTCCCCAAAATATCGAGCTCGAGACCCACCACTCCCATCGGTAGTCCCTCGAGGCTAAACAAAATTGTATCCATCGGGGCGGACCATGAATACGAGCGTCTGAACAAGCTCATGAAAATTAATTCTGGATTCGTCGGTATTTCGAACAATGCCAATGCTAAACAGAGGTTCTTCATGGCCACACCAGAACTCTCCCGTGTTGCAAAAGAGTTCAAGGGTCAGTTTGACTTGGAACCTGACAAAACCGGAGAGCATCATGGCCTTGGGCCAAGTGCTGTCAAGGAGCATGATGTTATTGATAAGATCAAGGCAACCATACTGAAACATGGAAACCAATCTGCTGCCGAAGGTGACAAGCTGCACAATGTGATCACTCATGCTTACATCCCTGATGAGTAAGTACCAACGATCTTGAATGCAGATGTGACTGGTCAAAAACTGTGTGAAGACTACGTGCCAGAGCGAATCAATGGAGCTGTCAGCCTATGGGCACCAGTAAAGAAGGAGAACAACAGGATGTTCATGTCTGCAAACAAGAAAACCACACTAAAACTCGGAGACCAGACTGTGGATCTAAAAGGACCAAGGGCTTGTATGGCATACTGATGGTCCTGTCCAGGTCCAGCAGAGACATCAACCAGAAAGCGGCCATTGGGAACCACAATTTCACTCTGGTGCCAACAGCCCTTTTTGCTCCAAATGGTACAATACTGCCATGCCTGGACAAATCAAAGTTCATACATCTCCTCAACAAGTTACCAACAGCAGAAACCCCACAGGAAGATCAGCAGCCAGATGATGGGATGCACACCACACCAGATGCTCCAAGTCGCAAGATAGCCCTGGTGGATGGAATAGTTCTTCTGCAGAAAATGGCCAAGAAACCAGCATAAAGACATAAAGACATAAAGACATAAAGACTAACTATGTTATGGTCACTTTTTCCCAGATTTTCGCCTACAGTCAAGTCTTGAACCAAGTCACTTAAATCCGAGAATACAAGGTCCAAGAATGAACCATGCCTGGTAGGTTCTGATACAAACTGGTGTAAGAACAGGTCCTCTTCAAGGCATTTCCTGAACATTTTGCATGATGGGGAGCCAACACCAGCATTTTCATAACCTTCTAGATTAAAGTCACCGAGAATAAGGCACTTTCTCTTAAAGTTTCTACTGATTTCCTCACAAATCACCTTGTCAAGCTCCAGTTGCTGAGAATGTGGCAGGGTTCCTGATCGGTAGAAAGCTCCTATCCTAAGAGTATTGCTGTTACCTTTTCCCACAGTGACATCAAGCCAAATGGACTCCACAGACACATTTTTATCCCCACCTGCTACTTTTTGAGAACTGAATAAGCTATTCATATAGAGCATTACACCACCCCCTTTCATTGCTGGACCCCTATTGCACGAAAACATATTGTATCCCTGGATCTCATAGTCCTGTAAGTTATCTCCAAAATACCCTTCACTGACCCATGCCTCCGTAATGCAAACAAAATCCGGTTCCTCCTCAGCAACATAACACTTGAACTCATCAAATTTGGAACGGATACTCTGAGCATTAAACATCATACACTTAACAAATGCTCCATAACCACCTTCGGCTTTTTCATATTGAGGAGTTCTTTTATCACTAGATGAACTATAACTCTGTCCCCTTGAGTCGCTGCTGTCCCTATTTGCAGACTTTGAGGTTCTATTGCCTTGGCTGACACTATTAGAATATTCCTGAGTTGGCAATGCAATTTCATCCCTCTCCACCCCATTTCCTAGTTTCCCTGAAGGACAAAAATGCTCGTATAATTTGCATAACACATGGACCCCCCTTCTCAGAAAAGTGCAGGCCATCCCTCTGATAGAGGTCCCACGATGCATAAAACCTGCTCCACTCATCTACAAATGTAAAACCTAGCTCATGGCAGAGCTTTCCTACCCTGGCGTTAGCTGCCAGTGCCCTAGAGCTCCACTCAGGGGAGGCTCTAGCCCTAGACAAAATTCCTGTTACAAGGACTCTATTGGTACCCTTCAGAGTGGCCA
Organism: Imbricaverruca yamaguchii; assembly: GCA_034440575.1. Taxonomy (NCBI): domain Eukaryota; kingdom Metazoa; phylum Arthropoda; class Thecostraca; family Neoverrucidae; genus Imbricaverruca; species Imbricaverruca yamaguchii. Next base: position 3,303,073 of record JAOTOL010001651.1, on the reverse strand, counting down.
AAAGGGCCCTGTACTCCCGCAGAAGCTCCTCGCTCCTAGTATGACCTATGTTATTTACCCCTACATGCACTATGACTGTATTAAACTGGTGTTCACTGGTGACCTGTGCCACCGCAGGTACCAGGTCCTTCACCTTGGCACCAGGCCTGGTGATGCACCTCCTGTCCCTACTACCTTTACAAAATATCCGCTCTAAATGACGCACACGAGAGTGTCCTATGACCAGCACTGACTCCTTACTACTGCTATCCTGGGGGCAGTCATCCAATGCCTGGAACATATTTGTTGCTACTATGCCTGCCCGCTGGGCCGGTCGGCTACACTTCCTCCCGCTCCTACCACCTGCCACATGCCACTCACTGACCCTTTCCTTAGGTTCGCGTCTCCAAATCCTCCACCACCTGACCTCATGCCACTTCCCCTCCTGTGACCTTTCTTCCTCTAGTGCCTGCATCCTGGTCGAAACCATCCTAAACGCTGCAGCTCATGCCTAGATTTAGATTCAAATTAACTTGCTAAACAACCGACAAAAAAGCTAACTATCATTCACTATAAATCGCTACCTCCTATACTGTCAGTTAAATATCTGAGTGCCCCAAGAAAAGCAGAAACTATTAAACAATTGTTTTTTTGTTTGTTTTTGTTTTTAAAATCAATTAAATAACTAAACAAGATGTCTAATCTAATTGTCTTCCACACAAGTAGACAACTATATAACTATCCATTTTGATATCACTTATGGCTTAGACAGAAAAATGAACAGTCACACAGCACTTATGAATACCCCCAACTTACTACTAATTATACTATCTTAAACTTCAACACCAAACACACTATGTACACCAAAAAATAAATAAAGTATGTTAGGATAGTATGAATGTTGTCTAATGTACTTATCAAATCTACACACTTGTAATATCTCCTACTACAGAAATCGAAGCGTCGAGAACACGCCGAAGCCACGAGGCCTCCCTTTGGCGCACACAAGATGGCGTCCTGCGGCGTCGCTAGGTTAATGTAGTATAGTTTGTGTGCTACGAAAATGCTTATAAGATAAAAACGAATGAAATATAATAAGAGAAGTAATTGCTAAGCACCTATCCACAGCTTAGACTAGAGTACTGCCCTGTTCTGCAGGGACTTATCTGGAAACCTGGAGCTCTGGCGCGCGTCCTTCCACCTTGACAGCTGGCGGCAAACTGATAAAAGACATAAAAGATTAGTGCAACTCTGAGCCACAAGGGCCCTTCTTGGTTGCACTCTGTACACTGAACCAGTTGCCCACCAAATCTGCCAATCAGCCCTCCCTGTAATACTGAAAAGCAAGCCCTCTATTCTTATAATGATTGTCTGTGCTGTTTTTAAAGATGTTCAATGTGCTGCTACTGACGATGTTTTCTGGCAGCTGGTTCCAGTGTTCCACTACCCTGTTGGTGAAGAAAGTTTGCCTTAACCTTGTTCTGCTGTGGTTAATTTTAATTTTGAATTTATGACCTCTAATTGCATCATTTCTGTTAAATTCAAACATTTCCCCAAGGTTTCCCCTCTCCAGACCATTGACAAATTTAAAGACCTCGATGAGATCTCCTCTGAGCCTTCTATATCTAACTGAAAACATATTCAATTTCTTCAATCTTTCCTCATATGCCAGGTTGCTTATACCATTAACCATTTTTGTAGCCCTCTTTTGTACTCTCTCTAAAAGCCAACAATCTTTTTCATAGCTAGGAGACCAAGCTTGGATGCAGTATTCCAAATGTGGCCTGACGTATGCACAGTAAAGCAAACAGCAACCATAGTGACAGTCAAAGACTTCAGTGAATGCTTCAACGATAGGCTGATGTCCCTTACACGAGATTATAATGAAATCATCCTTGTCTTTGACACATACAGAGATGATTCTCTGAAGAGAGCTACCAGGGATAAAAGAAGGCAAGGAAGAGCACCAATCCAGTATCAGGTCAGAGATGACACAAGCATAAAGCACATCCCAAATGAACAGGTTTCTTTTACATGACAAGACGAAGGCTGACCAGACCAACTATCTTGTTGTAAAGACTAGAGTACACCAGTACATCACACAAACTGATCATCACCTCTTCTTCAGGGTAGACCAGGAACAACGAAGACTTACTTTTCCAGGACAACAATCATGAAGAAGCAAACACACTGTCGATCTACCAGGCTGCCCTGGCCTCACAGGGAAGCCCATCGGATACACAGATGGTTTTCTTCTCCCCAGACACAGATGTCCTAATGTTAGTCATAGCAAACTATGACCTCATGCTGAAGACAAGTTCATTGCCATGCCCTCTGGGGTGCAACTGTGACACTGCGAAGCACAGCGTGTCGTTGGCTGGGCCTTGCTCAATGCCGACGACAGCCTCCGGTCAGGCCACTGGCAGATATGGATTCTTGTTACATTGCTCTGGCCGAGCATACTTCCCATGATTATTCAGAAACGTTGCAAAAATGCACCATCGGGGCTGGTCCAACAGCTTGCTGCGAGGGTAGGTTGTATATATTTATGTATAGTGTATTTATATAGGTGTATATATTTATGTAAGCATGTATGTATGTATATATATATATATATATATATATATATATATATATATATATATATATATATATATATATATATATATATATATATATATATATATATATATATATATATATATATATAATTTATACAGCCGACAGCTTCCAAACACTGCTCTGCACAAGTTCTTATATGATGTCGAGAATGACAAAACAAAATGGATGCTTACAGCTGATTATGTAGCTACACGATGACTGTTGTGGACTGTTCTGAACCATTGAGCGCTTGCATGATAAAGCCTAAAGGCTGCTTCATATCACATTAATGAAACTTGATTAGATTGCTGACAGCTGATGATGTATGACGACAGTTGTCAGGGGCTGCCGTACGGATACTACGCCGACCCAGAGAACAACTGCCGGGTATACCACATCTGCAACCCAATCGGGGGCGGCGATCTTCGCGGAGGGTTCACCTTGCAGTACAGGTGGGCATGGCACGGGCCAGCACTTGGGAACCGGCAGTCTTGACAGGGTGCCTTGGCAGGGCCCCCGTCGGCTCGGCTCCTTTACGCATAGCGCACCTCTTCTGCCCGTCAGCGTCCAGGCGTCAGTCCCCGGACCAGATCACAGTTTCGACCAGCTCGAGGCATATGGGAAGCTCGGGGATACTGTCATGATGACGGCCGCGGCTAGGACTAACGACTGTGGACCTCCACTTTGTCGGGGTTTTGGTTGATGTTTTTTTTCAGCTTTCCACCGCACCAGATCGAAGGTTCAGGAGTATCGCCTATTAGCATGCTACCGCCCAAAGAAATACCTAGACAAAGGAGATGTTGTACCTGTACGCTGTACAAATACCTAGATAGATGTTGCACTTTCTCTTGTCAGCTTTTGACGTCATTACGCCTATTCCAGCATGAGGTAGTTCGGCAACTTATCAACCATAACACACGCTGTATCACGAAAACTATGATGCCACCGTATGTCGACATACCCTTAGTAAGATCCCCGTATGGAAGCATCATTTTCATCAGCTCGCTCCCGCAATATCCCGATTACTAGTGCCTCAGCTTGTGTTGGAGGCCACCGTGACGGTATGAGTTGGTCATGCGCTGAGCCATGTGCCGGTCCATGGATTGCGGTCCTGCGGTGAGCACCCGGTCCAATTCCACACCGCGGTGTGGCTGGAGGGAATCTACCACAAGGTCGGACCTGCGGGCCTACCGATCACCAGGCAAACAAGCAACGTCTAGCGTCAAGAATGTCAAATTGCGAATGTCGATTGATAGTCAATGTCATTTGGCACTATCTTTCAGCAATCAATAGGTTGGCTGGCCACGGCACACTAACTAGGATCGTTTGAAATACGCGGGTAAAATCTGTCTATTTTAGGGTCCAATGCTCCAGGCAACGCGAGGCTACTTCCTTTCCTCTCCAACTGTACGTGGTGTGCATCGCCTGGTTGCACGCTCAGATTACTGTAAGCTTCGACAATGCCATTGGCTGTTATGTGTGTGCTCATCACCAACTCATGAGCTACGCCCTATCATATGACACCATACTATTGGCTGCACCTACCTGTACTGGATAATTTTAACATCACCTGATGCCCCCAACGTACATTCTCCTTGTTGCCATAAAGTAATCTATCAAACAAGGGCAATCTGCAGCTGGCTTCGCTTTGGTCCAAGCTTGCAGCCGTTACATGTCTGCAAAAGTGTTGCACACAAATTTGCATAAAAATGTCTGAACTCCCGTTGTGCAATTTTTGACGACTGCCACTGATGTATCTATCCTGACAGCTTCTTCTGCAACATCGGCATGGAATTTGACCAGGAGCTGCTGACGTGCATGCGCGTCGGGGCGAGTCGTTCTTCCAAATGTGGCAGCGTTTCGCGGCTCTACGAATCGAGCAACTCGCAGTTCTTCAGGGAAGTGAACTTTAACGACGGCGAGGAAGCTTCGGTGGGCGGGAAGTCGTTCGGCGACAACGCAGGGCCGATCATCGAAATCGGCGTCGGCGAGGGCGTCGACGCCAGCGTGCTACAGTCGACGGCGTCGGCCACACCCGCTGTGCTCGGCGAGAGCCAAAGGCCAATGTTCGACCCGGCCACCTTCCTGTCCAAGTTCGGCGTCGACGCCGTGCAGACTCAGGCACGGCTGCCACAGGACGGTAGCTTCGACAGCAGCTTCGACACCAGCATTGACAGCAGCATGGACGGTGCCGGTCTGTTAGACCTGCGCACGTCGCTGGCGCCGAGCATCAGCCGTGCAGCCGCACCTCTCATCTAGCGCCGGCTGTCGTCGCCGACACGCTGTGCTCGGCCAACGTTTTCAGACATTATCTTCAGCTGACGCGACAAGGTGAGCTCGTGTCGTCGGCCATCTCAGTCGTGAAGTGATTTTGGAGAAACGCGCCACTCATCTGACTGCGTCGCGGAAGGTACACCGCAGGCAGCTTGCGCAGGAACATCGAGCCAAGGCGTGCCAGTGCGGCTCAACTTGCTTATCAGAACGACTCCGTCGAAGCCTGTGAGGCAGCGGCACACGGTCGGGGAGACATGCTCCAGTAGTGTTAACCACTATTGAAGGCCAGACTGAGCAGGACAGGGCCACCTGGTGGTGCAGTCGTGCTTGCGCGAGACGATGACCGAATCAGTACAACTATTGCAGCAACTGCAAGTTACCAATTGCTCGCCAGGGAACGAACGCTTCGGCGGTTTCGTTTCAGTGTAGGACGCCCAGTATTTGCTGCTGTCACGGGGAATGTAAGATGCTGGTGTCTGATCCGTCGAACCAATCAGCTCTGAGGATTCACGCACAGTTGTTGATTTAGTACGTCAGAGTTGCTTATCTTGAATACTTTGTGCATGCACAGCATGAACCTTTCATTGTGATGCACTCAATACATTTGAGTTGAAAACACAGCAAACTTAGCATCATGTGATGTCGTGTAGATACGGTCCTAGGAACGATTTTATGGAAGTGGCAAAACGCATCTCAAATATGCTACTCAACACAATAGAGCTCACGCCACACGACGCTCCTGTGACTATCGAAAGATAATATGAGACGGTCGAACGTAGCTTCTCTTCAGATTCGTGCTAAACAGATGATTCATGCAAAGGCATCATCGCGAAAAAGAAATGTTAACAGCTCAATGACTACTCAATTGCATCCATGTAACATTCCAAGGCATAAAGTCACACGTTTAAAAGAATTGGAACCAATAATTGACCGCGTAGTGAAGCCATAGGACCTCCCTCGTTAAACATCTTGCATATGTGTAGAGTGAGCAATATTGAACATCTACAGGTGAACTGCTTCTCTTGAGAAACCTTCATCACACCGCATATTTTGTTGATATGTTCCAGCAGACATTTTGCAGTGATGCATGCTCACGCCGCGCCAGCTGAGATAGGATCTATTTGTAAGGTGGGAGTCATCACGGCTTATTCTGTCGTGTATTTAGTTATGAAAACGTTATGCTCAACACTGATCCCGGTCATGTGTGCAATTGTATTGTTCCGCATTACCTGTTCTACATGGCACTCGAGTGGAAGTGCTTGGGCATGAACTTGTGTTGCTAAATATACAAGTGCGTGAGGAAATGCTAATGAATCTGGACGACACCAATGATAACGTCATGACTGAATACTTCCATCCGCCCTGATGTGATGTATTACGCCTGATAAGTTTGACACATCTTCTGGACGCCAGAGGATAAAACTTGAGGAAGAAAAGAAGCGAAGCAACATATGATGGAGGAGAGATCCCTAACATTCAACGAAACAGTAGTCGGAGAAGAAAAAGAGAAGAGAGGAAACCCTAGAGAGGCTGACAACCAGCGGCAGAGACGGGGCAGAAGCGAAAAGAGTTTGAGGAGCAGGGGAAGAGATCGTAGTAGACAGAGAAATGAGCGTTTGAAACCGTCGCAGCAGAAGAGCCGATCCCCACCAGCCCGCATTATCAGGCTCCATGACCATTCCTGTCATTTCACCACGTCATTTCATTCCTGTCATTTCACCACGCCCTCATGTTCCTCCTCCATCCCTGTACCTGTGAACTCTGATTCCCCCCCCCCACATATGGTGCCTGACTGCTGCGTTAGTAATTTGGCCTAGAATTTGTTCAAACCATTCCTAACTTGCTGCACTAGTATAATGCAATCTAATCGCGGGTGTAATATCTTGGGGAACATTTCCCCCACAACTTTTGAAAAGTGGCAAGTTGTCCCCTGAATTTCCTTCGTGCCCCCCCCCGCCAACATCAACCATTAAATACCTGTGTATAATCACAGCAAAATTATACTAAAATTTTTTTAAATAAATATTTTTATATAAAGAAATCGGCAAGCATGTTATAAGCCGAACTAGTCAATCAACGGCCTTCACAGACTATCTGCTGTCACGAAATTTCAGAGCAGTAAACCGTAAATCTGCACGCGCTAAAAAATGTATTCAGCACCATTCTAAAAAAACATGAGCCTTGACCACTTTGTTTTGGAGTTATGTGTTATACCATTGAAGGTGCATCACCAGGACTGGTGCCAGGGTCAAAGACCGGGCTCCAGTTGTGGCACAGACCACAAGTGATCACCAATTTAGTGCAGCTGTAGCCCAGGTAGGGGTGAATAACACAGGTCCTGCCATGGGTAAGGAGCTGCTGCAGGACTACAGGCCACTTCTGGCCACCCTGAAGCATAGCAATAGCAGAGTCATTATGACTGCTATTTTGCCTAGGGCTTAAGTCTCCCTTGGGTGGAGCTTTAGGGCACTCGCAGCCAATGTCAGGGTAGGTAAGCTCTGCCATGAGTTAGGTTTCACCTTTGCTGACAAGTGGTGCAGGTTTTATGGCTCATGGGACCGCTATCAGAGGGATGCCCTGCACTTCTTCGGGAAGGGGTTCATGTGCTAAGCAAAGTATATGAGCATGTTCTTCAGGGAAGCTAGGCAATGGGATGGGGAGGGATGAAGTGGCATTGCCATCTCGCGGATATGTCAATAGTAACAGCATAGGTAATAGAACCCCACAGTCAGAAAATATGGATATCAGTAGTTCAAGGGTGTAAACTGGTAGCTCATCCAGAGACGAAAGAGCTCCCCAGCATGAAAAAGCCAAAGGTGGTTTTGGAATATATGTTAAGTGTACGATGCTTAATGCTCAGAGTATTCCATTCAAATTTTATGAGTTCAAGTGTTATGTTGCTGAGGAGGAAACAGATTGTGTTTGCATTACTGAGGCATGGGTCAGCTCTTGGGGATAACTTGCATGACTATGAGATCTAGGGATACAATATGTTTTCGTGCAATGGGGGTCCAGCGGTGAAAGGGGGTGATGTAATGCTCTATGTGAATAGCTTATTCAGTTCCAAAAAAGTAGCAGATGAGGTTAAAAAAAACATGTCTGTGGAGTCCATTCCCTCGATGTCGCTGTGGGAAAAGGCAACGGTAACACCTTGAGGAAAAGAGCTTTGCACCGATCAGGACCAGTGCTTTCCGCGATAACTAATTTTCGGACCTGCGATAACGATAAAACGATAAGAAAGGTTTGCGATAACGATAAACGATAAATGATAAAAAATTTCACAAAATTAACAGCGATAGCGATAAAACGATAACGATAATTGTTTTTTTAAACAGCGATAACGAAACGATAAACGATAAAACGATAACGATAATTGTTTTTTAACAGCGATAACAAAAGCGATAAGAAATAAAGCTTAAACAAGTGTACTTAAAGTTTATTTGCAGTATATACTGTATCATACAAGTAAAAAAAGGACAAAAAAACACATTTTAGTCAAGCTCAGCATCTGTCTCATGCTCTGTGTCAGTGTTGGCCTCCCTCTTCTCCCTCTTCAAGATAGCCTCCAGGAGGGCCATGTTGCCCTTGGTGAAGACCAGCTGCTGAAACTTGTCGCTGGTCATGCTGGCGCGCTTGGGCCTCAGAACATCCCCCGGCCGTGCTGAACATGCGCTCCACAGCGGCAGAGCTGGGCAGGGGGTGTTGTACTTGATGAACAGTGCGAACCACTTGTCCCTGTGCAGGCTGGGGAAGTGCTCTGGCTTCACCTCAGCTTCCTTGCTCCTGGCCCAGGTCTGCAGCTCCTTCCTGATGAGCTCCTCCATGTTGGGGCTGCCCTCCATGACCATGGGGGCGTCCTGGAAGGCAAAGGGGTCGTCAGCGTCGTCCTCTACCTCCGCTGCTGTGCCCTGGCTGGAGGGGAGGGCATCAGGAGTGATGGTGTTGATGAGCTCCCTGACCAGCTTCTCCTTGGTGGACTCCTCAAGGTCTGGGGCCACATGCTTGAGCCTGATGGGGCCATGGTTGGGGTGGGTCAGGGTGGCCATCAGGAGGTCCTCCTCCTTGAACAGGTGCTGGAACCTTTTGTTGAAGCCATGGATGGGCCCCGGCTGGTCCAGGAGGGCGTCCACCAAGGGGAGGGCATACCTCAGGGTGGCCTCAGCCTTCAGCCTCTGCAGCTCCAACTTGAGCAGCATGAGGTAGGGCAGGAGGATGCCCATGTAGGCATTGGCCTCAGCCTGGACCCGGTCCAAGCAGATGGAGACCGGCCTCATGACCTGGCAGTACTCCTCCAAGACCTCCTTGTCCTCCTCCTGGAAGGTGGCGGCGCCTCCCCTGCTCCCTGACTCAGTCTTGAGGACGTCGTTGATGGCCTCCATGGTGTCTGTGTCCTTGAGGGCGGTCTCCAGGAGGCACTTGGTTGCGTCGTAGAAGCTGTTCCACCTACACAGAGTTAAAACAGTGTTTTAGGTACAGCTCTTATTTAAATTTAGTAACTAATAAGTAATAACTATTACAAGTTCAAATAAAACTTTTGCATCATTTCTATTTAAATATATGTCAACTATTAAATTTGCAAACTTAAATAGATGTAAATTCCAACTGTAATAGATGTAAATTCAAACTCTATCTAGTTGATTTTTTTTAAATGTGCGATTTTTTTAAATGTGCGATTTTTTACCTAGTTGGGCAAGGAGTCTTCAGCTTTCTCCCCAGCACTTCCTTGATCCTGTTGGCCACCACAGAGGACCTGTTGTGGAGGTTCCACAGGGTCTGGGCCTTGGCAGCTGCCTTGGTGAATGGCTGCCTTCCCTGCCTGCCTGTGGCACTGCCATGGTTCCAGCCAACTACCTTGGACACATCAGATGTCGCCAGCAGGTTCAAGGTGTGGGCGGCGCACCTCCTCTGGATGGGCAGCTGGGGCAGGTCCTCTACCTCCTCCTCCTCAGTCAGGAGTGCATAGACATCGACTATGTCCACGCCGCCATCAGGATCCTGATGCTCTGGTGCCAGGAAAGTAGGGTCAGCTGGGTTGCCGCCATAGTAGTTGAATGTGGCGCAGTAGTTGGTGCCATTGTCGGTAGTTGTGACGGCGATCTTCCTGGTGATGCCAAACTCGCTGTTGATCTTGTACAGCTCTGTGGCCAGGAGCTCCTTGGTCTGCTTGCCCTTCAGCTCCTTGCAGGCAAGTGTGCCATGCTTTCTGGACAGAGTCTTGGCATCTATCCAGTGCACAGTGCACCCCAGGAAAGCGCGGTGGTGTGCGCTCCAGCTGTCGGCTGTGGTCGCCACATAGCTCACCTCCTTCAGGACGAAGATGAGCTCCTTCTTGATGTTCTTGGCCTGGTCCTCCACAGTGTTGGTGATGGCAGTGTGGGAGGGCAGCTGGAACTCTGGCCTGAAGATGTCCATCAACTGGCGGGTGGCTGGGTGGGAAGAGATGCTGGGTGCTAGGCAGAGGCTGGTCAACCACTTGACCCAAGCCTGTCGGCCCCTCTCCTGGGTGAACTTCTTGGACATCTCCTGGGCCTGCTTGAAGGTCAGCTGGTGCTTGGTGTCCTTGGTGCCAACCTTCTGGCCCTTCTTGCTGGTGGCCGCCTTGATCTCATCATACTCCTGCAGGACCTTTGGACCATGACCCCTGCCCTTGAGGTGGACTCTGAGGTTGCCCCTGCTCTCTGAGGTGAACTTGACATAGGTCTTCTTGACCCCACCAGTTGAGCAGACGTTGCAAATGGCCAGGCAGGAGAAGATGGTCTTCCCAGGATGACCCAGCTTGGGCCTTGGATCCTCAATTTTGTGGAGCTTGAAGAACTTCTGGTAGGGCCTCAGGGACATGTTGACCTCATCAAAGTCTGCCTGCTTGCAGCCCCTGCCCAGGTGCTTGCCAATCTCCTGACTCCCCTGGCTCTCCTGGCTCTCCTCCCTCTCCCTGTCACTGCTGGCGCTGGAGGGGCGGGGCTCCTCCCTGAGGCCCTGGCTGCTGGAGGGGCGGGAGGTGGGCGGGGACATGATGAAATCGTCGCTGGTCTCGCTCCCGATGGACATGGCTGACTCCCCAGACTGGCGGCGCTCCCTCTGGTCCTGGGAAGCGAAGTACTCGTCCATGCGTGATTTTCTGCCGCTCATGGTGAATGACTGACCACGGTGGTTAGAGTAATACGGTGGGCTATTCTCGTTTTTCTGGCCGAATGTTACGTCAGCTGACTATCCACGTGACATTATGCCGCTCGGTACCTCCACTGTGAAAATACGCCAATTGGCAAAAGACGTAATGCGTTGTAGGCGCGCCGTAATTATGACAAGTTTAGCTTTGTAATTCTTAATCCTATTAATATCGGTATCAGGCTTGTTTGTAATTTGTGTAATGTAGTTTGAAATCTCCATAATTTAAATATTTTATGATAATTAGATCAGTGACGCAACGAGCACGTTCTTATTTCGGGAGTAGCCAAAGACGGAAACCTGAGCCAAGTTGGCGTAGTTTTTTTATGCTGAGTTTGACTTTCTGGAGCAAGTTCATTTTTGAGAGGAGAATAAGGGATGAAGAGTATAATTTAACCCTCTCCAGACGTAGAAATTGGAAATGTTTCCTCATTTTTGTCAAATTTTCACCATTTCAGTGGAGCTATTATATGGCCCCTTGGCCTATCTGTGTGCGCAAATTTATGTTTATCTAGGTCCAGTGTTGGAGTATTGTATTACATTTTTATGCAATTACACAAATTTCATTGCAGACAACACTCCTGGTTTATTCTGGCTTGTGCGGGTAATGTGTTTGAGTCCTGAGCCTGCTGTAAATGGCGGTAACGAGAAAAACGAGTAAATAATTGCAGTTCGATACAGTTTCACTTTGTGACGTTCTGCCTTCAATGATGGACATCAGATTATCCGGCAAGAAATAGATCTAAGCAGATCAGACATGAACGCGTGAATTGATAGGCGCATTGGGGCAGTGGCGGATCCAGACCAAAAAATTGGGGGGAGGGCGGCAATTTTTTTTATGTGCGGTGCGCCAAAATTCACATGCGGAGCGCCATAAACGCAGTTAATTAAGGAATTTTATTAATTCACCCAAGTAATTTGGGGGGGCCGGGCCCCCCTGTATCCCCGCCTGCATTGGGGTTAAAGTGTTATGACTACATTGCTTTACTAGGGGTGGGGGGGGGGGAGGGAGGGACAGTTCGCCACTGAAACCCATCATAGGGCACTTTAAACACATATTTGTTTAAAGTGAGTTCCAGCTGCACAGTCGCATGATCCCTCGGGGGAGCATTGTCCCGGTCCCACTGCCCCCAGGCCCCTTCCGCCGCCAGTGTGCAACCCTCGCACGGCTGGGGGGGTAGGTACCTACACCCCCTAAGGTTTTTTTCTTAAAAAACGCGCAAAAACGGCGGCGCTGCGCGCCGCCGTTTTTTGCATACCTGAAGCTGCATCTTTTGCACAACTTTTGGTGAAAAAAAATTGGTTGGGTCATGTCAGGTCACGAAGCTATGACGTCATCAGTGGCACCACGTCACGCCAGATTTGGTCCAAATCAGACTTGACCTCTACTTAAGCGCCGTGACCTCGCGACCTTTTGACCTCGTTTGACCTCAGTCACACTTCGGTGACCTGACTTGACATGACATGACCTTCGGTGACCTCGCGTGACCTTGGATGACCTCTAGAGGCTAGGATGTCACCTTTGGCACTTGGTGACCTGATATGGGGTCACCGACCTTCCTAGGGTCTTTTTTGACGCTGAATTCGAATTCAGCACCCACAAGTATCCCCTAGACCTCAAAATGGGGTAATCGGCCCCCTTTTGAAAATCGACTTCGTGACCTCTGACCTTTGACCCTGTATATCTCGTGATCCAGCAGAGATACGATGATACAATTGGTACCAACCGATAGCTAACATTCCAAGGAACGTTTTCAGTGCTCAATTGTTGCGCTCACATGCATATTGTTCGCTTTACTGCCGAATTCGTCCAGAATATACGCGATTTTCAGTGGCACGGAGTCCACCCCTGACCTATTTTCACGTCCAAAATCAAGGTCCAAAACAGAGTACAAATAGCATTAGTGTTTACAAGAAATGGACGCGTACAGATGCTGGTGTTGCATACCTGGCACCATGCAAACCCCAGCTGCCATGCAGCCCCGTCGCTGAGGGGCACTGATTCCGACTCACCAAGATGACCAAGCGCCGCAAAAGCGCAGTACACTCAGCGGCCGCTTGTACACTCAGCGCCGTGGACGCATTCAGTCCGCCGCTTTGTTGGATGATGGTTCGGTGCTTGAGACATCTGGCCCAGCTACAGACCAATTATAGGCTACTTTAACACATTGTCTTCAATAGGTACCTACTTATTGTATATCCCAATATTCGCCAATGTCCAAGACAACGCTTAGCACAGTGGAAGTACATATATTCTGTCACTCCGTAAGTACCGACATACCGGCAGAAGTAATTATATTTTAGACGCAACCACTTTCGATAAACCCTTGTACGTCATGCGTAACGTCTGTTTTGCGGCGCGAGGAATATGCTTTTGACAAACCCTCGTATGTCCATCGTCCCTACCAGTTCTTAAAGGTTTTATGTAAATAAGCCTCAATCAATGACTACAAAATCTTATTTCAAATTCTTTATACTGAGTAAACAATTTTATTTTCAAACGATAATGAAATAATAAAATTATCTCAATTATGATTAACTTTGAAGATAGGGTAATATTAACTTGAAGATATGCATAGTTGCCAGATATGCGGGAGTGTAGAACAATGCCAGTTCTTAAAGGTTTTTTTGAAAATAAGCCTCAATCAATAACTACATGTTATTTCAAGTTCTTTACACTGAGTACAGAATGCTATTTTCAAATGATAATGAAATAATCCAATTATCTCAATGACGATTAACTTTGAAAATAGGCTTATTTTAACCTGAAGATTTTGATAGTTGCCAGATATGCGGGAGTGGACCCCCCTGTGACTGACCTCTGCCCGGCCCGCCGCGCAAATTTATACCACCCGTCGGCCGTCTGACAGATCTGTACACTTAGCAGATGGCAACAGGTTGCGCACACACACTGTCGCGCGGCATACACTGTCGATCGTCTTCCATTTTTCCATCATCCCGTTTTACATTTTATCGTTTATCGTTCATAATTTTTGGAACTTGCGATAAGTGGATGAGCGATAATTTTGAAAATTTAGCGATAAACGATAACGATAACCGATTTACTTAACAGCGATAATTATCGTTTATCGTTTATCGCTCATCCTATCGCATGCGGAAACCACTGATCAGGACCCTTGCTACATTATCAGCAACTGGAGCTCGATAAGATGATTTGCGAGGAAATCAGTAGAAACTTTCGGAAGCAATCCATTATTCTTGGTGACTAACCTAAAAGGATATGAAAATGTTGGTGATGGCTCCATATCATGTAAAATATTAATTAATGCCTTGAAGAGGATTTGTTCTTACAAGAGATTGCAACGGAACGAACTAGGCAGGGCTTATCCTCGGACCTTGTCTTCTCGGATTTAAGTGATTTAGTTCAAAACATGACCGTGGGAGAAACTCTGGAAAGAAGTGGCCATAGCCTGTTGAGATTAAATGAACAAGTAGTGGGCACATCCAAGGATAATTTGGAACACGATCCTAATTTTTACAGAGGGGACTATGTCTGCATGAGAATGGCTTGAAGGGCCATAAAATAGGAAGAAATAATTATCCAATTTAAATGCCTGTGAAATGTGGGAGAAGATCAAATATTACGTGAAGGATTAGACATGTTCCCAGAAATTCAGATTTGACTTGCTCCCAAAAGCAAAGGTGCAAAAGAAGGGTAAGAAAGCCAGCATGACTTATGCCAGATTTAATAATGGCATTCAAGGGTAAGAAAGATGCATTTAGAGTATTTAAGGAAGCTTCAAATATCGTAAATCTAAGGTCCTAAATCAAAAAGCTTGGGACGCTGTGAAGCAGAAAGCCAGAGAAGCAAAGCGAGGAAAAGAATTGGACTTGCCTATGAACTATAATGGGGACAGCAAAAAGTTCGTTACTTTTTAAAAGCTAAGTAAAGTTTCTAGCGCAATTGGTCCACTGGAAGTAAATCGGAATATATTGAGTGAGGATGGTGAGATGGTTGAGGAGCTGAGCAAGCAGTTTCCATCAGTGTTTACATTGGAAGATATGACTAATCTGCTAACCGTACACCACAGTTCAATGACATGTGATCGGATAAACGTTGTTGGTGATGTTGTTTTCAGCCTTATCAAGACAATAGAGGCAAACAAAGCGGCGGGACCTGATGAAATTGGTGCTAGGGTATTGCAGGAAGCTGAAAAGGAACTGGCAAATACACTTTATATAATATTTTGTAGATCAGTTTCATAAAATGAAATTCCAACACATTAGAAAAGGGTAAATGCAGTTCCTATTTTCAAGGAAAGAAAAAGAGGGAAAGTTAAAAACTGAAGGCCAGTAAGCCTCACATCTCTAGTCTGCAAGGTACTCGAATAAATTACAAGGGGAGAATAGTTAGTTATGTGGAAGGAAACAAATTTATTCATGATACTCAACATGGGTTCAGAAAAGTGCGATCGTGTCTCACAAATTTCGTGGACTTCTTCATTACGCCACAGAACAATTTGACCATGGAAATCAGGTTGATGTAGCAAATTTGGATTTTTTAAAGGCCTTTGACAACGCCTCATGAACGGTTAATGATGAAGCTTCAGGTCCATGGTATTGCAGGTAGCATCCAAAAATGGATAACGTTGTGGCTTTCAGATGGGATAGACAGCAGAGAGAGAGATGCTAAATGGTACAAAGTCATCATGACAAAATGTTTTTAGTGAAGTCCGCAAGGGTCAACACTGGGGCCACTATTGTTCATTATATTTGCAAATAACATTGAAAGTGGCCTAAGCAGTGCGGTTTTCAAATTTGCGGATGACCTGAAAGCATTTAGGCCAATAACAAGACACAATGAGCATATCTCGCGGAAGAATGACTAACACGAACTTGTTAAGTGGTCAGAAAATTGGAAATGAAATTGAATTGTGGTAAGTGCAAAATCATGCATGTAGGCATGGGTAGAACCATTGGGGGCGTTTGGGGGACACGTCTCTCCCATTTCTGAAAAGTGGCGATTTGTCCCCCTCAAAGTTTTTTTCAGTCCCCCCAAGCCTCAGCTACCTGAGTACAATCGCCGCAAAATTATACTTATTTATAAAGTGAAAGGATATATATGCAAGAGCATCACCAGAAGTGTCAATAGCCGATCTAGCCGATCAACGGGCTTCACAGGCTATCTGTCGTCACAAAATATCCGAGTGATGAATCAGCAAACGACACAAACTTTTGCTTCCAGCCAATTCTTGAACAACATAGACCTTGACCATCTTCTGTTTTCGCTTGGGCGTAGAATTGTGCTCAGCTACGCAACAAATTTGCATTATCGTAGGGCTTTATCGTCTTAGGTTGCATTCCCCTGCTCATATATTATTATATCTTGAACAAATGCGACTTTGGGTGTCCTTGGGTACCTTGATTCAGCGACGAGTTCGCCAGAAGCATAAGCATTTGTATTGGCATCGGCATTCAGCGACGGCCTGTACTGAACACGCTGGGAGGAACTACATAGGTGTCACATTATTACTTTAACGGTCAAGGTTCAACGCAAACCAGTTTCTTCGGTCGTCTTCTTTTTTTCTCGCCCAAACCTACCCAAATCTGGTATCAAGTAATAGCCTGTAGTGAACCATCGTGCAACATTTCAAATCGGTACATATGAAGATCAAACTTCTATGTCAAAGGTTAGCTTGATTTATTATATGGCAACATTGAAGCGATATCGACAGAAAGCGAGATTCGGTTGCATTCGCCTCAATTTCCATCAAATGAGCGTCATTCGACGTGGCTTGCTATGCAATATCAGAAAGCTAAGCAATCGATTTTTTCAAGGGCAAAGGCCATGCTGATCCTTCGTTCGCCTTTCTTCGCTTTCTCTCAAGCCTATCCACATCTGGCATTAAGCAATAAGCAGTGGTGAACACTCGGGTAACATTTCAAACCGGGACAGGTCAAGGTCAAAGGTTTGATTGAGTTCTTCGACGTCCTCGCGTTTCGTCGCTATGGCCTCAACTTGCAGAAAATGGATGCCATTCTTGTTGCCTTGTATAGTGTCAGAAAGTTGAACTTTAGAAGTAATCTTGACGGATCAAAATTCGAGCTGTTTCGTCAAACGCCTCACCTTTTTTTCTCGTTTTCGCCCAAGCCTACACAAATCCACTATCAAGCGACAGCCCATGGTGAACCCTCGAGCAACATTTTTAAGTCGGGATATATCAAGGTCAAACCTAAAGGTCAAAAGCTAGTTTGAATTTTTCCGAAGTCCTCGCGATTCGTCGCTATGGACTTCGTGTGAATAAACCTTATTATATAAAGCAAATATGAAGCATATAGAGAACAAATATAAAGACGTGCAAAATGACTGACAGTAGGAACACATGGCAGACGTAGAGATGTTGGGCAGTAAGAACACATGGCATACAAAAGGAGTCTTCATATAGGTGCGGGAGACACGAATACGGCCACAAGGGTGCTGCACCCAAAAGCATTTCTTGTTGCGCTGCTGTCAGTACCTGCAATCATTACCCTGGTGGAAGTAAGGTCAGTCTCGCTCCTGACGGAATTTGCTTTTCTGATGTCATCAATATCCATTCATCGAAATGCACAACAAGAGCAGCTGCGCCTCAAGCAGATTCAATGGCTTCGAGTATGTGTGAAATATTAACACATGGGTGACATTTGTACCTATTAATAGTAAGGTGAATGGAAGAATGTGGAGAAAGTGACAACTAATGCACACAGGACCGTTCGGAAAGATGATGCAAAGCCGTGACTAATCCCACACCATTCATCATGATTGACCAGGGCCGTGGAGTACGTACCGTCTACCAGGGTTGGATTTTGTACTTTGCAATCCTGGATGATGAGAGGACAATTTCTGAGTGATGGAACACGGAGAGGGTGTTTTCCTTCAAACCTTGGCATCAAAATTTCACTTTGAAGTTTCAGGTGAATCTTGACCACTTTACCACAGGGCAATTCATTGTCGAACAACACCATGAGACGTCCAAATTGAAAACATATGGAGGAAACAACATTTTGAGGGCTCGGCCTGTTTTTCAGGCCACATGCAGTCTCATGATCCTAGTGTGCCTTGAGGGCCTCCGCTATACTTTTATTTAGCGCTCCCGGAGTGTGACTACTATTCGGTGTTTATTAGAGTATATGTGAGTATATGAGTATGTGTATAGAGTATATAGTAATATATAGAGTATATGGGTATGTGGCTATAACACGTTTCTTTTTTGTGTGGAGGGGGCACAACACGTTTTGTGGGCTTTTGGAGTTGTTATTAGGACCCAGAGTTATCTATATCGAGACTGTTTTTTGTTTCCCGGATTCATTTCTTGGACGATCACAATGAGACTTTTGTAGCCTCGGTGCTACTTGTCATGCCCCTAGCGTGATTTTCAGGGACTCGGGGAGATTACTTGATACCCCTAGACTTAGCGTGACTTTCCGAGGCCCCTGCCTGACCGTTTGTGGCCTCCGTCGTGATTTTCTTGAACTACAGCACGACTCTTTTGAGCCACCAGCGTGATTTTCAAGGGCCCAAGCAGGAACTTTTGCGGCCTCAACATCGTTTTAAGAAGTCCCTGCGCGATTTGTTTTCCCCCATGTGATTTTTCGGAACCCCGGCGCGATTATTGGGGGCCTAAACTGGATTTTTAAGGACACTGGTGCAATCTTTTCCGGAGCTCGACGCGATTCTTGGTAGCCCCACAACCTGTCAGGGGAGGGGGACTGCTCACAATCTCCCATCCACATTCGACATGCCACTGTGACACAAAATTCTGGAACTTAAGCATACAGGAATAGCTTATCTGTTTTATCACTCACACGTGATTTCAACTCTCAAGTTCTCCAGACAGCTTGAGGAAAGTCAAGCATCTCCTACATGAATAGGCAAGGATGGACTATTGGGTAAGAGTGATGCCATAACATTAAGATCATAGTACTTTTGCTGCAATACATACCTTTTTCCGCAGGCTGCTCTGGAGATGGATGCGCTCCTAAAGTTTGGTCAGGGTTGGAATTTGAGGTGGATGGAGCAGCACTGTGAAAGACATTACATCTGGTTCAAAGGACTTCTTTCTGTTTACATTAAAATGCAGGTAATGAAGAAACAATTTCACGAATTGCCCTTCATGGTGTCCCGAGTGAGCAGTAGAATCTATATGGGTTCTTGTGAAATACGCTATAGAAGTAAGCTATAGTGTAGTTTTTAGATTCCAGTGGGAATATGGTATGGATTCACTCATTAGTGAATCCATACCATAACCTAATAACCATAACCAACATAACCTAATCTAGCACATCCTAACATTCCTTTGGATAAAAAAATAGAACAAACATTTATGCAATATATGTTCGGAAAACATTCTAAATTTGAAAACCGAACCCAGCCGAACCTAACCTAACGTCAGCTTATTTTGAAATACAAATTTCCGATGTTGGTTTCTCCTCTTTTTTTTGGGGGGGGGGAACTTTCCAACTTATAAAACTGTCCTGGCATATGGCCTAGCCTAGCCAAACCGGTATTATAATGCTTTATGGTGGTAACAAGACAAGTTTTCACTCACATATAGCCCCTCCATAAAGCAAACAAATGGTTTAGGTTTGGTTAAGCTCGGTTAGTTTAGGTTTTTCAAGTTGGAAAACTTTTTTCCAAAAACGTTTCCCCAAATCATGAGAAAATAATTGTTCGTAAATTTGGAGTTTAGTCAGCTTTTTTACTCCTAGGAATATTTTTTTAGATTACCATGTTTATGCAGGTGACTAAGATGTACCATTTCTTTTCTGTGCAAATGCTTACTTTTCAGGTCATGAGGAAGCTAATGCCAAAAAGGGGCTCTGAGTTAGGCAACATAGCTTTTTAAAAGAAGTTTTTTTTTAATGCAACAAAACCTAAACTAGCCCAGCAAAGCCTACCAATTGAGAACAAAAATTCCCAAAAGGAAAATGTTTTAAAGCTCAAGCAAGTTATGTTCTGAAAATGATCAACATTTTTTTTAAAACTTAAGCCAGCCTAGCCTAACCTAAGCCGCTTTTGAAGTTTTTTTTTTGTTGTAAAAATGTTTATAAATTTTTTGGTAATCTTCAGTATTACTGTGCTTCAAGATGGTAACAGGAAAATTGGTCTGAGCACTGTATGATCAGCGCAGTCACTGCGGCTGCATCTTGGCCCCAATAACGAACAAACCAATCAAGAAAAGTTGTTGCCCACATTTTCCTCCATAAAGCAAACAAATGGGTCAGGTTTGATTAGGTTAGGTTACTTTAGGTTTCTAAGTTGGAAAATTTGTCATTTTCCAATTAAAAAATGCATTTGTCTGATAATAAGTAGTCCCATCATGTTAGTTCCCCTCATGAACATGGCATTCTGAACAAAAATACCCCCCGCGAAAACAAATAACCTTAAACTACAAACTTATCAATCATTTTTATTGAAGGACATCTCAGGTTAGGTTAGGTTGGCTCAGGTTTGATAAATTTTGAAAATTTATAGAAAATAAAATATGTGATTTCGAACTTTTTTCCAAGTGAGGTTAGGATATTTTAGGTTAGGTTAGGTTAGGTTAGGTTAGGTTAGGTTATGCTGCATTATTTTAAATTTAAACATTTCTTTTTATGCTATGCTACCTGACTCAAAGCCCCTATTTTTGGGGTTATTTTGCTCACAACTTGAAAAGTAGGCTGTTCATGACAGGTTAGCACACGCCCTGGAGGGGGATGGCGAAATCCGCCAACCCCTCCGAGTTTTCGTACATAACTCCATATTGTACCGGCCGATGTACGCCAAATTTTTCGCGTACCTGCTTAGAACTGACCGGCGCATTGTTCAAAGCAAGACAAATGAAAATCGGTCGAAAAGGTTTGAAGTTAGGGGTCGTTAAAATAAAAGCAATTCGCAGCGCCAGACCACAAAAATCGGCGCTGATGCGCTTCCCGTATATTGCCAAAAGGGAAGTGTTCTTGACAACACTAGCGACTTGTCTGATGCATATTGTTGTGTTATATAATCTAAACGTCATGTTAGGTCGCCGAGGTCAATTCAGGTCAAGTTAATGACAGGCTAATGGAACCGAACTTGGTCAACTGGAATGTGTCATAAATCAAAATGACATGCGATTGATGTCACTTTACATATTACTCCCTACACATCCCGAAATCTACTGTTTGTCAGTGTGTGCCTAAGCGTTTCCATACTTTATTAATGTATTTCACTCCTTTCTTTGCGTAGCTGATTGTGCCGAGCCGCTCAACGGAGCAGTCGGGTTGGGAGCCCGGTTCCGGTAACTGGAGCAGGTAATGACCTAATAAAGTGTTTCTATATAGGTGACCTGAGGTCAAATGGACGGATCTGACATCTGTATTGCACCATTAGTAATGTCCAAAACATCATTAATGCCAATTTTTGAGCATTTAAACACAATCACAGTGATCCATAACAATGACAAGCCAAGCCGCGCAATACCAGAACATTTGGCTATTTTGACCTCATTTGATCTTGAAGATATTGACCTAAGGTCATGAACGTTGCACACAATAGAGTTCTCTATCATGCCCATCCACTCTGCGAATTTCGTTGCTCTAGCCTTCATAGGACCTGATATCTTAGGGGAAGCGGAATCCGTCCCCTCCAGTGCGCGTTATTTTCAGAGGCCCTCCAGGGCGCGTGTTAGTTACCTTCATAAGCATTGCATTGGAATGCTTAATTCCAATAATTCATCAACCACATTAAAGTATAAATTTGCTACCAAATCTAACTCATTAGTTTGCTCCATAGAGGCAAATGTGTGTTTAAAAAATTTGCCTTGTTACCACCTTAAAGCACAATAATACTCAAAGATGGTAGGTAGGTAGGTAGGATTAGGTATCTCGCATTAGACAGACAGACAGACAGATAGACCTTATTGAGGTCATCCACAATTGACTCGTAGCTATTATGACATCGCGTCAAATAAATGAACAACACAGCACAAAAGGAAAAAACGTCAAAATCACAGAATACAAATAAAAATAAATAAAATACAGCAACTCAAGCAGTCAATCAGTCCGGCACGGGCGG
This sequence comes from Imbricaverruca yamaguchii, assembly GCA_034440575.1. NCBI lineage: Eukaryota > Metazoa > Arthropoda > Thecostraca > Neoverrucidae > Imbricaverruca > Imbricaverruca yamaguchii. The sequence continues at coordinate 3,281,016 of JAOTOL010001651.1, read as the reverse complement.
CACGTCAAACAGGTACTGCCGTAGGTGGCGACCAAAGATCGACACGGGAAGTCGCGTTAGCTCAGGTGGCAGTGAGTTGCGCACATGTGGCGCTCTGGAACTAAAATGTCTCTTCCCCATCTCCGTGCGGGGCCGGGGGACATACAAGTTATTGTCTTGACGGGTGGTCCGGTCACGAATCTCTGCCATGGTGGTAAGATCGTGAGCCGGTGACTCTGGCTCACCATGAAGACGCACCGTGTGTGAGGCGAAGGGTGTGATAACTGGCCAGGTTCTCCGCGCTGAGCCAGCCCAGCCTCCTCAGCAGATCTGAAACGTGGTCAAACTTTTTACGGCCGAAAATTACCTTTGCCGAGTAGTTTATAATTTGTTTAATGCCAGATAGGTTCTTTTTTCCTCAGTTACCATACACAGAAATACAGTAGCAGATCTGCGAGAAGACCAGAGCATTGACCAGCGTGAAGATGACGGCAGGTGGAAGGTGCCCCCTCAGATGTGTCAGACCACCCAGAACTTCAAAACAATGACGAGTCAATTCTGAGACGTGCGGGTGGTCTCAGCATTAATATAGGATCCCCATTCAGAAATCAGAAAAAGGCATGGACCGGACTTGTTGAAGCTTACCTGCCAGCCTCTTCCTCGACTGTTTCATTTGGACTTGAATATCGGCAAGTGTGTGTGGGTGAATTTGGCCAGCCTGCCACCGTGTGATGATGTCGGCAAGTTGTTAACCACTGTTTAAAATCATACCAATCTGCAGACACATCAGGTGTGAAGTATAAAAACCAAACCAGCGCGACGTCATGTTAAGTTTAGCCACCGGATTAAACATTGCGCGAGTACCACACATGTCTCACCTCGGTCACATTTGTCGATCACATTCGCTAGCTTGAGATTCTAGGATTTTGTACTTGAACTTTTTATCTTTGGATGCTACGGTTTTTGATGTTCTACATAACTGCCACCACGACCGGTGGCCAATTATCCCCAATTATATTTTTCAAGGAGGGAGACAGGAAATTTGCAACTTCAACTACTAATTACTGGATTGCTACTAATTTCTAGTTATAGCTCAGTGATATTCTTTCCTCACTGAAACGCCTCAATGAAAGTATTCGCAGTCTATGCCTAGCTGCGCCAGCATGCAAAATACAAATACAGGGTAGTCCACAGTTATGTCGATGACACAATCATATAACGCGCAAAAGTATACGGGCGATGCAGACACCACAAATGACCTTTATGGTCCGTCGAGCCTAAAAATAATCACTCCCACCCCGACCCGGGAAATGCATAAACTTCGTATGTCTCATCATCAGGGAAATTAAAACATGCTTGGTGCGACCAATATATGCAATATAAGAGGAAAAAGTTGCGACGTCACCAAAGCTTGAAGGGGAACACCAAACTTCCCATTTGTGTACCATTTAAAGTAGGTATCATGGGGGCTTTTAATGCGCGCTGCCAGACATTGGTCACATATAACTGTAAGTTTTCTTTAGAAGTTCTTGTCATAGCTTATTACGTATTGCTTTCCTCAGGATAATGAATTATAATGCAGTGTCTATGCAGCTTCTTACTGCGTGTTTTTTGTTTCTTGGTATCATAAGCTGGCAGATTGGCTCTTACGTAGCTCTCGTTGGTTCAGTTTGATAGTGGGTTTCCCCACATCACTTAATAGTGTGATGGGTGGGCTGCTGTGCTGAAGATAATTCCAGGTTGATAATTATAATCTAGTTTCTACCTATGTAGTTGCTTCCAGCGTGTTCAGCACAGGCAGAAGCATTCGTGGTAATTGTTTCGAACGAACATAAACCCGTCGCTCAATGCAAATGCGAATACGATACGTCTCAGGCTAACTCGTCGCTGAATGCCAATACGAATACGATGCTAACTTGATGTACATTTAAGGTTCGCAAAGATGCTCCTGCATGGATTTGAGGATGCTCAGGGATCCAGAATGATTATAAAGTCTTGCACTTATAAAGTCTCGTGATAATGCGACTTGATCCGGTACAAAGCACGATTCCCTGCCCAAACGAAAACGCATCAAGACATAAAGACATAAAAAGATCAGAGCAACAATGAGCCCCAAGGGCCCTTCTTGGTTGCACTCAGGACACTCAACCAGTTTCCCACCAAATCCGTTGATCAGCCTCTCTGGAGTAACGAAAAGCAAGCCCTCTATTCTTATAATGAAAGTCTATGCTGTTTTTACAGATATTCACTGTGCTGCTGCTGACAATAGTTTCTAGCAGCTGGTTCCAGTGGTATACTACCCTGTTGGTGAAGAAACCCTGTCTTAACCTTGTCCTACTGTTATTAACTTTATTTTTTAATTGATGACCTCTGATTGCATCATTTCTGTTAAATTCAAACATTTCCCTGACTATACCCCAGCTCATGACCATGAATGAATTCAAAGACCTCGATGAGATATCCTCTCAGCCTTCTATGCATAAGTAAAAATATTTTCATTTTCTTCAATCTTTCCTCATATGCCAAGTTGCTTTTACCATTAACCATTTTTGTAGACCTCTTTTGTACTCTCTCTAAAAACCAATAATATTTTCATAACTAGGAGACCAAGCTTGGACACAGTATACCAAATGTGGCTCACATATGCACAGTAAATCTTCCTGATGACTTCCTCACTTTTGTATGATGCCTTCCTATTTATTGCCTAAAGCAATCTTAGTGCCAAGCATTCTTCTGCCTTCTTTGGTCTGTTGTCATGCCCCAAACATTTTGTGTACAGAATAAGTCCTCCTGCTGAGTCACAGATAGTACTTGGCCACTCATCATGTACGGAGCCTTCATTTGCTGCCTACTTACATGCATAACCCGGATTCGACATTTGGGTGACAAACCCGGGACGCGGTAAATTTAAACAGAATAGAGGGACCTTGCCCCGCCTTCCGTCCCGTCCCCCTCCCCCGAAAACAAATCCTTGAATTTCAGCCACTTCTTTTTCAATGCCATTTTCAGACACATCAATTTAACGTAAAGTGTATTTCAATTTTTCAGAATTACCATTGTTAAAAATGATATTTGGGGGACTAAATGTTCCACGAAAATTAGGAAAACTAGAAAGTTTCATTACTTATCGCTACCTATGCACGTCTAGTTTTATGTCGTAAGTGCTGGACCCGATTTCACGGTCACCACAGAGCAATGTTGTAAGTATGTTAAACGTTGCCCTCTTGTAGCAGGAAAAACATAAAATATCGGAGGATGTATTTATGGTGCCAAATATGCAGGAAAAGCATAAAATATCGGACGATGGTTTTATGATAGCAAACATGAACATGCAATTTCCTTTCCAATGCTTTCCTGTTTTACGGTGACACATTTCTATGCAATGACAACCAGGGAGGATAAAATGTCTAGAACTCAGGGTGTGCACCCACCACGTGGAAGGTGGGCCCCTCAGGCCGGAAAAATGCGCCCCTCTGAAAAGGTTCCAGTGTACCCGCTCTAATTTTTCAGCCTGAGGCGACTCTATGAAATAAAAAGGAGCCCCTTGAAAAGAAAGGCGCCCCTTGGGAAAGGGCCGAGTGCAACCCGCCCCCTCGAATTTTGCAGTTAGAGTCCGTGGCGTTTCAGGCGCTTTCACAGTGGCGCCGTTGCAAAGAAATTGCACCCATCCAGATAGGTACCCACATGACAATTCCTGGGTTCTACACCTGCATTGAATTCTCGCGGCTATGAACTCGGGCTAGTTATATGATTGTGCGCATTCACGTGCGGCTTCTCCTGCAAATTTGACAACTTCGGTTGAACCATTAATAGGAAAGTGGATAAACTGAAAACAAGTTATATATTTTATATATCCGGAACAGCAATGTGGCAGCGTACATTGAAAACCAGCGATGAAAAAAAACACCGCCCGAGCAGGTTATGACGGATTTCTTGGAGAGCCCCTAGTCATATAGGATACGAGTGCTTGTTATCACAAAGGCTGCAAGTAAACGTAGATCTGACCCTCCTAATTCCTAGTACACTCAGCCATTGTAAACACGCCGGACCCTCGACATCTTTGAAATTATTTCGATATCTGAACATTCTGATACCGTACGGCAAGCCACTTCGAATGACACCTATATAATTCAAATTGAAGCCACGGCCACGAAACGCGAGGACCCTGAAAATTACTATAATATTTGACTTTGAGGCTTGATCTGACATGTCCCGGGTTGAAATGCTAATCCAGAGTTGCCCACGGGCTACCTCTTGATACAAAGCATGGGTAGCTTTGGGAGAAAACGAAGAAACGTGGGACGAAAGAATAAATGAGTTTGACCTTTGACTTTAAAATTAATGTGATTTCTAAACAGTTTGATAGAGCACAACACGGCACGTCGAATGACCCCACGTGATGAACATTGAAGACATAGCGACGAGGCACGGGTACTTGGGACCAATTAAGCTAACCTTCGGTCTTGTGGTTTGACATTGACATGTCCCGGTTTGAAATGTTACTTGAGGTGCACCACGGGCTATTGCTTGGTGCCAGATGTGGATAGGTTAGGGCGAAGAAAAAATGCGAGGCGACCAAGAAACTCGGCTTGACCTTTGACCTTAGAAAGTAGTTCCATTTGGTAGCATTATAATACGGCACAATCCATGTCGAGCGACACCCACTTCGTGCAAATTGAACCCGGGAGGACTTCAAGGCCGGTGTGTTTTAGCCTGTATATGGGCGCAGAAATATTGTATTTAAGCCGTTGTGTGTTTGTTGGTGTGTGGAATGAGGGGAGAGTGAAGGTGACGATGACGATGACGATGACGATGACGATGACGATGACGATGACGATGACGATGACGATGACGATGACGATGACGATGACGATGACGATGACGATGACGATGACGATGACGATGACGATGACGATGACGATGACGATGACGATGACGATGACGATGACGATGACGATGACGATGACGATGACGATGACGATGACGATGACGATGACGATGACGATGACGATGACGATGACGATGACGATGACGATGACGATGACGATGACGATGACGATGACGATGACGATGACGATGACGATGACGATGACGATGACGATGACGATGACGATGACGATGACGATGACGATGACGATGACGATGACGATGGACCTGAGTACACTGTGTGACGCTAGTGGCGTGGTATGACTCAGTATTTATGTTGACATGTACGGTGCAATGCTCTTTTGCTTATGTGACTCCATCTGTTACTGGATGATTTTTCCCGTTGGCGAGGATGCCGAATAAACATATAAACACACATCGTCAAATAAAAATCGGAATTATTGAGGTCTGAAAACATAGTGGGTGAAATCCGATGAATTTTGGTTGTGGGGGGGGGGAAGGGGCAGTACACTTCGCCATCCCCCAATATTTTTTTATCGACACCCGTGGTTTGTTAAATTGTTTTCCAAGTCCTCGCGTTTCGTCGCCATGGCTTTAAATTCCATAAGTGGGTGTTATTCGACGTGACTGGGCGCACTGTATCAGAATGTTTAGAAATCGGAATCGTTTTGAATGTCTCGAATGTGCGGTGTGTGCACAATGTCTGAGTAAACTATTGTAATTGGATGGGCACATCCCTCTTGGTTTGCAGTTATTGCTATCAGTGGAGCGGGAAGGATCTTCCTAAGGGACCAAGTCGAAAAAAACGTAAGGAAATAGAGAAAGTCGGTGCGCGAAGTGCGCCGATAATTTAGGGTATGCGTGGAGAAAATCTCAAAATTTCTCGTTTATTCTAGTGTATTTCTGATTCTAAATTGTTTGGGTGCGGGCTCACCTTGCTTGCGCCTTTAATTGTACCAGGCATTCCCAAGGGACAACTGTAAGGAACTATGTTACCTTGTAACCTTATATCTCGAAGGAGGCCTTCCAGACCGTTGATATGTAATTGATAATTTTCATTAATATTTAGCTCTCCATTGGCGGTTACCAATGGTTTCGGCGACCCAGTTAAAATTCCTTAGAAGAGGGCCCTTCTACTACCCATTCCTAAACCGAACACAGATCTCAGCCCTCCTCAGATCTACCGTTCATTAGTCCTCTCCAGCTGCTTGCACAACACTTTAGAAAGATTCATCCAACACCACCTCCATATCGTACAAAAAAGCATCGATTAACGCAATCAATCATGTTTCCGGCCCGGATGTGACACAGTTGTCAACCTTGCACACCTCATCACCAACATTAAGCACGCCAGATTACCACATCAGTGCAACGCTTTTATAATATTTTGAAAAGATAGTTTTGTGTAATATCTTTGGGAGTCACCATTGACAACATGCTATGATTTAAACCACAAGTTCTGGATTCCATGCATGCTGCACAAAACACATCAACATTCCGAGAGCACACTCTGGCACCTTCTGGGGCTCAGACAGGTAAATGCTCCTCGATTTACACACCTCCATCGTCATATCAATTAGGCAATACTCAATCATCATCTAAAAAGCCGCCGAAACAATCCCCAAAATCCGGGACAAAGTTGAAGTTAACGGCCTACAAATAGGTCGTGGCGCCCTGACCACCTCACCTATCCAATAGGTCGTGGCGCCCTGACCACCTCACCTATTCAATCGCTCCACATCTACAACTTCCTCCCACGCTTCAGCACCGCAGGATGGAAGCACTCACTTGGTACGATTTAGGACTCAATTCACCCAAATCATGCGGATCACTTGAGATCAAGGTCGGTTATTTTGAAGTTGCAGATAGTGGTTTTGATATTTCTGGCATTCATATTTAGGAAGAAGAGTAGCAATGCGCTTGCCCTTTCTATGACCAATCACATAATGAGAGTTGGCATGAAATGACCCAATGGCGAAATGAGTACGATTCAGCAGTAAGTGCAACCAATTTTTGTTGTACAACCAATGCATTAGTAGCAAGCCAAATTGGTCGCGACATGGCGATAGTCGGTTTGGGTTTCCAAATAATTTGCACCTATCTTGAACTGGAATACATTGCACCGAATTGCCGAAAACAGTGGAACATTGTCTTGACAGTCATGCAGCTTTTCGTAAGACTTAGCGCAAAACATATGGACAGGAATTACGGCAGCTGCTACCGGAGCCGTTCTGCCGGTTTCCGGTGGCATATCTCGGATTGAAGCGGGCAACGGTGAAAGTGATGAGTCGACTGATCTGCCACCTCTGGACGTGTACCATCCCCATCCCTTTCCCGACCTGACTGGCCGACGGACGGCGATGATGCCAGTCCAGCTCGGTTGCGTAACGCTGCAGAGTCTGGCTGCAGAAGATGGCAACCGTTGCGCCAGCTGGCAGGGGGGGGGGGGAGGGCGGGGCGAGGGTGTGCTGTGGTACCGGCCAAACCACCGCACACTGTGATAACTCGAGGGAAATACTGGCCATAAATCATAGCGGAGAAAGTATGCCAGTTACAAGGGAGATTTTCGTCTTAGCCGAAAGAGCTTACAATTGTGAACATATGGAGAAGATTTATTGTCTTAAACATTACCTAATCCAGGAATGTCAGAGGTTAAACCTGCTAGAGGGAAGGGAGCATTCCGCTCCACTCATTTTGCTTCCGCGAAGTATCTCTGGAACCAATTGAGATAGATAGCTCAAATTGTCCACACACCTACATAAGTATCAAGCGTACCTTGTATTAAAATATCGACGTCCGGTCATCCATGATGACATCATGATGACGTCATAAGTGAAGTCCGTTGGTGCTCATATATTGGATGATTATTAGTGAGCGTTTGTTATGCGAGTATTCTGCAGTGTAAATGTGACCTTATAATTACTGCGCAGATCTTGTCTTTAGTGGCTAAAAATACGCCAAAAATCTTCAGTGTAAATGTGACGTAATAAATGCAAGATCTTGTCCTAAGTGGCTGAAATTACGCCAAAATACATCACTAAGATATACGCCCAGGTTGGCTCACTTCAGAGCTTCTGAGAGCCCTACGAATCTTGCTGGGCCGTTTCGGTCATGACCTCACCTGCCGCAACACGAAAGCTGCGTCCTTCATGCCCTCAGCACGAGCACTTTGCCCGGCAACCTCCACGAGCTGCAGAGAACTGTGCTGTTGAGTAACTCTTGAGGACGCCCGACGCTGAGAACGGGCGCTGAGGTGGTCGTAGATTCTAGTTTGTCGCCCTCGCGCTCTCTTCACGGTCTCGTCATCAAGGAGGGTCTTGGCTTCATAATCACCCAGGACGCGGTCCTTTTAAGTACTTAGCTATAAGTCGGTCGCCTTTCTCAAGTCCATAATCGACTACTCACTTCGGAAGGATCCCTGAGGGATTTTCTCCATGATCAACTGCAAACTATAATTAAACACACGAGCATAATAGTTCCCACGCCCAGACGCTTTTGCACTGGTTAACAAGTTCACCAATTGCTCTGCTAACGTGCACCTCCATGTTCGCTGTACGCAAAATTAAACCACAATGACCCGAACCTTACAGGCAAAGACAGCTTCCCTGCCGTGACCTATCTCGACTCAGTCTTCTCGTCAGTAAGGGGACTTTTTGACATATCAACCACTGGATCAGGTTACCCGGTCAAGGCACCCCGCCAGCCGACTCGTCGCGGCGTCCGGCTCGGGCTTCCCCGTGCCGCCCGGGCTGGCCACCGCACCGCACCGCGGCCTATCGAGATACAATTGATCACTATCGGTGTTAGAGCAGCTAGGTGCAGCTGAAACTTGCGGCACACATAGTCAAAGGATCGCTGATTTCATTGGGATTGGTCTTTGGCTGTGCGATGTTGTGCGTTATTTACACCTTACTTGAAATTCGAAGTACTAAAAAGTTGGACAACTATTGTAATTACTGATTGTTTGACGACAAATAGAATGTTGTTAATTGGTGTATGCCTCTTTGAATTGCTTAGCGCAATGAGAATGTTCTCAGCTATCATTTCATATCTCACTTGTCAAGGTTTTCAGAATACATCTTACCTTTATCAATCGTCAAACTGCAACAACATTTGTTCACGTTTGCGTCGTATTTTCCACACGTAATGTTGTCCATGTTCATTGACCTATTTCTATATGAAATCTTGCGCAAATTTTCATAAGAACTGTGACTTTGTCTGATTCAATCATTTGCTAATACAATAGCGTCAGAAATACAGCATGAAAATAGTCGAAAAATGCATTTATGGCCAGTTTTCCCTTGAGATATCACACTGTGCACCGGTGTGGTGGTTCAGGGGGACGCCGTGGAAGCCGTTCACCCGCAGGCGGAAAAGACGTATCCATAGCGGTCACGGGTCACGGGATTGTTCTTCAGCCTACGCCAGGGCTAAAAAAATGGTTTCGTGGTCGTCGTCCAAATCCGGAATAGGCTTGGCGGTTGTCACCTTTTGTGCAAACGATAACATTATGCTACATGGCCCGGAACAGGGGTTCCCAACCTGGGGTGATGCGCTGGCTTGTGGAGGGGTGGGGGTGGGGTTATAGCGGGGTTTCGTTAAACCTCGAGTATGGAGAGTACTGTGTACATTTGCCAAAAATGGCTGGAGTGCAGTGACAAACAAAAGTTAGGGAAGCATCAATTATTCCAAAATGTGCTACACTCCATTTTATTTATAAACAAACACTCCCTAGAATTTCCCAAAACTATAGCTGGGTTCTAGGTATGCATTCAAGTCAGATTTTTACCCATTGGGTACCTAGCCAATGTACAGCTAGGTACCTATTTTATGTTACCTTAAAAGTAACTATATGAGCCAGACCAATTTGTGATGTTTTTGACATAGCTTTCCCATTGTCTTACTGATAATAGTATATGTAGGTAGGTACCTACCTACCCATATTCATAGATAACAGTAAGCAATCTGTTTGCTTATTGTTTGCTACAGTAAGCAATCTGTCTACCTATTGCACAATTTGCACACATTGTCAACTATTGCACACCTTTCATGACATTGTATGGTAGCACATTATTTCCTGTCAGCACTAACACTTGTGGAAGTGGAGCATTAGATCCATTATATGAGCATTAGATGAGCTTCAAAGCATTAGATGATAGGTGAATCAACCTAGTGTCCATACTTTGGGCCAGAAACTGTCACTAACCATCTGGTCATGCACAGTAGGTCTTCATTGTACTCTCTCTAGGTATGGTGTTTTACACTTGTATTGTGCTGAATACCAACACTGTCAATGCACCCATGGTTTGTGAGCCTAATAAGTGTGGGACTTAGAAGTGTCGTGAATTTAAGCTGGCTTAAATAATAAAAGTCAGTTTAAACCAGCTTAAATTAATCAAAGCCACTGGCTGCCATGAATTGAATTTAAGCCAGCTTTTTTCCATCCCTACCTACATATACATACTATTATCAGTAAAGCAATGGGAAAACTATGCCAAAAACAGCACAAATTGATGTGGCTCAAACAGTAACTTTTCAGCTAACATAAAATAGGTACCTAGCTATCAAATGCCTATGAACAGTCGGTCTAATACGTATCTTGCTACACATTATCTGCAGAATCTTGCTGCAGAAAGACTTAGACGAGCTTGTGAAGTGGTTTGAAAAATGGCAAATAAAATTTAATTTTGATAAGTGCAAAATCATGCATGTAGGTAGGTAGCATATCAAGGCTCCATACTTGATGGGTGGGCAAGTACTATCTGTGACTCAGCAGGAGAAGGACTTAGGTGTTTTTTTAAACACAAAATTGGGGGCATCAGAACAGACCAAAGAAGCCAGGAAGAAGGCACTAAGAATGCTTGGGGCAATAAATAGGAATGTATCATACAAAAGTGAGGAAGTCATCAGGAAGCTTTATTGTGCATATGTCAGGCCACATCTGGAATATTGTGTCCAAGCTTGGTCCCCTAGTTATGAAAAAGATTGTTGGCTTTTAGAGAGAGTACAAAGGAGGGCAACAAAAATGGTGAATGGTATGGGCAAACTAGCATATGAGGAAAGATTGAAGAAATTGAATATGTTTTCACTTAGATATAGAAGGCTGAGAGGAGATCTCATCGAGGTCTTTAAATTTGTCTATGGTCTGGAGAGGGGATATCTTGGGGAAATGTTTGAATCGAACAGAAATGATGCAATTAGAGGTCATAAATTCAAAATTAAAGTTAACCACAGCAGAACAAGGTTAAGGCAAACTTTCTTCACCAACAGGGTAGTAGAACACTGGAACCAGCTGCCAGAAACCATTGTCAGTAGCAACACACTGAACATCTTTAAGAACAGCATAGACAATCATGACAAGAATAGTGGGCTTGTTTTTCTGTATTCCAGGGAGAGTTGATCAACACATTTGGTGGACAACTGGTTCAGTGTACAGAGTTCAACCAAGAAGGGCCCTTGTGGCTCATAGTTGCACTGATCTTTTATGTCTTTATGTCTTTTATCTCCCTCAATGCCAGTAGTTGGATGTCAAAATCCTGGTATTTACAAATATCATTTCTAACTACCAGCATCCAGGGGGATACATGTTAGACCAACTGTACCTAATGGGTAAACATCTGGCTTGTGGAGTACATACCCAGAACCCAGACAGAGTTTTGGGGAATTATATGGAGTGTTTTTTTTTTGCAAATAAAATGGAGTGTAGCACATTTTGGAATTATAATTGATGCTTCCCTAACTAATGTCCATCACTGCCCTCCAGCCATACCAGAAATATAATTTAAGCCAGAGTGGCTTAAATTAATTTATGCCAGCCAGTTTAAACCATGGTTTAAGCCACCAGGTGGTTAAAATTCGCCATCCCTATATTGTATGCATTGCCACCAACTGCAGTGCAATGCCTGCTGAGTAGGTACATACACACCAAAATATATTTTCTAATTACATTTAGGCGACTATATTTTACTCAAATGTAATCCATATACCAAGATTTTCACCTGAGCTTGATGGTTGATGATCCAGTGCTGGCTTGCAAGTCCATTCAAATCGCCTGCCAGGGCCAAAATGGCTATCTTGCAGTACTCTTAACACTGGTAGACCTGGGTGCTTTACTTTTGAATGTTTGTAAATGCTCTGTGCAGTACCTTTCCAATCGCAATGTCCACATCTACAGGATGACCTTACTAACTTTGTCACCCTTACGCCCTGGCCCTGAATAGTCTGTTTCTGGAGTCTGTTTTAGACCGAACCACTTCATTTGGTCTCATATAAGTCAGAAAATGAAGAAAAAATCGTTTGATTAACACTCCAGATAATTCGAACTTGGTAGTTTTATCTTGCCGCACTCATTCACCACTCATCAATTATAAAGAACCGTGATCAATTCCATAGTTCACTCTTCGACGCACATCCTCGCGTTTAAAATGGAAATGGACGGATTTGAAAGCGAGGAATGCGCGTAAAAGAATGATATTCTTCTAGATTCTTTCCAACGATTTTAATGAAATAAACAATATTATCGTACATCCTACATGAAAAAGGATTCAAATTGAAATTGTCTTAAATAATCAGCTAGTGTTATAAATTATTCATTACTTAACGTAGGTCTAGTGTTGTTTTGGCACCCGTGGTCTAATCGCTTGTCTCCAAAGCCGCTGAGTATACCATAGTTGGGTACTTCCGTACCGCTGCCATCGAGCATAAAGTGGTACCGGGCGAGGACGACAACCACCGGCGACCAGAAGGCATGCCATTGGCTCTGTGCTAAACGGGAGACAATTTTATCGTCGGCGGTCGTCTGAACGATGGAATGGTTGTCTCGACGATACTTTGTTGCCGTTGAGTCATTTTTTGTGCCGCTGAGCGTGCTAGATACTAGATACTAGAAACCCAAAAGCGTACGATGGGAATGAAGAAATGGTAGCGTGGCGGTGGGTGGTAGAGGTCTGCACGGTTAACATTTCTAGAGGTCTGCACGGAGTGACATTTCCAGTCCCGGTCCAATCCGATTCGTTTCAATCCTGCGTACCTTGACACGGATATCGTGACGTAGTCAATTTTATGTATAGTAGGTATCATTTATATGATTTCACATATAATATTTATAATGATACGGAAATTTGGTCGTCAAAAGTCCTCGTTCGTGGTTGTTGTCCACGACGACAGAACGATACGATTTTTTAGCCCTGGCCTACGCTTGTGCCGGCTGGGGGGGGCGATGATCGGAATTTGCGGAATGCATCTTGTTCTGAAGGAAATACAGAACATGGCGACCTCCTCAAAGTGCTAGCTCATTATTCTAACTCGAATTAGACGGGAAGCAGAGGGAGTCTAATTTAATAAAAGGTCAGCCCAATGGGAACCATCTAGAATGCGGACAATTGCAATATACTCACAACCACAGCATGCAATGTCTTGCAATATAATCGCAGACACATGCATAGTGCACATGCACACATATTTCCACAGCAACATACATAGCGCATAAGCGCACACCATAACCACCACGGCCACATTAACAAATTACTTTGGTGGTTTATGCTGGTATCATTCTCCTCATGGGTCGTTCTCACCTGCATAATGTTCGTTCTTTAGAGCGTTTGGTTAAATGATGCATACCACGCATTCGATGCCGCCACGGGTGCGCAGTGCGTCCCGATGGGGTCTGCACTCATGTGCACTCACTGCACTCGTGTGTGACGGTCGCGGAACAAAAATGGGAAAACCTTCTAGAAGAAAGTGCAATATTCGCACGGCAGAAGGGCCCAATTTGACGAGTCCTCTGAATATATAAATAATCAGCCGCTATGAGATGGAACCAAAAGAGCACCATGAGAAGTTGCTTGTCGACCGTTTCCGTGTGGCGGACTCCTACCCTGGTATGATGAACGTGTGAAGAATACCTACCGTGATATGTATAATACCGGACCGGACCGAACCAAATACCGGACGCGCGATGGTCGTGTGACGGACACCCATCCTGAAGTGACGGGTCGTGTGACGGACACCCATCCTGAAGTGACGGGTCGTGTGACGGATGTTATCCCGGGCGTGACGATAACTGCCCTGCCATCTGCTGCACACCGCACATCACACGGCTGCGCCACCCTACCTGCCCTGGTATACCGCTGCACACCGCACATCACACGGCTGCGCCACCATACCAGCCCGGTATACCGCGCACACCGCACCACACGGCGCGCCACCACCAGCCCGCCCCACCCGCCCACGGCGCGCCACCCCCCCTGGTATACCGCGCACACCGCACAGCACACGGCTGCGCCACCCTACCTGCCCTGGTATACCGCTGCACACCGCACATCACACGGCTGCGCCACCATACCTGCCCTGGTATACCGCTGCACATCGCACAGCACACGGCTGCGCCACCATACCAGCTCTGGTATTCCGCTGCACACCGCACATCACACGGCTGCGCCACCATACCTGTCCTGGTATACCGCTGCACACCGCACAGCACACGGCTGCGCCACCATACCAGCCGTGATATACCCCTGCACATCGTACATCACACGGCTGCGCCACCATACCAGCCCTGGTATACCGCTGTACGCCGCACATCACACGGCTGCGCCACCATACCTTCCCTGGTATACAGCTGCACATCATACATAACACGGCTGGTGAACTATGCACAGGCGTCGAACAGGTGCGTCGCAAATAGTGCGGACTCTGTTCTACATTATTGCGGGGGAGAGTGATTTTTAGGCGTGCCAGACCATAAAGGTAATTTGCGCCGCCTTTAAAGGAGCACGTTATATGTCTATCTATAAAGTTTTTTTTTCTATTTTTCATTCATGCACATCTAGACCTAGGGGTGTTTTTTTAACCTGCGCCGTCTTTCCGGTCAAATCCTCCTGCCCGGTCTCGAGGAGGGGGTGGGGGGGCGTTTGAAGACCCCCTCTAAAATCCAAACTAAGCATCGCACGAAAACGAAAGAGGTGTCATTGGAAAGCGCTCGCCGAGTAGAGTCCGGGTCCACCCACCAACAAAAAATTCCACATAAGTGACGTCACCAGGAAAGCTAGCTTTTCACGACTTTTCACGACTTACATTATGTTTTTGACTTTGGGGAGTTCATCTTGTAGGATATATGAAAGAACAAAATTTATTTGGGATGAAGAAAGGACAGCGAAATCGACCAGGGCTACAATTTATTTGGGACCCCCCCCCCCCTAATGTTTTTTAATTTCAAAATTTTGAGTTTTCAAGTTTTCTTTAATTTTCCTTTCCCAATGGGTAGAGCAGACCGAGAAACGTTGTTGGAAGTCAACTTGCCCTATAAAAACTGCTTACTTTAGCCAGTATCCTGTATTTGAACTGCAATTTGGCAAATACGCAAAGTGTATATGCAGTAAAAAAAAATCAACTAGTACGTTTTGTTGCAGCCGTAAAGATAAGCAAACGCTGAAAGTTTCATTAAAATATCTGTATCCGTTAAAGCGTGACGACTGGTTTAACTTTTTTGGAGGTGACCTCACTTGACCTTAACTAACTCCTTGACCCTGGACGACCTGACCTACAATTTTTTAATCCGCATGTCAAATTGATGTGGGAAAAGGTATGCCAAATTTAGGTGTGCTGCAGCGCGCCGTTCTTCCGCTATCCGCAAAAAACCTGAGGGGGGGTTGAAGACCTCCTCAGACGGGACGGGTTAATATATATATATATATATATGAGAGGCCCCTCACTGTTGGCTCTGTCCCTTAATAATTTATACTTTCAACATGACCATGGAGCATGTGTTCCATCGATCGGGGCGTCCCATTTACTTCATGTATTTTACACACCAATAATATATGGTATAATAATGAATAATATACATCTTATATATATGTATATATATACATTTTTTAAACACCACTGGTCTATACGTACACGAATGAAAAAGGAAAATAATCCTGAAAACCAGTTGCAGGTTCCGTATCTGTTCATGGTTGATAATGGCGTCATATTCCAATCACTATCGGTACCTTTGCCGCCGCAGCCTAAATGTAACGTAGGCGCCTTTTCCTGGCCGGAGTGGTACCACCTTCCCATGGGAGGAACACGCCTCCAGTCCCTCACCCTCGTTTACGCCCCTGCACCGAGTGGGGAGGAATTATGTTGCAACATATATCTCTTACTTGCTCCTACCCTTCCTTCCCAGCCGTGATCTTCAGTTGGCATGTCTCATCATACTGCTAGTACCCGTGGCACTGCGCGATTCCTGTGGGGCTCGACATGAATGCAGTCAGCGTGCGCCCAAGCGACAAGTTCTATTGTTAAGAAACAATACGGCTCATATTCGTGGACAATATTCTTCAAGCTTTCAAATGAACCCGGTTTTATCAAATTTTGATGGTATGTAAGATCGGACATGTCGTGTGGAAAGCACGGAAGTTTGGCTTGAGCGCCCACGGGACTGGGCAATTGTCCAGTCCCGCAGAATGTCCACCACCTTTGTGGGGAAGTTTTGCTCCCCCAGAGCATTATCAGATATTTTCGCAACTCTGTCTGATGTAAACTTCCATTAGACATGTGAATAATATATAGGACCTCGGCGTTTGCGATTTTGTGAACCCCAGTTATAATTTAAATGGCTCTGGGCCACTTCACACACATGCATCCAAGTCTTCATACAAACTCAGCCTGACACCATCTCAATCTCTTGTTAACAACGTTCACACACAATCTCCAGCTCACACACAGATTGATCTTCAAACATACTAACTCCCATCTCACAAAATTATATCTGAACAATCATACAGCGGTTTCAGACAGTCAGTCTCAGACACACCTCCAGGGGTGAGTCCGGGCGGCTGGCCACCAGCCAGCCGCCCTGCGGCGTCCCCTCAGTAAGAGAGTGAGCAAGAAAGAGAGAGAGAGAGAGAGAGAGAGAGAGATCCACCTCGCTCGGCGCCTATATAGCCTCAGGGCAACCGCCCTTGGCCCCACGCCAGAGCCACATCATCGTCACGCGGCTCTAACTATCGAGAGCAATGCCCGATCTCAATGCACCACACCAGCGGGTCAAAACTGTATCTCAGAGTCATTCCGAATTCCGCCAGCTCAGACATCGCTGAGCCTCGGCCACGGTCGGCCGACTCTACTGCTGGCGACAGACACAGTATCCCATAGCATGCTTACATCAGCTGTACCACGCTCCACAAATGCAGCCGGCACTTCGTGGCGCTACAGCCCAACTCACATTACATATTCACACTTCACACTATAAACACACAACACTCACTTCTGACATTACAAAGACACCTGCACTCGAGGCATCACATCACAATCATACTACTGTGGCCTGACTGTCATTCAGTGGTGTCGATTTTTGAAAAACATTGGAAGGGGCCGAAGTGTATTAGACCGCCTCCCCTCCCCCACCCCGAAAAAAACTAATCGGATTTCGCCCACTATATTTTCAGACCTCAATAATTTATTCAGCATCCTCGCCAACGGGAAAATCGTCCAGTAACAGGTCAAGTCACATAAACAAAAGATCAATGCACAGTACATATCAACATAAAAACTGTGAGTCATGGTATGCGACTACAATGTCATAAAGTGGACTCGGGTCCATCGTCATCGTCAACGTCATCTATATCCTCAGCGTCACCGTCACACTCCCCTCACTCCACACACTAAAAACATTCAACGGCTTAAATCAAATATACATGCGCCGTTATAACACACCGGCCTTGGTGGAGCATTGTAGCACAGCAGGACTGAACTGTGATGACGACGGGTGAAGGCATTTCCTCGGTGCCTAACATTAGGAAGAGCGAAGCCAAAGCTTTGGTGGGGCGAGTTCAGGGTCGGGAAGGGGGCATAGCTTCCACAAAATCATAGTAATCGTAAAATACCACTTACGACACCAAGCAAACTAAAATGTACAACGGATCACATACATCGATCAACGCAATCGTTCTACTATTTATTTTTACAACAGTTTAAAAACTCCACCCGTACCCGGTGGCGGAACCAATAGTAAGAGGCCACACTGGGTACACGTCTCTCCGATTACGGCCAAGGAGTCCGAAAAGGTCAGTCCAGGAGATTCCCAGAAGTGCCATCCGACAGTCTTGAAATGGACATGTCGGCTCAAATGGTTTCTTTGCTCTAGAGTCGGAAATATAAAGTAAGAAAGTTTGGAAAATGGGAATAATATCGGAAATCAACAGTTTTCAAATCGGTGGAATTGGAATGGTCCACGCACCAGGTATATCGCAACAGGAACATTTTTACTGCGACCCTTTTGGTACTTGTAATCCTTTCTCTCCAAAACGTTAAGTGCGGAGTATTCTATACCTTTGGTAGTGCTTGGGCCCACCATATTTGCATTCTTGACCTCATTCACCGATTTTATTTCTAAGTCCCCTTGAAATTGACTTGGGACGGATCAAGGAGGATAATATTCCCACATCTCCAAAATGCCACCATTCGCGGTAGTTCGGGCATAGCAACTCCAAATCCAGATCATAGTGTTCTTTCATGAAATCGAAGAACTTTACCTTCCCAAAATAATAATGTTGGTCATGGTTACTAAACAGAGGCCAGGTCAAATTATATCGCAGTAAGGAGAACACTTTTTCGTGCAGTATATGATAAAATAATTATATAAACATTCTACTTTCAAATATGTGTCCAGGTCAATGGTGTTAGGTCAGGTCAAGTATTACGCCTATTCTAAACTTCTCTCCGTTGTGTGTAGTTCGTAGTTGGGATTTTTGTGCGCGTCAGCAGCGGCGACTGGAGACATTGTGCCAGCAATGTCGTCTTAAGCCGAATGCCACTGTTCCTTGTGAATTGAAATTCAAATTCGGTTGTAGAGCCACCGAAGTAGTACACCATGACATTGTGTGAACAAACAATGATCCGAGATAACCCGACTCCGTGTGACTGGACCCTATTATGTTAAGCAAATATAAAGCATGTAAAGAACAAATATGGAGATGTTGGGCAGTAAGAACAAATTGCATCCGAAAGGAGTCTTCATATAGATGCGGGAGACACGAATACGGCCACAAGGGTGCCGTACCCGAAATCATTTCTGGTCGCGCTGCTGTCAGTACCTGTAATCATTTCTTTAGTGGAAATAAGGTCAGTCTCGCTGCTGACAATTTGTTTTTTGATGTCATTAATATCCATTGATCGAAATGCACAACAAGAGCAGCTATGTCTCAAGCATATTCAATGGCTGTGACGAATTTGGAAATATTAATACATGGGTGACATTGGTATCCACTAATGGTAAGGTATACGGTAGAATGGAGAGAAAGTGACAACTAATGCATGCAAAGCTGATCGGAAAGTTGATGCAAAGCCGCGACTAATCCCACACCGTTCACCTTGACTGGCCAGGGCCGTCGAGTACATCCCGTCTACCAGGGTTGGATTTATACTTTGCAATCCGGGATGAGGAGAGGACAATTTCTGACTTATGGAATACGGAGATGATATTTTCCTTCAAACCTTGCCATCAGAATCTCACTTTGAAGTTTCAGGTGAATGTTGGGCACTTCACCACAGGGCAATTCTTTGTCGAAAAGCGCCATCAGACTTCCAAATTGAAAACCCATGGAGGAAACAACATAGAGGAAAATTTCACGAAGAGGATAATGCTATGGATGGTAAAAATCCAGGAAAATCCCGTTTTTCAACCCTGACGTCCACTGTGACCGGCCAAGGTCGCAGAGCACATCGTCCACTGAGGCGGACCGAGGCTGTGGAGTGCACATTCTGCTATGGAGGACCAGGGCCGCGAGAAGCACACCATCCACGCTGGCGAACCGGTGCCGAGGAGCACATGGTCCACCGTAACGGACCGGAGCCGCAGAGTACACCGTCCACTGCGGCGGACCAGGGCCGCAGAGTACATCATCAAATGTGGCAGACCAGGGTCGCGGAGTAGGGGATACCGGGGCAAAATGGGTACACGGGGAAAAACTGGTCAACCCCATTTACTTTCCTCACAGGCAGCGCAACCTGTGTTCTTAATGTGGTACTGATGCTTCGTCTATGCCCGCATATCCCGCGTGGCACCACTCCTTTCCGCCGCAGAGTATTGAAGAGCAGGTGGTGATAGTCTGTTTTTTGCTTGTTCCTTATTAGTTTTGCAGTTTTTAGCGGTGATTTATTTCCAGCATATGTGGAAATCTTTTGTTTTGTTTGGTGCTTTTCGACTGTGGTTATTTAGCCTTAATATGCAGGCGATAGGAACTTTTTAGGTGCAGCATATATTTTGTGTTGATAATTTTTCGTCATTTAGGTCTAATGGGGCAAAATGGATGGGGCAAAATGGCTAACTTATCACAGCGCTATCACAGCTTCCCCTTACAAAAACGAGCTTGAAAGGGAAATAAAATAAAGAGAAGACAGGGAGCAGACAATTAAGAACAATAAGGAAAAGGTGGATCCCAAGGAAACCAAGCGTTCTGGTGCAGAGGCAAGCATCTGAGCATAAGAGAACCGAAGAAGCTACAGACAAAAAGCTGCTGTTTGATTCATCGCCGACGATGAAGAGGATCCGGCCTGCATATGCTGTATTTCGTTTTTTTCCCAGTCCAGGTCACGCGAACCGTGGTCCCGATGCGTGCTGTGGGACAGATAGGCTCACGATGCGTGTGGAGGAGTAGATGACAGTGATGATGAAGCCTTCCAGTGCGATTTGTGACATCATAAGTAGAGCTTAGTTGTCTGGACAGTTCATATGCACTCGAAAGTTGTAGTTCATATTCAGTGCTCACTGTTCATTCTCAAATTCGCAAGGTAATTCCGTGTTCACCTACCTAATGGATAATGATACTCAATGTGTGTGGAGGAGGGATATGAATAATAATCATATGTTTGTGTGTAATTTGTCTTGTACCATGACAATTGAGAGTTATCGTTGTTCCTGAGACAGTGCAGAAGCATTTTCAGTTTGTACTCTAGACTTATCACGAGCTCAGGTTCATAAAAATATTTCAATAATAAAACTGACTTGCAATACGGGCTCTGAATTCTTTTTGTCTGCGTGGAACGATAATGAATTGGAACAAATATTGAGCCCAGAAATGTGCATCAACATATTTTAATGCAAGAGAATGCGACTACCACGGACAGTGCCGTATCCGCTAGGTAAAAAAGGGACGATGGGGAAGGGCCCTATCCCTGGTTTCCGGTATCAGAAGAGTGCCTGCGCATTCCTCATATGTACGTTTTGGTAATTGTCAGAAACTGCGAATCAACAAATTCCCAAATTTTTATGTAGCTGAAAGAAAAGGCGCCGGCAGGTGCTCCGTGGTAAAAAAAAGAAATGAGTGAGACGCATACCTCCCTATCAGCTACGCCCCTGCCCAGGGGACTACCCACTCACCCACAAGCACTACTGGTACACATTCACCAACATATTCGATGGGTCAAAGCAGTATCTGATTTGGTTGGGAGGTGTATCAACATGTAACGGTCTGAAATCGACCAGGGATATCTAAATTAAGAATGCCGGAACATTGACCCATTTTGCCCCAGCTATGGGGCAAAATGACAAAAAAAAACCTGGCTTGACTTTTCTCAATGCCATTCTGTTCAATTCAATGTTTTATACTTCATGCCTTTATCATTGATTCCTGAAAAGATGACCTTCAAAATCATCCTACTTTTGATTATCTAGAACAGTAGACTGGCGCTCAATATGAGAAAAACCACTAAGTGGGCCGTTTTGCCCCTGTCTCCCCTGCACCACCCACTGTGGTGAACTGGGGCCGTGTGGCATATCTGCTATGACGGACTAGGGCTCCGAATCATAGCGTCCACTGCGGCGGATCACGACCGCGGAGCACATCATCTACTGTGGTGGATCAGGGTCGCGAAGCAATCCGTCCACTGTGGCGGATCATGGCCGTGGAACGCACCGTCCATTGTAACGGACCGGGGCCGCGGAGCACACCGTCCACTATGGCAGATCAGGGCGGTGGACTACACCGTCCATTGCAATGGACCGGGACTGCCGAGCACACCGTCCACTGTGGCGGATCGTGGAGGCGGAGCACATCGTCCACTGTGGCGGACCGGGGCCTCGAAGTACACCGTGCATTGCGGCGGATCATAGCCATCAACAGGTCAAACTATGTCATGCCATGGCAGCGTCGTACATAGGACTTGCGAGAGAGGGCAAACTGATTTGAAAGGTTTCTACCTGCGCGCATTAATAAAGTCCGCGGATTCCCAACAATATTTTTTTCAAAGGGGTCCTTTATATTTGTATCATGTAATAATTAGTGGCCAAATTCACTGTCCTGTGGAGGGGGCCAAATCTACCACCATTCAGAGTTACCGGAATTCAACCATAACTCCCCACATTCTGTTTGAAGGTTTCTTTGGTTTCCCTTGAAAAGCCACCTCATACTGCTGAAATTACACATCAACAAACCACTCAAAAATGTAAAATTTGTTAATATCAGGCATTCCAATTAACGACGCCCGGTCGCCAGAACGCGAACGTTCGTGAACGGGTACACCCGCCTTGCGCAGTCGGCGCGTTCGCCATTCTACGTGCGCTACTCCGGTTTCTGGCAGGCCTCCCACGTTTTGCTAATTACTGTCACATGATAGACTTGTGCCAAATTTGACATGTGGAAAACCCGGTATGGCGACTCGCTTGCAAAAAAAAAAGAATCGATAAATTAAATTCGATGTATTAGTCCTCTTCTTCACACATTTTCCCCTGATTAAGAAATCCAGAGACACACTGAGCTTTCACGCACCTCATCTCTTTGGTCAAATAAGCTCTCAGATTGGCTACCGAGCCGTGACCCTACCTAGGTGTTCGCATTTTTTACCCGTTGCGTTTTTCGTCTTCTATGTAGGTGTTCTATGGCTCCAGCCACTTTTTGTTGGGGGACCGGAACACGTTTGAGACCCGGATATTTTTTACAGCTTTGTTGCTTCTCATACACCAATAGTATTTCTGGGGCATCGGCGCGTTTTCGAAGATGTTTCATTTAGTGCCCGGTATTTTCGTTCCTTGTTTACGATCAATTCCGTTTTTGAGGCCCCGTGCGGTCTCATGACCCTCACGTGTCCTCAGAAATGGCGTCCCCAGAAAAACACCCCTCTCCCACGACAATTCCTGGGACCCGCACTGTTCAGGATATAGGGTGCAGACGCAGTACACGTATGCTGTCAACTATAAACATTCCCAGCGTTACTTCGCAAGCGTATATGGGGTCATGATTCCATGGGGTACACATGCCGAATACCGCACGAAGTTGGAAAAACGATGATAGAAGTTAGACATTAAAAGCACAATTACAACATTTTACAAGATTGTTTTCGCCATTTATATTTGCTCATCATGAACCCAACATGATTTTCACTACTTATTATCAAAATCTATCCATAACTTTTCATCTTACAACATTTCATTCCAGGACCAAAATGCATGGTAGTGGGCGGCGCGCTCAATATTTTGCCCATATGCCGCTGCTTCAGCCGGGACCGGCCGAAATAGGACGTGGACGGTGCGGCGTCTAGTTATATTTATAGAGTTCAGTGCCTGATGCCATTGACATAGAGGTCAATGCTTGGTGCTATCAATTCCTGCCGTAATAAAGGAAAAAGCTATGACGTCATCAAGGCTTCCAGGAAAACCTTGATGCACCTTCTGATATAATGGTACCTTTGGTGGCATTTGATGCGCGCTGCCAGACATTGGTCCATGACTGCACAGACTACAACTTTGTCTGACCAAATTAAAATAATTGAAGACCAATTTAAAACAATTGAAGTCCAAATTAAATCAATTGACGCCCAATTCAAAATAGCTGACGACCAAATTAAACTAGTTGAAGTCCAATATAAAATAGATGAAGCGCATATTAATATCGTTGAAACCCAATTTAGAACGGTTTATGACATACGTATGGTATCTGTGGTGATTCCTATACACCAATATGGCGAAGTGATTTTGAATTTGATAATGAAGTAATTTTGGGCTATGTGGATCCCAGTCCCCAGCTCACCCTGAAAGAGATGGCCAACAAGTTGCACGAGGTGACTGGTGTCCACCTGTCCACCAACACCATGCACAGACACTTACATGGCCAACTTTATACCGCTAAGAACGTTCTGCCACAGCCGGTAACGATGAACAGTGCGGAAAATAAAGAAAAAAGAGCGGGCTTTGTGAGAAAGGTAATGGAAGCAAACGGTGTTGGGAAGACGGTTCTCTATATGGGCGAAACGAACAGCAACCTCTTCCTCCGGCGCACAGAAGGGCGGTCTCATCGCAGGACACGCTGCAGCATGAAGACCGCAACCAGCAAAGGAGCCAACGTGCATGTCATCGGTGCCATCAACCAGACCGGTCTGGTGTACTGGGAGCGGCGGCGGGGATCGTTCCGGAAGGACGACTGCTGCGAGTGGCTTCGGCGAGCTCTCCGCCACTGCCACGATCCCATGGATCGCATCGCCGTGGTCTGCGATAACGCTCCAGTCCACATTGACCTGGAAAACGTCACAACAGAGCCGGAGTTCGAGGGCGTGCAGATCATTCGCACTGCTCCGTATAGCGCGCCTCTCAGCCCCATCGAGGAGTGCTGGTCGGCCATGAAGGTGGCTATGAAGAGGACCATGGCGGCCAGCTTCCACGAGATGATGGCGACGGAAGCCGGACTGACCCAGACGGAACGCCGACTCCGCTACCTTGAGCGACACATCGATTCCGCCATGCCGCGCATCACGCCCATCATTTGCGTGTACGCATGTAACCACGTGCAGAGGCATCTTGCTGGGTGCATGGCACTGCTGGATCTTGCGATGGGCGTGCGAACTGTCGGTATCTTGTGGTGTAGTGCGACATGTATTCAACGTGTATCGTTCGAATGGTACTCCGCTGAATATTTGTCTTTGTGAAGACTACAAGCTCTGTCACTTGACTGTTACACTTTGATTTTCATGTGTCGTTGGAGGAGGTGTGTACCTAACAGTGTGCAATTGTACCATGTTGATCGTCACTTCCGAATATAGTCAATGCCGTTAAATCGGTATTCGGCTGTGCATGTTCTTATTGTGTTGAGAACCCGTTCACGTACCAGAATCGCCCACAACCAGTCCTACAGTTCCAAACACATGTATTGCCGCAATATACATTATATTAGTATTAAATGAAAAGCGAACTGAACCCTTTATTAGCACAGTATAAACCACTTTTACGGAGAAGCTAATGAACACAAGAACAAACCCACGTTATGCGTGTAATTGAAGACAAACGAATGGCAAACACACGAATAAATCGTGCTGCTGTATGAACTCTCCAAAGCTTCGCAATTCCTATTGCCACGTACGTTTTCATTTGGATTTCAACTATGTTAATATGCATTTCATCTATTTTAAATCGGACTTATCGGTTTTAGTATAAGTCTGAGTCTGAGTTTAGTATATAAATCTGAGTTTAGTATAAGGCTATTTATAAGTCTGAAAAAGGTGGAGTACCCCTAGTACCTCCCTATTGCTTCCTTGATGAATATAAAATGCAACAGTGTCAATGCAGCTTCTTCCGACTTTTTTCTTTCATGGTATCATAAGCTGGCAGACTGGCTCAGATGTCGCACTCGTTGGTTCAGTTTGAGGTACCTAGGCAGGTAGGTACCTACCTATCTAGGCAAATATCAAGCTGATAGGGTGGTGGGCAGGCTGCTGGATATTATTATAGTTTGTATATCCACATTCTCAATGATAAATGTGATTGTTTTCACTGCACTGGATAGATTGTATGAAGTTTGATAACTGTAAATTGAGAATGGAATTAATCCTGTTCAAGCTCTATATGCATGTGGTGTTGCCATTGGTGGTGTGCACAAGCATCAGTATGGCAATGCAATTGTTGTTTAGTGGCTTAGCAGATTCGTCAGACAATCTGGTTTACAGCGCATCAGCATTAGCTAATCTCAACATTTTATGATGCAGGTAGGTTGTCCTTCCACAGTGAATAGTAATCCAGCTATTTCAGGTTTTCCCCACAATTTTCAAGCTTACAGCAAAAGGTGGAGAGGCAGCCTACTATCTAATCCAAATATGTTTCTTTTCAGTGCAAAATGTGCAAGAACTAAGTTTTTTGTCTTCCATGATGTTCTTTTTCCATTTTCCCTTAGCTTTCTTATCAGCATAACAATAGCATAGGTTATTTGGGGGGCCCAAATCAACATGGGGGGCAAGATCAACATTGGTGCGGCCATGACCACCACAAAAGGATACAAATCGACGCCCCTGCTGTCATTCCATTCCGCCATACTCACGCACGTGTTCTATTAAACAGTCATACTCTCTGCTTACACACCTGTCACATACTGTCACCTGCACGTATACACACACATTTGCCCAAAGGGTTCCGATAATAAGCTGTCATATACTGTACACCCATGACGGTGGCATCCAACTGTCAGACACTGACATATACAACAGGCGTCAGAGACAGCGGCGGCCGACGACGTCGGCGTTAGCTATCCAACTTGATCAGAGGGGAGGGCCACAATAGCCACTGGCCTCGACAGCCCGGCTGGCGGCGACTGCCGAGTAAGCAGCGTCAGGTCGGTGCCGTGACCGATGATTTCCGACGCGGTACCTGCCGTTACATGAACGGGGGGGGGAGGGGAATTTATGTGTTCCAAATGTCCCCCACGGGAAGCTTCGCTACACCTTCCCTTCCCCAACAACAGAAACACCTATATTTCGTGAGCTGGATTTTACATTGGAGGTCTAAGTAAGCCCCTTTCAGCGATTAAAATTAAAAGTTAACACATTCAAGATAGAGTAGGGTGAACAGTGGCGTACCTACTATTTGCATGCGGGAGCAAACTGATTTCGAAGGGGCTCAAGCAACACTCATGCAAATAGTCGCCGGATTTCGGCCAGTATATTTTATAAGTACCCATTATTATCTTATACGGAGATGAGTAGGAAAAACTCAATTTGGCGCTGCAACATGCATATCCCATCACCATCGTTCGGAAGTCAGTGGGTTTCAACCCTCTCGCTCCTGTTAAAATATTTCCGAAATTACCGGCAAGTTTTCATATGTAAACTGGCCGACATATATATATATATATATATATATATATATATAATATAAATATGAATATATATATATATATATATATATATATATATATATATATATATATATATATATATATATATATATATATATATATATATATATATATATATATATATATATATATATATATATATATATATATATCTGTGTGTGTGTGTTTGTGTGTGCGGGTGTGTTGGTGTGTATATTATCATTATTATTATTATGCCATATATTATTTGAGTGAATAATTCATGAAGTTAATGGGAAGACCCACATCGATAGGTCACATGCTCCATGGTACCCCATTTTAATTAAAAGTCAAATTATAGAGCCAACATTAAAGGGGCATTTGACCCTGAAAAATATGTCAAAGAACACCCCTGGTCCAGACGCATATGAATGCAAAATGGAAAACAGTCCTGAAAACCAGCTGCAAGTGCCGTATCTGTACATGGGCGATAAGGGCGTGATATTCCAATCAATATCGCTACCTCCAGCGATAGACTAAATATAATGTTGGGGCATTTCCCTGGTCTGAGGGCTTCCGGTTTCCCATGGGAGGCACATGACACAGGTCCCCCGCCTTTGTTTACATCCCTGTACCGAGTGGAAGGAATTATCTTGCAACAGTTATGTCTTATCTCTTACTTGCTCCTACCCGTCCTTCCCGGCCGCAATATCCAGTTGACCTGTCTCATCATACTGCTACTACCCGTGGAACCGCGCGATTCCTGCGGCGCTTAACATGAATGGAGTCAGCGTGGGTTCAAGCAAAAAGCCGTAGTGTTAGGAGAAAATAATGGTCATATTCGTAGAACGAATTCTTCAAGGTTTCAAATGAACCTAATTTTCTCCAATTTTGATGGTATTTAGGATCGGAAATGTTGTGTGGAAATCACGTAAGTTTGGCTGGGGGGCCTACGGGACTGGGCAAGTGTCCAGCCCCATGTGACGTCACCAATTGCGAAACGATATTGGAGGGCTCCGGGCATACCTGCTTTCCAGCTACAATTATCCTGGAATTCATTTTTATAAGGTGGACGCAGGCCACTGTCATCCCCATGCCTTCCTGCGTGTCGGCTCGAATGGTATAATTGACGTCATGTGGGGTACCACTTTTGGGCCGTTTTAATGGTTTCATGCATTTTAAAATGGATTTTTTTTCTTCAATTCAACTCACTTTCTAAATCCTATAATATCACGTCTGTGCTTTTGGAACCGTGTTGAGCTGTTATTTTATCATCCTCAGTTAGGCTGCGAATTAGGCGACGACCATCCCGAATGCAGCGTTTTAGGGGCACACATCTTCTCAAATTCTTAGATGGCGCAGTTGAGTTATAAATAGCGCAGCTGTTTATATAGCTTCCTCGTAGGTTGTTTTATTGTTGTCAAACCTTGTGTTCGATGTACATGCGTTTTAGTTGTAGTTTTATTGTATAGTGTTCTGTTGTGGTGTGTCTTTATCACCTGGAAGAAAGATATGGAAAGAAAAGATTGTCAACCAACATGCTTATGCTTCCAAGAGATGAAAATGCATATAAGACCTGGTTGACAGTGAAAAGGAGCTGATGAAGTTCATACAACCTGCCTATCCATTTGTTCCAACCACTTTACCTATGATAATTATGATCCTGGCCACGGATGCAGCTGAAAATAATGTCAGTGTCAACATCTGCCTTTTCTGGTGTCATTCCATGAATTGGCCTGCCTATCATATCTGTATGGTATGGAGTGTTGCATCATGCTTGTCTGGAATGCTTGCTGCATTTTGGAGCATCTTAGACAGCAAGACACAAAAGATCAGTGTGACTATGAGCCACAAGGTCCCTTCTTTGTTGCACTCTGAACACTCAACCAGTTGCCCACCAAATCCGTCGATCAGCCCTCCCTGGAATACTGAAAAGCAACTCTATTCTTGTAATAATTGCCTATGGTGTTTTTAAAGATGTTCAATGTGCTGCTACTGACAATGGTTTTTGGCATCTGGTTCCAGTGTTCTATTACCCTGTTGGTGAAGAAAGACTGTCTTAACCTTTTCCTGCTATAGTTAACTTTAATTTTGAATTGATGACCTTTAAGTGCATCATTTCGGTTAGATTCAAATATTTATCTAATATATTCATCCTCCTGACCATGAACAAATTTAAAGACCTCAATGAGTGCTCCTCTCAACTTTCTATATCTAAGTGAAAACATGTTCAATTTCTTCAATCTTTGTGCCAGGTTGCTTATGTCGTTAACCATTTTTGTAGCCATATTATGTACTCTCTAAAAGCGAACAATCTTTTTCATGAATAGAAGTCAAAGCTTGGACACAGTATTCCAAATGTGGCCTGACATGCACAGTAAAGCTTCCTGATTACTTCCTCACTTATGTATGATACATTCCTATATAGTTCCCCAAGCATTCTCAGTGCCTTCTTCCTGGATTCTTTCGTCTCTTCTGATGCCCAATCTTGTGTTCAGAATAACACCAAAGTCCTTCTGCTGAGTCACCGATAGAACTTGGCCTCCGCCATCAAATATGGAGCCTTCATATGCTGCTTACGTTACTTTCATATCTTATCTTTGTATAGCTAAATAAAGAACCAGTTCAATTAGTTTGACGCCACTTCTATTCACATGAATTTTAACACGACCATCATCAGCAAACTGGGACTGGAGCAGGACGGCCTTGCCGTCGTTGCCGGCTTCGTCGCCTACAAAATGAGGCGTCATCAATACATCGCTTGGCTGTCCGACGTCTGAAGCACCGGAGGCGCTCCTGGCCGTTGTGTCCAGCTTTTGGTTAATCACCATCGGTCGCGGCGGGCGCTGCATGCCACATACGTGGTAGAGGGCGATGCCAAACCAGTTCAATTCTGATGTCTGCTTCAACATGGACTCAACCTGCACAGGCGACACCAGCATCGTGAGACCCGGGGTGGGCGTC
Source organism: Imbricaverruca yamaguchii (assembly GCA_034440575.1). NCBI lineage: Eukaryota > Metazoa > Arthropoda > Thecostraca > Neoverrucidae > Imbricaverruca > Imbricaverruca yamaguchii. The sequence goes on along the minus strand of JAOTOL010001651.1, from coordinate 3,251,131 downwards.
ATTATTAGCCGGCAGCCAAAGCTAGGAGTGTGGCTAGTTGTGTGAGAGGGAGGCTGACTCGAGTTAGGCTGCATGTGCGCATCGGCTGGTTGCGCAAGAACTCTGCTCGGCAGAGCACAGGGGCGGGCATCTAGGCAGGTCCGCCATCATGTCACCAGGCAGCGATAGGATGTCCACCCTCATACTGCCGGCCATGTGTCACCGTCTCTGCTGTGTGTCGTGTCGCTCGGTTCTGCCCTTTTTAATCGTCTTTGTTGTTGCCACCGTGACCAGGGGCAGACTGGTGGCGCCTCCTGTGTTGCCCGTTCTGGCGGCACTTTCCATTGGTTTTATGCCGCCCGATCCTGCCGTTTTGTTGGCGTGTTTTGCTGCTGCCACTGTGACCACTGACGGGTTGGCGGCGCTCCCTGATTTGGCCCGTCCTGGCGGCACTTGACTCTGCCGTCGTATCGCCCGGTCCCACTGTCCTGTTGGCGTGTTTTGCTGCTGCCGCTGTGACCAGGGGCAGATAAGCTCCGCCCGTCCTCGCGCCACTTGACACTACTACCGGCTCTGGTACTGCTATGAAACAGGTGTGGCGTATGCCATTTCATTGTTGCTCATGAGGCCTATGATCATTTATTTGAAAGAACGATATGGAAAGTCTCTGCTCCACGAACTTCGATTGTGATCCTTCATTCATGCTCTGAATCGGAAACAGCACATAAGCCAACTAGGTCGACTACGCGGACGTGTAGGAGTGTTTTGAATCATCCAGATCTAGTTCTGAACGCATTGCTAGGGAATGCCGCCAATACATGCCTGACCGCTTTTAGCACCCCATGTCTGACCGCTTTCCAGTCCATCCGCCGAATGTAACCTCCGAACTAGAGTGAAATTTTACATACTTTTGGGATGGGTCAAACCCCGTTTACGACTGGCGTGAGCCCACCTCCCCCAATCCATAGGCCTTCTTGTTACCTCCAGGCATTGCGTCTCCCAAATCGTCTTCTGGAAGTTCCACCCATGTTGCTGAGCTGGTACGGAGGTTCACTGATGCCCCCATAAAAGGAATGTCTGCCTCTCAGGTGCTCCCTATGGTCCTGCCGATCTAAAAAAAAGAAACGATTGTCCCCTTCCTTGCCTCCTATATCAGGGACACTGCTGCATATAGAGGGGTTAAAAGACCTTTCGGTCAACTAATTTCGGGATGCAGCACCATAAGCCAAATGCTGAATTTGATGTACATTAAGGGACTTGACCCCTCCCCATCTTATTCCATCATAACAACGACCACACTTCAGATACGTCTTTACTGCATTTCGCCGCGGTAAGATGCTAATTATCTGCCATATTTGACCTGTCCTACCTCGCTTTGTGCGTTCTTCCGGGTGTAATATGTGTATAAAAGGTATTCGAGATCCCTTCCGGGACTATGACGCTCTAAGTTTTGCACATGCACCTCTTAAATCTTCATTTTATCCCCCGTACTTTGCATACGCTGCGTATATTCGACAGCGTGTTAGCGGCTTGGCCCGTATTAGGTGGTACCCCTGATGACGTCATATAAGGACCTGCGCAGAAAGCTGTGTAGTAGGGATGACGCCACGTCGTATATATCGCCTTGGGTGGACGTATGCGGGCGAACAGGTCAAGGCTATTATTATTATATACAATTGGACAATGTGATGGGGAAAGGTGCTGGCGAAAGGTGATATTGACGAATGAGCATGCGTCTGTGTGCATGATGGTGATGGCACAGATGCCAGGAGTTGAGAAAGATGAAAACAAAACAAGTTGTCCCATCATCTATCACTGTCATAAACAGCGTATTCACTTATCTGTTTCTCTCACCTGGTTGGCTCCACGCATTATCGAGCATCACTCACCCAAAGATGAGCTCTGTGGTCGAACAAGGGGACCCGTATCCTCAGGTATGCCAGTCCCCTAGATTAAAGAAAGGTATGGTTATCAGATAGACTTAAATGGCTTGATAGACTTGAATGGTTTAATAGACTTAAATGGTTATCAGATAGCTTAAATGGCATCCCACCTTCAGCTGATGATGGACAATGGATCACAGAAAACATCAATATTATAAATGCATTGTGGCAAGGTGTAAAAATACAACTTAGTAAGGCAGGCACAGTATTCATTGGCATTCTGTGTTCAGACAAGATGGGGAAGCTGTGGAGCAGTGCTGCACACCAAGATGGTCCTCTGATTGCCATGGTAATGTAGAAAAAGCACTTGCTCGAAGCCTCTTAATTTTCTTACATCAAGTTATATTCTATTAGGTGCATGTATTTCATCTCCCTGATGCCATCTTTGACCTGGTGCATTTGAGTATAGGTTTTTCTGAGGCTGGTGTGCTTTGTCAAGCAGTTTGTCATGCTTTGCAGTCTGGCTCTACATCCACATATGATTGATCATACAACCCTACACCTATGGAGTGTCATGTCTTCCTACACCTATTGATAATTTATTACATTCAACAGCTACACCAGCACAATTGACATCTTGCAATAGAGCTCATTGAAATTCCACAACATGCCTGTCATTCCATGCACCAACAGAATGAACCTGAAAACCTGTGCAACATCTAAATGTCATAGTATATGGCCAATGCATTAATTTAATTTGCAGTTTGATAGCAGTTTCTTGTCATAATATCTCCATTGACATCGGCAAAGCATGGCAGTGCTTCCATGACACATACTCAATCTCTTCCACCACAATGGTAATTAGAGTATTGATGTCTGCCAAAATATCATCAATGTATGCATACATTTTCACCACACCCCCACAGGGTCCTAACATTACATTTCCATTAACTGTGAGGATGAAAAACGAAGTTGCTCTGGAATACTGAAACATGGGAATAAAACAACGGATAGTCACTCAAGGATGAAAAATCAGGGTACACCATTTACTTCAGTTACCTGCATTTCACACTTCAGGAAGGTACATCATGACTTCCTTGCTATGCAGGAATGATATATGATCATACTTGCTATGCAGAAACATCGTGCAAATTTAACACAAGGATGGAATATTATAGTTCCATTAACTGTGCATTTCCAGGTAATATAGATAATTATTTTACACTGCACCCCCATGTAGGGGAAGTGGGGAGGGGTTCCAAATGCCTAAGACATGCAACAAATAGTTTTACTGCTGCTTCTATATGGCTGAACCAGTAATTGTACTGTTTACTGAAAATATAAATAAACAAGCTATCCATATTTAACACACTCACATCTGGCTGTCCACACTGACTTCACATGTCAGGGGGCAGATGTCTGCCCCCTAAGATCTCTGGAACTCTGCTAGCTAGCAACACATGGAAAATGGCATTGGATAGCTGGTGATGGGCTCTATTGAAAGTGTTTCAGCCATTTTTCACTCAGGTCAACGTTCAGGTCACTGGGCCATCATAGGTCAAATTCGACCAGATCAGATCAGGTGGGACTCAGATATTGACACATATCTCAGAACCTATAACAGATAGAAACAAATGGCAAATACTGACCTGAGGTGACCCAGGATTAAAAATGTATGAGGATATGCGGAAAAGACCAATGAACAGCTATGCGAGGGTTGGCCTTGTTAACCCAATTATTTTGGTGGCAAATGAGGAAAACTGGAGGTGGCAGAACCCCCTAGATGTGTCTGTGTTAAACAGTTCATTTTGATGCAAGCCCTGAAAAGATTTGCAAAGAGGAACTTTAAAGCAATTATTATTTTGTAGTGTGTCATCCTGAACATGAAAATGTGGTGCAGGATTGCTTCACTGTAGCTGCCTTAGTGCAAGTTATTAGTGGCTAATAACAAATACCAATGTAATTTGAGAAAACAAATATTGGCTTATGGTCACTTCCTTATGGCTTTCCTAAGCTAAGCACTCTTGGAAGCCTGAAAATTACACCCACAGACTTTAATAGCTCTGTACACAAATCATTGGTTATAACTATGCAATGAGACCTTCATAGTTCAGTAGAGAAAGGTCCATGGTGTATGAATACTTGAATGCATGCCTTGAATACTACTTGAATGCCCCACACTAAACTCCAATAACCAACCAACCAACCCCACACTAAATGATCTTTTGCCCTGAGGTTCCCATTAGAGTAAAAGTCAGAGTCAGAATCAGAAAACATAGCTTGCAGTGTGCTTTATTCATCCTCTGATAATTGCTCTACAATGAGATTCATTGGGCTCTCAGAACAGCAAGTAAGTATATCAATTAATAAAAAAATATCCCTGTTACATGCAAGATTGGAGTAAATGACCAAAAATGCCACCAACTTGCACACATGTGCCAATTAACACTACAACCATATCACCACCAACAGGTGATTGAAGGACAAAACATTACCAGTTGACAAAACTTTACAAACCCACACCTTGACCTGGAAGACCCCTACTGGCCAAAGCTCAACCTATTCTGAATGAGGGTGCTGGGACAGGCCCTATATCAACAAGGTATCTATATCACCACCAGGTGGCTGCTAGTCAGCTGTTGGTGATGCCACTCAAGGTATTGAAAAAAGCCTCCAGCCAGGTGCACTGAATGAACCCAGGGACATTAGGTTAGGTTAGGTGGTTCATCAACATCTGCACAAATGGTGGCATGCTATATCAAGTGAGAAAAGGCTACATTTTTGGTTGATTTGTGTCAATATAGGCAATAATGAATTCAATATTTATTCTTATATTTTACGTATTTGTTAATCAATATTTCTTTAAAATCTATTATTAGATATTTGTGCTCAGTGTAAAATGATTGACGATGTGACCTGAAAATTCATAGTTAATGGAATTGTGCTATTTCATCCTTGTCTTAGGTTTTTATGAGTTTGCCACATGATGTATGGGCAGTCACCATGCACACGACTGCTAAATACTGTAAAATGCATCTGACTGAAGTGAAAGTCATTCCGCTTTTTTAATCCTTAAGTGTCGGTCCTTTATTTTCTTCCAATTTCACTATTCCGAAGCAACTTCTTTCTTCATCCACACAGTTAATGGTGAAGTAATTTTAGGACACTGTTTGTGCTTGCCAAGAAGTACCAGAAATCTCTAGTTAGCAGACCTGGGGGTACTTGGTATTGGCAGAGTAAATACTGGAAGTCTTGTTTGGCCATGAAGATGCTTTGGGTTCACAATTGAAGGTCATTTTGTTACAGACAATTTTTTAGACACAATGGGCATATTCAATTCAAAAGCCACTTTAAATTTCCTCAAAGTGGCTTCAGAGCAAGCAAGTTCTCAGAGGTTATGACACAAAGAAACTAATGCCATTTGTGAACTTATGAATGACTATCAAGTTTTTTTTTTTTTTTGGGGGAAATGTGTGCAAAGATAAATCATGCTCCTTGAAATATAGCTGCATTTGGGGTTCATCAGTGTCAGTGAAGGATCTGTAATACCTGTCCTAATCTTACTCCGACCAGTCTCATGTTTGCCGGCCCGGTGATGGCGTAAATCGTCGCTGGGATAAGCAACTCAGACCCAGCTCTATTTTCAGCATTCGCGACGTTTGTGCGGCGCGGAGGATGGCACTTGGGTGTTAAGTGCATACTAGTGGTGTTGTGTGCCTTGCATCGGCGGTTTTGCAGGGGTACGAGGTTTAGATTCATTGCGCCATTTTATAATTAATTGATTGATCCTTAATCAATAATTGATTTGAGTACTTTGTAGACTAGGGATGTGAGCATTACTGGTCTATGGTTTTCAACTTTCCCTCTTTCTCTTTTCTTGAAAACAGGAACTACATTTGCCATTTTCCAATCTGTTTGAATTCCATTTTGTGAAATTGATCTACAAAATGTTATACTAAGTGGAATTGCCAGTTCATTTTTGGCTTTGTGCAATGCCCTAGCAACAATCCCAGGACGTCCTACTGCCTTGTTTGGCTTTATTTTCCAGGCATGATTGAAAAGAACATCACCATCAATGAAACCAACATCATTTATCTGATCACCTGTCAATGAACTGTGGTGTACGGTTGGCAGATTAGTCATCTTTCAATGCACTGATTTAAACTGCTTGCTCAGCTCCTCAATCATCTCACCATCCTCACTCAATATAGTCCCATTTACTTACAGTGGACCAATTGTGCATTATATACATATTCACTTATAGGAAGTTAAGGGGCGATGATTGAAATGTATAAGGCGATGAGTGGTCTAGGGGTAAGTTGCTTGCCTCACAATCGAAATATTGTGGGTTTGAGTCTCGCCTGTCCCTACTCTTCGCCCGCGACCAATCGGCGTGAGCGATTGGCGACGCTACGTGGCTCAACAGCTGATGTGTCAGAAAGCCAGTATCCAACCGATTGAAAAGTTTTTAATTGCTAAATAGCCAGATTGTGTAAATCGGAATGATACCCTTCTATTTAGAGTATTATTTATTGGTCATCAATTTATTTTAAACAAATTGAGTTGCAACACAGTTAAGCAAGAACAGGTCTTCACTTCAGTCAAAGGATTGCTGAGCAGTGGAATAGGATGCTTGCTGATGTGGATTACATCATTAAATGTATTAAATGTAAGTCATTCAATGTACTGAAAAACATATAATGGACCTTTTTTATGCTTCAATATCTTATTTTTTTAATTCTAAGAAGTGGTGGATGGAGTGAAATGTATGCTAACTGGGCATACATAAAGATATAAAGACATAAAAGATTAGTCCAACTATGAGCCACAAGGGCCCTTCTTGGCTGCACTCTGTACACTGAACCAGTTGCCCACCAAATCCGTCGATCAGCCCTCCTTGTAATACTGGAAAGAAAGCCCTCTATTCTTATAATGATTGTCTATGCTGCTTTTAAAGATGTTCAATGTGTTGCTACTGACAATGTTTTCTGACAGCTGGTTCCAGTGTTCTACTACCCTGTTGGTGAAGAAAGTCTGTTTTAACCTTTTCCTGCTGTGGTTAACTTTAATTTTGAATTTATGACCTCTAATTGCATCATTTCTGTTCAATTCAAACATTTCCCAAAGATATCCCCTCTCCAGACCATGGACAAATTTAAAGACCTCGATGAGATTCTCCTCTCAGCCTTCTATATCTAAGTGAAAACATATTCAATTTCTTCAATCTTTCCTCATATGGGGCATTCCACGACAAATCGACATGTGACCTGCACCCTCACACCTCAGAATTTGATGAAAATGGTTCTATAGGGTTATCAGCATCGCTGAACACGCCTGTGCCATTTTGAAGTCTCTTAGGTTTACCGTTTTCTAGTTATGAACTATATAATTTTTACATTTTGCACTGACATGACTATCTTTGGTGCTAATTTTCTCTGAGTCATTTTTCAGTAACTGAACAAATTTATACGTCAAAATGAAAACAAAACATTGAAGAATATGACTATGCCACCATTTAAACTTTCATTACGTAATTTTTGCCGACTCTAGCCAAATAAAAAATTGAAAAGAAATAAAAACATTTTTCCCCTCTGATATCGTATTTTTTTTTCACTTTCATATGAAAGAGCGTAGTTTTTTACCCTAGAAACATAAATAAAAAAAGTGGTTATCGACTTGGAAAGACGAATCAAATGCGGTGAATGCGGGCGCTGCGCTCACCGGACCGGCGCGCGCGCTGCCGCTGCCTCGCGATACGCCTGCCGGGGGAGGGGGAAGGGAAGGGGGAGCCGAGCGTGGGATGTCAACAAAGGAGACGCGCGTCCCGGGAGGATGATATGGGAGACGTGACTGCCACCTCCCCCCTGGCCCCGAAGTGAGTTGAAAATGTCCTGGAAAAAAAGACTATGTGACGGTAAGAGATGAGAATGGGGTTAAAGTAAAGAAGCAGAAACGTTTGATTTTAGGTAATTTGCAGGAAATTTACCAACTTTATAAAGAGAACGGTAGCAACCCGCGCATTGGGTTTTCGAAGTTCGCCAGCCTCCGCCCCAAACACTGTGTCCTGGCAACGTGAAGCAACGGCACTCATACGGTTTGTGTATGTTGCTATCACCAGAACGTGAAGCTAATGTTAGCGTCTCTGGGCTTAAAAGACATTACCTACAAGGACCTGTTGAAGCACGCGGTTTGTGATGTCGGGAGGGAAGCCGTGAAAAAATGTGAAAACTGTCCAGGTCAGGACGGTGTCAGGTCATATTTGATCGACACTTTAAATGCGCAGGCAGGGGAAATCTCAGACTTGGTGGAGGAAGTCAGATTTAGTCAGTGGCTAAGCACGGATCGTTGCACTTTGACCGAAATTGTTCTTCCTATGGACGAGTTTCTTGACAAACTGTCTGACGCCATTGTGACACTTACTCGGCATCATTTCACGAGTCAGCATCAAAGCAAATATTTCGACGATCTAAAAAAGCAGCTACCTGAGCATGAAGCACTGATCATATTAGATTTTTAAGAAAACTACACTTTTGTAGTTCAAGACGAAATTCAGTCATATCACTGGAACGCACCACAGTGTACCGTTCATCCGTTTGTTGTTTATTGGCGAGAGGCTGGAAAGATTGAATGCCACAGTTTTGCGTGTTATCAAACGAACTGAAGCATGACACCGTCGCTGTGCACACATTCTTGCAGCACATTGTACCGAAAGTGAAAGGCATAGTCCGAACTTGAAAAAGATTCATTATTTTTTGGATGGGTCAGCTGCCCAGTATAAGAATAAGTTTAATTTCGTGAAGGTGAGTTTTCATGGTGAGGATTTCTGAGTCCAGTGCGATTGGAATTTTTTTGCAACGTCGCATTGGAAAAATTCGTGCGACGGTGTTGGGGGTACACTGAAAAGGGTTGCAGCTAGCGCCAGTCTTTCGCGGACACACTCGGACCACATTCTTACTGCGGAAAAGCTATGTAAAGTGCTACAGGACAAGGGTAATTTGCATACCGAGTGCTGCTTTGTAGCGAAAGAAGAGGTTAGTCGTACACGGCATGAGCTTGGAGATAGACTGCCAATGGCAAAAACTGTCAAAGGGACTCTAAAAATACACAGGGTAACTCCAGTGAAGGTAAATATTGTCGTTGTGCGAGAACTTGCCATAAGTGAAGGAAGAGAAGTGTTGGTGGCCTGATTTGCTACAGGATTTAGGTTGAATGGTTAGCGTGACCTACATCGGCAGCTGATTTCCGTTTGTTTATGTGCGAATTACAATGTGAAGTGAGCTAATGTTAAGTTATGCATTTTGTACCTCTGATAAGGCTCATTGTACCATCTCGTTAGCATTCGCAAATGTACATGTACTTTCCGGCTTGTTATTTGTGTGAATAATAAATGAAGTGCTAAAACGTCCTGCCTGGTGTTTATAAATAATCTGCAGTGTCCTCTCAATCCCACGGGGCCGCGGACGACAGCCGCCAGCACCCCTATCCCCCGTTGGCAACCAGCTGGCCGCGGCCGTTGCTGAACGACGCCGTATTGGGTAAAATGAGGCCGGGCGGTTGGTGTTTGAAATTATGTTAAAAATATTTATAAGCCGATAACCACTTTTTTATTGATGAAATATAGGTAATAATCAACGCTCTTTCATTAAAAAATATCAAAAATCACAATATCGAAGGGGAAAATTGCTCAAGAGAACTTGGCATTTTTTTAAGTGTTATATTTGACATATATTTAATTGCTATGGTTTCGATAGTGATAAACGTTCATTCTGCATAGGATTGCAATCATTTTGATGTACGAACTCACCTACTTATCATTCAATGTAGTAGGGAAAAATCCTGCCAAACAAAGCCATGTATGCATCAAATGTAAAAATGTCGCAGGCTGTAGCTCGAAAACCGGAAGTCGGAGAGGCCTGAAAATGTCACAGGCGTGTTTAGGGCTGCTGATAACCCTATAGACTCATTTTCATCAAAATCTGAGATGTGGGGGTGCAAAATCGAAATTATATTTGTCGATCTGTCGTGGAACGCCCCATATGCCAGGTTGCTTATGCCATTAACCATTTTTGTAGCCCTCTTGTACTCTCTCTAAAAGCCAACAATCTTTTTCATAGCTAGGAGACCAAGCTTGGATGCAGTATTCCAAATGTGGCCTGATGTATGCACAGTAAAGCTTCCTGATTACTTCCCCACTTCTGTATGATACATTCCTGTTTATTGCCCCAAACATTATCAGTGTCGTCTTCCTGCCTTCCTTGGCCTGTTCTGATGCCCCCAGTTTTGTGTTTAGAATAATGCTTAAATCCTTCTCCTGTTGAGTACTGATAGCACTTGGCCACCCATCAAGTATGAAGCCTTCATATGCTGCTTACCTACATGCATGATTTTGCACTTATCAAAATTAAATTTCATTTGCCATTCTTTGGACCACTTCACAAGTTCGTCTAAGTATTTTTGCAGCGAGATATGCTCATCTTGACCTGTTATTGCCCTAAAGACCTTCAAATCATCCGCAAATTTCAAAACTTTACTGCTTAGGCCACTTTCAATGTTATTTACAAATATAATGCACACTAGTGGCCCCAGTACTGATCCCTGTGGGACTCCACTAAGAACATTTTGCCATGATGACTTTGTACCATTTAGCATCACTCTGCTGTCTATCTGAAAGCCACAACTCTATCCATTTTAAGATGCTACCTGCAATACCATGGGACTGAAGCTGTATCATTAACCGTTTGTGGGGTACCTTGTCAAAGGCCTTACTAAAATCAAGATATGCTACATCAACCTGATTTACCTGATCAAATTGTTCTGTGGCGAAGTTCAAAAAGTCCAAGAGATTTGTGAGACACGATCGTCCTTTTCTAAACCCATGTTGAGTATCTTGAATCAATCTGCTACCTTCCAGATAACTAACTATTCTATACTTGATAATTGATTAGAGTACCTTGCAGACCAGGGATGTGAGACTTACCGGCCTATAGTTTTCAACTTTCCCTCTTTCTCCTTTCTTGAAAATAGGAACTACATTTGCCCTTTTCCAATTGGTTGGAATTTCATTTTGTGAAACTGATCTACAAAATATTATACTAAGTGGAAATGCCAGTTCCTTTTCAGCTCCCTCAACACCCTGGCATAAATATTATCAGGTCCTGCTGCCTTGTTTGGCTTTATTTTCCTGATATGATTGTAAACAACATCACTGTCAATGAAATCAACATTATTTGTCAGATCACATGTCACTGAACTATGGTGTACGGTCGGCAGATTGGTCATATCTTCCAATGTAAACACTGATTTTAACTGCTTGCTCAGCTCCTCAACCATCTCACTATCCTCACACAATGTAGTCCTGTTTACTTCCAGTCGACCAATCATGCTAGAAACTTTACTCAGCTTGTAGAAACTAAAGAACTTTTTACTGTCCCCATTACAGTTTCTGGCTAAATCCAGCTCTTTTGCTCGCTTTGCTGCTCTGGTTTTTTTTTTTGCTTCACAGTGTAGCTTTTCGATACGCCTTTAGATTAACAACATTTGAGGCTTATTTAAAGACTCTAAATGCAGTTGTCTTAGCCTAATTGCTTTTATCAAGTCTGGTGTAAGCCATCCTGGCTTTCCTAACCTTCTTTTGCGTCTTCGCTTTTGGGGGACATGTCTAATCTGAATTTCCTTCAAGTAAGATTTGAACTTTTCCCACAGTTCACAGGCATTTCAATTGGATAATTATTCTTCCCATCTGATGGCACTTAAAGCCGCTCTCATGCAGTCAAAATCTGCTCTGTTGAAATTTGGAACCTTTACAAAATTATCCTTGATAATTTCCCCTACATGTGCCTTGAATCTAACTATGTTATGGTCACTTTTTCCCAGAGTTTCGCCTACAGTCAAGTCTTGAACCAAGTCACTTAACTCCGAGAATATCAGGTCCAAGAATGAGCCATGCCTGGTAGGTTCCGATACAAACTGGTGTAAGAACAGGTCCTCTTCGAGGCATTTCCTAAACATTTTGCATGATGGGAGCCAACACCAGCATTTTCGTAACCTTTTAGATTAAAGTCACCAAGAATAAGGCACTTCCTATTAAAGTTTCTACTGATTTCCTCACAAATCACCTTGTCAAGCTCCAGTTGCTGAGAATGTGGCAGGGTTCCTGATCGGTAGAAAGCTCCTATCCTAAGAGTATTGCTGTTGTCTTTTCCCACAGTGACATCAAGCCAAATGGACTCCACAGACACATTTTTAACCCCACATGCTACTTTTTGAGAACTGAATAAGCTATTCATATAGAGCATTATACCACCCCCTTTCATTGCTGGACCCCTATTGCACGAAAACATATTGTATCCCTGGATCTCATACTCCTGCAAGTTATCTCCAAAATACACTTCACTGACCCATGCCTCCGTAATGGAAACAAAATCTGGTTCCTCCTCAGCAACATAAACTTGAACTCATCAAATTTGGAACGGATACTCTGAGCATTAAAAATCATACACTTAACAAATACACCATAACCACCTTTGGCTTTTTCATACTGAGGAGTTCTTTTATCACTAGATGAACTATCACTCTGTCCCCTTGAACTGCTGCTGTCCCTATTTGCAGACTGAGGTTCTAGAAGGCCTATGCATACACTGCATAGGCCACTTTGAGGTTTTAGGGCTATGCATACACTGCATAGGCCACTTTAAGAAGGCATGAATGGGGCTTCAACAATTATTGGGAAGGCACTCAAGCCATGTGTATTACACAGGGATGAGGTGAATGTGGCTGGATCAAGTGAATGAGGCTGGATAGGTTAGGTAGGTATGCATTGATGGAAGTGTGTGTCTTTTGATGGATGTCTTGGTGAATGGATTCTTTGGAATTAGGGATGTGGTGTTAGTTGGTGTGATGGGTGTCTTTTTGCCAGGGTTATGGTATATTTCCTTTACAGACTTAACCTGGATGGGCCCCTCTAGTTCTTATTAAGTCTGAACACCTCATGATTATGAGTAAGCTCGAAAATGTTCTTGATTTTTAATTTTTTTAAATTAGGAAATGGTTTTTCTTCAATACTGATTCATGTTAGGTTGGTTTATGCTTGTAATTTTGACAACCATGCAAGTTAACTGCTTGAATTTTTTTCTCCTAAGGGATGTGTGGCTAGATCTAGTTAGGTTATGTTTCATATTCTACATTTTATACATTGCTTTTTATGCTATGTATAAATGTAGAATAAATATGAAATTTTATTTCATATTCTGCTCAATTTGTGAGCAAAATTTTTTTCCTTCACAAATTGAGCAGTAGGAATTTACACAGAAAATGAGTGGTCCCACCTTAGTCATGTTCATAAACATGGTATTGGAAAGATGAATTCCAAGAATTCATTAAACACACTAACCTGCGCTGTCCCGGGGGATGCCGTTACGACGCCCCCTCAGGTTTTTCGAGGATAGTGAAAGAACGGCGCGCAGAAGCGCGCCGAAATTTGGCATAGCTTTTCCCACATGAATTTGGTTCGTTGTGTCAAAATTTTGAAGCCGGGTCATCTAGGGTCAACGAGTTGGTCAAGGTCAAGTGAGGTCACCTCCAAAAAAGTTCAACCAGTCGTCACGCTTTCACGGATAAAGATATTTGAACGAAACGAAACTCAGTGTTTGCTTATCTTTAGGGATGCAACAAAGTGCATTAGAGGAGTTTTCTTCCATTTTTGGTTTGGTATATTTGCCCATTAGCGATAAAATGATACAATGGTTTGGTATACTTGCCCATTCTTTATTGGAGGAAGTTGACTTCGAACAACATTTTTCGGTCCGCTCTACCCTTTATAAATGGAAAATAAAAAACTTGATGACTCAATTTTGAAATTTAAAAAAGACGATTTTTGGGTGGCCGAAAATGTTATGGTCCTGGCCGATTATGCTTTCCTTTTGTGATTAAATTTTTTCTCTCAAATCTGCCTAAAAATGAACCCTCTGCAGCCACAAACATGATGTAAGTCATAAAACTCTAGGGCCCATACTGACGTCACTTTTTCGGGATTTTTTTTTTGGGGGGTGGGGTGTTCTGGCCCTACTCGTTGAGTGCTCTCCGATGACACCTATTTCGTTGTGTGACGATTAGTTTGGAGATTAGAGAGGGTCTCTATCGACCTGCCAGGGTGGGTGTGAAGATCTAACAATCTGACAGGAGAGACTTGGCAGGTTAAAACACACATTTACCACATGAACCTTTTGCAGAAAACGAAATGTGCTAAACATGTAGCATGGCAGCTTATACGTTTTGTATGCATGCAGTCCGATCTTGTATAAATTGTTATGCCTGTATGCCCTACAATTTATAGCAGAATAGGCTGAATAATGGATAACCAACTTCACTTAATCTATCCTAAATCCAAGTTGTACATATATTTTATTGTATAAAATATACAGATGTTTGCTCATACAAGACCATTTATTTCGATCACGCGAAGCCCATGGTCCTGGATAGCATTCAATGTATGGCTGTTGAATAGTATAACGCCAACTGATGTTGCGTTGTGTAACAGGTTTGTATTGTATCTCATAAAATGTATGGTGTTGGATTGGGTAGGCGAAACAGGTGTTGGTCAGTTGCAACTTATTGATTTTGGATGAGTTATGATTTGTGGATGCTGGATATTGGAAGAGCTAACATTGCTTGGTGATAAGTATAACATGAGTATATCCTTGATCATGGCATTATGACTTCCTCACATATACCAACCAGGTATATGGTATTAAAGCAGTGATACATTATTTGCCAACTATGGTGGAATATATCACTTAATAAACACCTAATCAACATCCTTCCCGCCAAAAAATATATATTGGCATTGTGCTTCTTGGTGCATGCTTGTGAAGTCTTCATGCCTGTCTTCTAACAGTATCCCATGTATAAACATCATGTTTATGCTGATCATAACATATAGTGATGTCAAACACCCCATGGTGCAATTCCAGGTAAAGAGATTACCTATGTCACACTATGTTATACAATACTGGCTTATAACATTGGTATTTATATCGTTATTGCTGATATCGATATCCCGAAATTAGAAACCTCTCAAAGCACACAATGGGTAGTCATATGCGCTTGATTGTCTGAAAACTGTGTTTGTGCATCACAAGTATTTGAACTCACAACATTTCTGTGGTCATTTAGACATCCTGCTGTACTCGTTTCGACATCTTACATTTAACGAAAATCCATTGTTTTAATGCTGCATTAATATGTGATGGGTACCTACTGCCAGGCCAGTATGTACAGTGCTTCAGTTTGCCAATATCAATTGCAATGGAACTGTACAGCAAGTATGCACTCGCATTATATTTTGTTGTGGCAAACAGGTTGGATGTGGTCTGCATCCCAGAATCGCAGTTAATCTCATCAATTGATAGTTCTTTTATAGCTCTTAAGTTTTTCTCAATTTATGGCACTGATGTATCTGGAAGCACCTGCAAAAATGGTGTTCACGCTTGCATTCAAGATAATGTACTTATAGACAATGCTTTGCACTCTAGGGGAAATTTATTGTTCTTTTGGGTCACCACAAGTAACTCGTTTGTCCGGGTTGTGTACAGGGCACCTGATATGTGTGATTAAAATTAGTTCGCTTCTGGTTGAGTAGTTTCGTGGGGCCTGATGGGAGATCCAGGGTAATTTTAGCCTAACAAATGTCTGCTGGACTATCGCACACCAAACAGGTAGGATTCATCACATCAAGAAGATGTTCTTAGATGTGTTTTACCTCTCTTGCAACACATTTTCGAAAATGCATCTGTTACTTCTAGCAATGCATTATATTTAGATCTGACATCCGAGGCCAGCTATGTTCATAGCACCTAGGGCACGATTTTGAGGCATTGCAGCAGCTGACAATAAATGATTATATTCTATGTGACATTCCGAAATGCCTTGCATCACTGGGTCAATAAATCATGCCTCCTGGGTCAGTGCTGGCAGAAATTGATCATATGTCATGTCCCAGAAAATATGTATCATTACTTTGTATGTACATTAATCCTATGTAGCTGGTGGCAGAAATAACTTATGCTGGAAGAGCTTCCGAATCTGTAGAATCATTTTTTGCACAATTTTTTTTCTTCATGAAATATTTGACGTTTGTATTATATTGCTTTCAGAAATTTTCATCTTCTTAATCACTGCCATCTTCAATTCCATATATAGATATCGGAGACATGCCATGTTTAAGAT
The DNA here is from genome assembly GCA_034440575.1 of Imbricaverruca yamaguchii. Lineage (NCBI taxonomy): Eukaryota > Metazoa > Arthropoda > Thecostraca > Neoverrucidae > Imbricaverruca > Imbricaverruca yamaguchii. The sequence goes on along the minus strand of JAOTOL010001651.1, from coordinate 3,235,046 downwards.
TCAGTGTTCCTTGACACTGAATTTTATTTCAGGTAACAATATTATTCATGCATAATTTTTTCGAACAAAGTGTGGATCATGTCCATAAATCCATTCACATCACCAGCGGTTAAGAGACTGCTGAACTGGAAGAAGGGCGATGGTGAAGACAAGTGGTCAGAAAAGGCTGTCAAGAGTTTGATCAAGAGACTGAAGAAGTGCCCCGGCTCAGTAGAAGAGTTAGAGAGGGCCATCTCTAGTCAGGACCCAGAGACCAGGTGCATCACCATCCCTAGGTGAGACTGCCTACTAGAAACATGCCTGTAATTCCCAGATTATTTGAACAGGCAGGCTTGTGAAGCACCATCCTTGATACTATTTGTCCTATTATTTCCACCAAATGTTTCATATACAATGTCCATATGCTCAGATTTTGTGGAAATCCATCCATGTCAGTGTTATTCCTTCCACCTCTCATCATGTTGCTTATGCATTCTATGCCAGCATTCGAACTGTGTCAAACATTGTGACGTCCCTCATGCACTCCATTTTGAAGTCTTGGTGTGCTCCTGTCAAGTTCGTGGAACTTGTTTGTTAGGAATGTTATCACAAAATAACTGCTAGGTGGAGTCATGATGGTGGTGTGTATCTATTGAGGATAGTCCGAAAGGCAGGTGGATCTGAACCCGCGACTAAGTTGGCGCTCATTCTCGCATGTGAATGAAAATCCTCATGTGTCCCACGTTGAAATTCACTAATGTCGATGGACATCATTGATCAGCCACCATGATCCAAAGAACGCATTCTTTGAAATGGTCTTTGTATGCTGTTTTTTGTGGCCTCATACATCCAGTGATTATGGGCGTGAATGATCATCCCTGGTCGATGCGCCCTAAAGCCCAAATAACTAACTAACATCCAGTAATTATAGTGTAGTAGGAACTCTGTAGTGTAGTTCTGGCTGGGGTGGACTAATGAAGGGATGTTTGATTGATACTGCTGGGCAGGTCGTTGGACGGGCGTCTGCAGGTGTCACAGAAAAAGGGGCTGCCTCACGTCATCTACTGCCGCCTCTGGCGCTACCCCGACCTCCAGTCGCACCACGAACTCAAGCCCGTCGACCATTGTCAGTACTCCTTCACTGCCAAGAAGGACGAAGTCTGTGTCAATCCGTACCACTATCTACGTACTGAGGCACCCGGTGAGACCAGCTTAACCCATGCCACTGTCTGCGTACCGAGACACCTGGTAAGTACCATTCTAATCCGTGCTAGTATCTTCGTACCGAGGAGCCCAGCTAATACCACCGTACTCCGCACCACAGCAAGGTACCGGGGCCCCTGGCGGGTACCAACCCAATCCTTACCACTTTCTGCGTATCGAGGAGCCCGGATAGTACCACCGTAATCCGTACCACAGTCGCGTACCGATGAACCAGGTGAGTACCAGCCTAACACGTACCACAGTCTGCGTTCCGAGACACCTGGTGAGTGTCAGACTGACATGTGCCACTACCTGCGTACCCAGGAATCTGTGCTGAAATATGATAATGCCATTATTTGCCAGTGTCGCTGTAGCTACATGAACAATGCAGTCGATGCGTCCTAAAGCACGGCGTCGCTTTACAAGATCTGGGTCTAAGTGAGCCAGTTGCATTACGACCTAGTCTTTTCTCCCTCACGTAGTTGTGTTTTCACGGCATGATTTCAGCGTGTAGTTTTATCATATGGCACTACGGCACCAGTACTGGTAGCGGTGTCACCTCTGGCACGCTCCACACCGACAGCGCTGCCGGCCGTGCTGGTACCGAAGCGCGACCCGAGCGAGTTCCCCGCCGAGCCGCCGGCTTTGGACGAGCTGAGTCTGCTGCCAGCCGATAATTCTCAGTGCGCGCCCATGGAGCAGGTGACGCTCATGGAGTCGCCGGTCGCCTCGCTGCCCGACTCGCCGCCCACCTCGTACATGTCCGAGGATGGTGACAACAGTGACAGAAACGACGGTAAGTGAAGGTGTGTGGTCCTGGGAGCCCGTCTGCACAGTGGCGATTACCGACCGGCGGACCCGTCTGAATAGTGACGATTACTGTCCGGCGGACCCGTCTGAACAGTGACGATTACCGACCGGCGGACCAGTCTGAACAGTGACGATTACTGTCCGGCGGACTCGTCTGAACAGTGACGATTACTGTCCGGCGGACTCGTCTGGACAGTGACGATTACCACGTCAGCCGGCCTTCTCTGCATTTTATCGGTAGCCTGTTAATGTAGATATGATTGTAGCTGAAGTGCAATGTATTGCCTGTGCAATGTGTTTGGAGCACGCGAGACTATATTTGGAAAATATTGGATGCCATGTAGGTACCTGTTGCATCTCCATTAACCATTGGTATCAGCTGTATTGTTTTAGGCAAACAAGTTTGTTGGCCAAGAGGTAATATTAACCTTACGATTAACATCCTATTCTGGTCGAAGCACCCTAAATCCCCAAAAAACTAACTAACGATTAACATCCTAGTCTCAACACCGCCTCTGTCAGACCACAGAGAGTCCATCCTCGTTTGTAATGTAGTTCCAAGGCCATAGGGAACCTCTCTAAGTTAAAGCGAATCCTGCTTTGATCACCGAGCATCCCTGAGTGGTGCACATTGTGTCTAAGTTTGACAACTGTGTTGTAAAATGACACCAAGGAGGTAAATAGTTGCATCTCAAATTGAATACTTTGTTTTTATTTTATTTTCACCTTGCACTGACCAATACCAGTTGCATCTTAGGAACCTGTGATATGCTAGGTGCATGTGGCATTATTTTCCCAAATTCTTTCAAATTTATGCTACAATGGTGGCAGTAAGCAGAAATACAAATGTATTATATTGATTGATTATTTGGGCTTAGGGGCGCATCAACTGCTACTGGTTAAGTAGGGCCCAACAAAGGTATCGTAAACCTGCATACAAGTTGTGCACGCACGATTGGATGCCATGTTGTTGAAGACAACTCTTCAGCTTCCTTCTGATTGGAAATTGTAACTACTGTGGACGTTGACATGAATGTCATCGGGAAGCGTATCGTATATTAAGAAGCATGGGTTATATTGTCGTTTATCTTGTATAGTCATGATTTAAACCTGTAATTGTTACAGGTGCTGAATGTCAATTTGATCGTCTCGCCCAAGAACCCCCAAAAAAAATAAATCAGCACACTATTCGCGTGGTAGTTAAGTGAGAACTTGTATTTATATCTGACTCCTCATGGTAAATGAATGGAAGCGTCGGAGCTGCAGAGCCTTCCTAATATATTGTAGGTGTTGTGCACACTATGAAAGGGGCACTCATGATTCCGACGGTCTTCCAATTCTTCCCACTCTCCAATAGAGCCACGGGCGCTAAATGACCAGACCTGGTCGATGCACCCTAAAACTCAAATAACCAACCAACCCCAATAGAGCTTTCATGTCTATGGTGTATGTTTAGGCCTCGAAGTGGCTGTGGGTTCGAAAGGGTGTTTTTTTAGAGTGCGGTTAGGGCGAACCGTCATACCTTGACAATGGCGAATCAAGGAGGAGAGGAGTGAATTCAGGACAAACGATCATAATAAATCACACACTGGCAGAGCCAGGATATTTTCCCAATGACCACTAATTGTAGTACACTTCCAACTCAATGGGCGCTGTATGACCAACGCAGTCGATGCGCCCGAAAGCCCAAATAACCAACCAACTTCCAACTCAGGCCTCTCAGTATCCTTCCTGGTATAATTCACTGGCGACACGTCTGGACGAAAACCTCACGCAAAGTATTGATATTATGTAGGAATGGCAACATAATGAAGTATGTTAGCACTGACTGTGAAGGATCATCCACAATGAGTAAATGATATCCACCACCCTTAGGCTCCTGGCTCTATCACTGGCTCGCTTGCATGTACATGCATGTACATCAAGTGGTGTTTTGAACTATCAAAGATGATTTATGCCCAACCATGCACGATCCGACGGATGCAAAATGCAATTACAGTCCCAAATGGTTTTGATCAACTTTCCGCACTCTTCACCTGATTTTGCCTAAACTAAAAATTGAAGAAAAAATTGCCTATAAGTATACATCAGATGAGTAGCATCAGTGGTACCGTCACCTGTGTGTGTTGTGCGTCTCCAGCTCATGTGGTATGTCGTCAAACCATGTGGTATATCACCAGTACATATAGGGCCGTCACCAGTTCGTGTGGCATGTCGTCGGTCTGTGTGGTATGTCATTAGTTTGCGTGACACCGTCACCAGTTCGTGTGGCATGTCGTCGGTCTGTGTGGTATGTCATTAGTCTGCGTGACACCGTCACCAGTTGGTGTGGCATGTCGTCGGTCTGTGTGGCATGTCATTAGTCTGCGTGACACCGTCACCAGTTCGTGTGGCATGTCGTCGGTCTGTGTGGTATGTCATTAGTCTGCGTGACACCGTCACCAGTTCGTGTGGCATGTCGTCGGTCTGTGTGGTATGTCATTAGTCTGCGTGACACCGTCACCAGTTGGTGTGGCATGTCATTAATCTGCGTGACACCGTCACCAGTTCGTGTGGCATGTCGTCGGTCTGTGTGGTATGTCATTAGTTTGCGTGACACCGTCACCAGTTCGTGTGGCATGTCCTCGGTCTGTGTGGTATGTCATTAGTCTGCGTGACACCGTCACCAGCTCCGTGTGGCATGTCGTCGGTCTGTGTGGTATGTCATTAGTTTGCGTGACACCGTCACCAGTTCGTGTGGCATGTCCTCGGTCTGTGTGGTATGTCATTAGTTTGCGTGACACCGTCACCAGTTCGTGTGGCATGTCGTCGGTCTGTGTGGTATGTCATTAGTCTGCGTGACACCGTCACCAGTTCGTGTGGCATGTCGTCGGTCTGTGTGGTATGTCATTAGTTTGCGTGACACCGTCACCAGTTCGTGTGGCATGTCCTCGGTCTGTGTGGTATGTCATTAGTCTGCGTGACACCGTCACCAGTCCGTGTGGTATGTCATCAGTATGCGTTACATCGTCACCGGTCCGTATGGTATGCCATCAGTTTGTGTGGTACCATCACCATTCCGTGTGGTATATCGTCAGTCTATGTGGTGTGTTAGCAGTGTGTGGTATGTCATCAGTCCGTGTGGTGTGTCATCTGTGCATGTGGTATGTCATCAGTCTGTGTGGTATGTCATCAAACCGTGATACCGTCACAGATCTCACCTATGTATTTCGGTAGGCGGACTACCGTCGCCTCCTCCGCCAGTGGTGGCGCTTGATGCGCAGCCGGTCACCTACTGCGAGCCGACCTTTTGGTGCTCGGTCAGCTATTACGAGCTGTCGAGTCGCGTGGGTGAGACATTCCACGCGTCGCAACCGAGTCTCACCGTGGACGGCTTCACCGACCCGAGCAGCTCGGACCGGTTCTGCCTGGGCCTGCTCAGCAACATCAACCGAAACCCGGTGGTGGAGCAGACGCGCCGCAACATCGGACACGGAGTCCGCTTCTACTACATTGGTGAGTCGCGCCCACACTGGGCCGAATGGCGACACAGAAGCAGAAGTGTCTTCCGATCAGCATCGTCGAAGGTCCTTGCATCACATTGTGAAGTATTTAGTGTCTTGAAATGTTTGTTCCTAAGTATTTTGAGATGCTCTTCTTGGTCCAGGCGAGAGTTAGCTGTTTCAGATGCATCACAATTGAATGGGTTAGCCATAATGCTCGTATCAGTGCTACTCGTTCAGCTTTGTCCGCACCTTTTCACTGGGAATGAATATCAGCCAAGTTTCTCAGTCATATGAAGAAGTGTTGCTTGTGCGTTTGTCATGTTCTAGACAAAAGACCTTATAATATATCTTTCATATTGGAATTAGTTCGTAACGAAATGTTTGTGAGAAAATCCTGGTGTTGCGTGATTTAGGTGACGAAAGTTTCGTAGTATGTATGTTTGCATGGTGCACAGTGAATACGCTAAAGACTTCGCAAGGTGAAGGTGCGCATCTAAGGGTTCATATTGGAAAAGTTCGTAATCATAACGATTCGAAGTGAAATGTTTGTTAATATAAGGTCTGTAAGCATGAGGCTTTTAGACCGTGCTCCGCCGTGGATTTCGCGGTGTTCATTCTGCATGTTATTCATTTTCGTAGTCGGTACTTCCACTTCATTTAATATTCGTATTAGTTACTGTCGAAATATTCAGTCATGATCATAGGCCTGCGATGCTGTGTTTTGCGAAAAGTGGAATGTTTTCTGCAGGAAGTCACACGTTCGTCCATGATTACTTTTGGACGCTTTCGTTTAGTCTACGCTTTTCTCTGCCAAGCGAGCTTAATCACGCTGTTGGATCTGACCAGTAAAGGCTGGTAATCTTTCATCCAGCCATTAAAAAACATGGCATGGGCACTGCATCTTTAACCTGTCTCGAAACATTTCCATGAACGAAGCATGTGCGCAGCCACCAGCACCAGAAGCTATTCCTATCAGTAGCTGTACCTGACGTACACTGTTTTACTTTGCTCCAGGTGGTGAGGTGTTCGCCGAATGTCTCAGCGAATCGGCCATCTTTGTGCAGTCTCCAAATTGTAACCACCGGTTCGGCTGGCATCCAGCCACAGTCTGCAAAATCCCGCCCAGTGAGTGCCGCCAACTGTTGTCTTTAGTCATTATCGCCCGACTATAATTACACAACAGCACTTGCCATTCTTGTGCCCTCCGAAGTGTGTCCTGGAGAGTGCAATGGACACGCGACTCATACCGATTGCATCTAAGAAGTGTCGTTTCCAACGAACTACTAGAAGTACAGAATTCGGTGCACTTGTAGTAACTTTACGAAGGCGTGGCAGCGGTTATTTAATGTTTTACTGTGGGCTCAGCACACTGACTTTATGCTCTGTATCCGCTGCACAGATATTCCCCCCTCTGCCCCTTTTTCCGGGGCACATATTTTTCCTTTTCTTTCTTTTTTTCCCCTCCCAGATATAGTCACGACTGACTCTGTATCCCCTGCACAGATATTGCCACGTCTGGCTCTGTATCCGCGGCACAGATATGGTCATGTCTAACTCTGTATCCGCTGTACAGATATAGTCACGTCTGCCTCTGGATCCGCTGTATCCGCTGCACAGATATTGCCACATCTGATTCAAATCTGCCGTCAGTGTAAATAGAAGAAAACTTTGTAACGGAATTACTTGCCTAAGTTGCTGTAAGGAGCAATGTATATGTCATGGAGCTTATTGTTAATATCGCTAACTCTTGTTATTCCGCCTAGCCTGCTCGACGCATTGTTCACTGGTTCTATATGATAGCTCTCTATTGTTACTAGCCTATCGTGGTGAATGGGTAGCCAGTTATCTGGTGCCAGCAACACCTGGCTGTAATAGGGGAACCTGAACCTTCCTCGACCGGCAGCCGCGCACCTCACACTAGTAGGTGTTTTTCTTCCGCATGCTACAGGCAGCTTCGTGGGGTGCCAGTAGCAGTATGTCGCAGATGCCGGCGTGGTTCCGTCAGTCGATGTTGTGGCACGTTGACACCTCCATGTTGCGCCGTACCCCAGCAGTCTGCGAGATGCCGCACGCGTCTGCTGAAGTTCTCCACTCGCACCGTGCTAACCCGCGCCGTCGGCCAATCCCGCAGAGTGCAACCTCAAGATCTTCAACAACCTCGAGTTTGCCGCAATGCTGGCACAGTCGGTAAGCCAGGGCTTCGAGGCGGTGTACAGCCTGACGCGCATGTGCACCATCCGCATCAGCTTCGTGAAGGGCTGGGGCGCCGAGTACCGACGTCAGATCGTCACCTCGACGCCATGCTGGATCGAGCTGCACCTGAACGGGCCGCTCCAGTGGCTCGACCGCGTGCTCACGCAGATGGGCTCGCCGCACCTGCCATGCTCCTCGATGTCCTAATGGACGCTCCGGCGGCATGTCGGTGCGTGTGTGGCTAGTGCAACAGGCCTGAGTCGTAGCAGTCGAGACGACGGCCGGGGCGGCCCGCTGCCGGGCGGCGGCGGCTGCTGACGCGCGCTGTCTGTCGGCTGGCTGTGTGATGTGATGTGCACGACACTGTGCGATGCTTGGTGACTGCGTGTGTGGCGATGATCGGCGGTGCTGTGTGATTGGTCGGTGGCAACATGTGTGCCGACATGTGCCGCGATATAATGTGCGCGATATAATGCGCGGCTTTGCCCAGGCGGCCGGTTACACCGTCTCCTGCATGTCGGATCAGCCGGGTTCGGGCGACGGCGCGCCTGCCGGCCAGTGCATTGACTTGTCGCGTTGACTTCACTTGTCGCCATCTCCTGCCGTCACTGACTGGACCACCCGACCTAACTTCGGCACCGCAGTAGACCCAGTTCGTCTGCGTTGTGAATGCGAGCCGACACGACGCCTGCCAGTGACGCCGGGCGACTGTTTGTGTATTCTAAGCTTGTCCATAGAACCATTTAACTTGATTTGCTGGCTTTTATATCTTATAGTAAGCAGCCTGATGGAACATGATGCACTTGGATAGCACGAGGCCAGCTACGAACAAAGCTTTACTTTTATTCAGTCGTTAGTCCGAGATGGGTAACTTTCATCTCAGGCACCACCCGACTCTCGGAGAATCCACCATTTTCGCAACCGAAATGCAGTGGCATGCATTGCATGCAGCTCAGCTTCGCGATCGCAGATTATCGTCTTAGCCCCTCTTTTATTGTAGTTACTCTGAGTTTCCATCCAGTCTACCCCACCGACCCGACCGTTCCCAACTACCATCCCGCGTGCGATTCTTGGCGCTCTTCTTCCATGGCAGAAGCCAAATACCTAGCAGGGAATCGATGGCTTGCGTTGCTACAGTGCGCGCCGGCGTGAGGCGCGCCTTGCCGGCAGAACTCCGTGGTGTGTGGCGCGCTTTATCTGCAGAACTCTGCGGCGTATGACGCGCCTTGTCAACAGGACTCCTGGCATGTGGCGTGCCGTGCAGAACTCCGTGGCGTGTGGCGCGCCTTGGAAAGACTCTGGGCGTGTGGCGCGCCTTGGCAGAACTTCATGGCCCGGCTGTGAAGTACCGTCGCGTGCACGAGCGGCGCGGCGGCTGCTGCACATGAACGTCTCCCGAACGTCAGGCGACAGGGCGACCAGCGGCTCGCCTCGCCGTCAAGACCGACTTCGAGTGAAGCTGCGATAATGTTACCGTGACGTGGCGCCGGCGAGCAGGACGTGATCGCCCTCTTGCCGGTATGGTCAGCTCTGTCTTCCCGTCTTCATATCCCGCCGATATTACACTCCTCGACCTGTGCGATTGTGTGGGCGTGCGCCTTTTGCGTGTGCGTGTGCGTATGTGTGGTTGGTCAGGGTGGAACGTGTAATAACCGGCTGGTGATGTGTGCGAGGAAAGTGGGGGTGGGGGTGGGGATGTTGGGAGTGACATCACGCCTTTGAGCCGCACTGAGACAACTGAGTGGTGAGAATACTCGGCTTGCCTGGAGAGCAGCGCTGTGCGGCCCGCTATCGCCGATGTCACCAGCTGAACCAGCACACCATGCGTCAGCCTGGTCGCATGACGCATGGTGAACTCCAGCACAGCCGGATTTGTCTCCACTAATTGATAGTGGTGCTCGTGCGGTCGTAATCGGACGCCATCGCATTCGTCTGTGCTTGGTACTGGCGCTTGGTGGTACTTTAAAAATATAGATTCGAGCCGAATGTGATTGTTTTGTGACACTTCTGGATGCGCATTCATCACACAGAGCTTAATAAACTACGTTGTGAATGGGCGCTGCATGACCTCTGCAGTCGATTCGCCCTTAAACTCCAATAACTAACCAAACTGCGTTGTGATAGCACTGGCATCACTTCATACTGACACTGATTTGGTGCGATATGGTACCGCACCACCAGCACCAACGAACGGCGCGATTGTGCCGTGATAGACACCACCTTTTGGCTCGTTACATGATCACGGCCGTCAGGGGATCGCGTCCACAATTACCGACGGGCTTGAACGGTGTTTCACAGCTTGGAGCGTGCGCTCCGACATATATTGTCCCCCGAGTCCGGGATACAAAATTCAGTATTAATCAGCATGACTGATGGATTTGAATCAAAGAAGGTGACCAAGACAAGTTAGATCGAGTCAATCGGTAAACGTTTAATTCTGCAGTGTGGCGTGTGGGTTATGCTGATGAGCAACTCGCAACAGGGCAATATACCTCGATCCGCGATCGGCAGGTGCAAGATGAAAGTAGTAAGAGGAATGAGCATATCCAGGTGGTCCCTTCAATTACCATGGTGAAGGAGCGGTTCAGTACACGTATGCGCTCGTGCCCACGTGGTCCCTTCAATTACCATGGTGGAGGAGCGGTTCAGTACACGCATGCGCTCGTGCCCACGTGGTCCCTTCAATTACCATGGTGTAGCAGCGGTTCAGTACACGCATGCGCTCGTGCCCTCGTGGTCCCTTCAATTACCATGGTGGAGCAGCGGTTCAGTAATTGAGACTGCGCGCTACCTTACATGGGACCTTTATCAGCACGCGCCTATGTTGGGAAACGGCATAAAACGTGCACCACAGTGGATATTACTTGTATGTTACTGCAAGCTGCGTAATAGCTGGCCCATACCCAAGATGATGCGGGTAGTGGCGACACATTGAACATTTACGTGGGGACGACAGGCACTTCAGTTATTTCTTCACGCTGAATGCTATGTGGTTAATGCTAAATACCCGTATTGGGTGGAGCACGGTGCCTCGTATCACAGTGACGGGTGAGGACGACCACATGCAGTGCCGATTGCCTCCATGTGAATGTCACGGCCAGGTGGTCGGTCACTCCAAGCGAAGGGTGCCGCCATGGCGCGCACCTGTTCTGTTCGGAAACACTCACAGACGTTCGTTTTCCATTTATTGACTGGCTTACGCGAAATGCAGACATCTCCAATATGAAGGTCCGGCAGTTGTGAAATCTGGGGACACGGAACTATTGCGCATGGAGGCAAGGGTCATCTGCAGCACTCTTCCCAAAGGTCACCTGCAGCACACTTTCCAATGGTCACCTGTAGCACTCTTCCCAAGGGTCACCAACAGCACGCTTCCAAAGGGTCACCTGCAGCACTCTTCCCAAGGGTCACCTGCAACACGCTTCCCAAGGGTCACCTGCAACACGCTTCCCAAGGGTCACCTGCAACACGCTTCCCAAGGGTCACCTACAGCACGCTTCCCAAGGGTCACCTGCAGCACGCTTCCCAAGGATCACCTATGATACGCTTCCCAATGTTTGTCGGCAGCACACTTCCCAATGGTCACCTGCAGCGCGCTTCCCAAGGGTTACTTGCAGCATGCTTCCCAAGGGTCACCTGCAGCGCGCTTCCTAAGGGTCACATGCGGTAAGCTTCCCACGCGCCACCTGCTGTTCTTTATGAACCACAGTGGGTGTGGATATTCGGATTAGCCTCTTCGGTCAATCCGTCCGTTTTGAGAATGGGACAGCGGAAGTTTGGCCAATGGTGTATATGGATAGAGCTGGGATGAGGTATGAGACGGGGAGAGACGAGTGGGTGCGATAGCAACCACTGTTAATGACCCAGCATCACAAGTAGAAACGTGATTATTCTGTGCGTGCTACTATTATACATCAGTGGAAAAACGGTTCCGCAAATTAATAGTTAAATACGCTAAATCTATTAACTATATGCTGCGTAGCGTTGACACACCATGATTACGGGCGCCATGATGAGTTCCATCTCTTCAAGTAGGCAGCGCATGGCACTCCAGAAAGCGTTAAGTACGTTGGCACATACCACACTATGTATCATCTACACCCGTCTTGAACTGGTGATTAGATTCACAACTCGTGTACAAACCGCCGTTTCGTGTCTACTCACTAGACGTCACTCGAAGGTCCAGTAATGCAGTGATGGATGTTGGACAAAGTTGAGCCGACATGCCGCACCGAGGCACCACAGTCCGCAATTAGCCGACGTGCCGGACAACACTCGACTGTGTGACGCGTCACGGCTGGGGTTTAGGAGTGGTCGCGCGGTATCGTCACCTCTGTGGCGCCCTCTACCTCGGCACCACGCGGCTGGCTTCGGTAGTCGCAACACACGGCGGCTGCAGGCAGGCGGGCTGGAGCCGCTGTCGGTCGGCACGGCTCCGAGTCGGACTGGTGTGATGATGGCGCCGCTGTCGGTCGGCACGGCTCCGAGTCGGACTGGTGTGGTGCTGGAGCCGCTGTCGGTCGGCACGGCTCCGAGTCGGACTGGTGTGATGATGGAGCCGCTGTCGGTCGGCACGGCTCCGAGTCGGACTGGTGTGATGATGGCGCCGCTGTCGGTCGGCACGGCTCCGAGTCGGACTGGTGTGATGATGGAGCCGCTGTCGGTCGGCACGGCTCCGAGTCGGACTGGTGTGATGATGGAGCCGCTGTCGGTCGGCACGGCTCCGGGGCTGAGTCGGACTGGTGATGGTGTGGTGCTGGAGCCGGCGTCGGCACGGCTCCGGGTCGGACTGGTGTGATGCTGGAGCCGCTGTCGGTCGGCACGGCTCCGAGTCGGACTGGTGTGATGATGGAGCCGCTGTCGGTCGGCACGGCTCCGAGTCGGACTGGTGTGATGATGGAGCCGCTGTCGGTCGGCACGGCTCCGAGTCGGACTGGTGTGATGATGGCGCCGCTGTCGGTCGGCAGTCATCGTTGTGCCTGAGTAAGTAACAGTGTCACGACGACTGAATGTCAACTCGCAGTTAAGTTGGCTGTCGTCGCAGATCAGGCATACTGACGCGACAATATGGCACACATATGCAGCTACACGTGTCCTCCGCAGCTGCTTGTCAGGAGCATGCACAACCACGGGGAGTTGGGCCCAAGTAACAGGCGAGAAAGTTACAAATTTGACGTCGACTATCACACAATTAAGCCATTAGAGGAGAATTCAGCCTGTCACCGTGAGGCGTAAAACTTTCTAGCGAAGAGCTAAGGTACTAACACAGAAAAGATGCAAATAATTTGCATAATAATTTGCCATCTAAAGAATTATACACTCCTAAAATAAATACACTCCTTGCATGAAGACATGCTTAACTAACAATATACAGCTAGATGTCATTATACAATAGTGATAAGCTGGATGGAGAAGAAGCAGGATACTATGGGGCCTATAACATTTGGTGAGCTGTGGCTGGTAATAAGATCCTCTTCCATTCCTAGTAATCATTATACGACAACAAGATCCTATTCCAGTGGCATATTATGCAACAAGCATGCATATTATACTTTTACGTCAAATGTATGATATAATTCTTTCTTTTTTTATTCATCGAATATGAGCGCTAGTATTTTCTTCTAACATCATATCCCACTATATAACATATCACCAACCAGTGATTGACCAGGACACCATGATGGACAGAAAAACTACTGGCGCACCGGTGCCACCACAAGCCACCACAAGCAAGTCGTATGAATGAGACAGCACGTGAAACATGGAAGTGACTACACATGCAAGTGACTTCATTCAAATTTCAGCTTTTGACCTGATTGAAGGGATTCGTAATCACATTCGAATGCATATCAGTGAGTTCATTTTCTCCCCAGAGGGCTAAGTTCCAATTGACACCACATGCAAAACATTCTCGGAAGGTGCGATCGTCAACTGACAAGGATGTGAGTGCGTGTTCCACCGTCCACCTAACTCATGCGTAGCCAGGGGCCATGGTATCACCTTGATGACGTCACTTCGCTCGCCAGTGGGCGACATGGTGCTCATACGGAAGTTGTGCACGTCTTCGATCGGCGTGGAGGAGCGCGACCGGCCGTCCTTGGTAACCACTTCTTCGTCGGCGCGCAGCCGCTCGATCCTTTTGAAGACGGGCGGCGTCTTCGGGTAGATGACGCCATAGTCGAGTGTCAGCAGCTGCGGCGAGGCGGGCGACCGGGCGCGGTGCAGCGGCGGCGGTGGCGTCATCGGTGGCGACTGTTTCGGCGACGGCGTCTTGCTGTCCTTGCGCTCGTTGCCGTGCAGGGCCGAGTAGAGCTCGGGCGCCGTCTGCATCAGACCGCGCATGAAGCTCTCCTTGACGGCTGGCCGAGGCTTGGGCGCCACCTTGGGCGGTACCTTGGCAGGCGGTACGTGCGGCGGCTCGTCCACTGACACGGGGATCACGCGCGAACGCGGCTCGGCTGACGAGAGACGTTCGTTCTCGCTGTTTTGCCGGCGGGTGTCGGTGGCGGCGGTGGTCAGAGGCGGGTCGGCACAACCGGGCCGGATGCTGGCCGTCCGCTGGATCTGAGAGATGATTTCTGGGCTCTTGAGATCGACGTCGGCGTGGGGTTGCGCCGGCCGACCTTTCTGCAGGTACAGACTGTTGCTGCGGCGCACCTGCGAGCTAGCCGGCCTGTGCGACGCCGGCTGACTGCCCAACGTGTTGTTCCTCACAGACACGTTGAGCATGCTGCCGCCGAGATGCGAGGTGCCAGCGAGCCGGCTATCCCGAGACGACGGCGGGGTCACTCGCGGTTTACGAGGCAGCGTCTGCGACTGAAGATGGTCCCGAACTGGCTGTCGCGCCGCGCCGACACGGTGATCGATGGTGTGCGCGCGCATCGGCTCGACCGAGCGTCTATCCAGCTCGTCGAAGCTCTTGTGGTAACGCCGGTGGCCGCCGAGCCGAGTGTGCAGGGTGGTGGTGCAGCGCGCGTCCCGCGGCGCCGGCTCATCCGTGCTGTGACTGCGGTCGCGCTGACCGAAGTAGGTGGTGTGAGGCGGAGAGTCACGAATCGCCGGGGAGCCGCGGCGAGCCGGCCGCTGTGGACTGTCGGGGCGAGTGCTGCTGGTCTCGCGGTATTCGCGGTACATGGGACCGTCTCTAGGTCCCTCGCAACTACGGAAATGGTACTCCTTCACCAGACGACCGTCCTCGATACGTTCGCGCTGCACTGTCTCCGGCCCAGAGGATCGCCGGTCCTCGAACCGGATCGGTGTCACGTCACGAGTCACGCGAGAAGACACCTCGTGAGCGTCTTCTCGGCGCCGCTGGAGGGCTGGCGCCACACGGGAATCACACTTCGATCGGTCCAGTACGGGTGGCGGTGGCGGCGCCAGCGGCGGCACCGGCTGCGGAGGAGTCTGCTTCAGCCGGTTCTTCCGCTTGTGCCGCGGTGGCGGTGACGGAGGTGGCGATGCAGTCGATGGCGACACTGGGCCAGTCTGCTTGCTCGACTTCTCCTTCCCCTCCACGCTTCGGCCACCGAATGAGACACCACCGCGCGGCTTACCAGAGCTGAACTTGCTGGCAAAGATCGGGTCTTCGTCGACCTCAGACTGCAGGTCGGACATCAGCGGAGTGCTAGTGTGTCTGGATGGCGGCAACACCTGAACCCGCTCGTAGCTGCCACGTGGAGACTCACGCGTCTCCTTGATGTACGTCCGTTCGGGAGTCTGGCGCACCTCCTTGGTGTACTTCTCATTTCTTTCCCATCTTGTGGGTGGTGCACTGCCCTTCTGCATCGTTCCAGAACTCTTCTGATATTCGTATGTGCTCGTCTCACGGTGTCTCTCCGAGTCCTTGTTTCGTCTGTCAGCAGCTTCACAGTGTCTCTCAGCGGATTCCCGGTGTCTGTCAACAGATCCCCGATGTCTGTCAACAGATTGCCGATGTTTGTCAGCAGATTCCCGGTGTCTGTCAGCAGATTCTCGATGTCTGTTAGCAGTTTCCCGGTATATGGCGGGAGCTTCGCGGCCCCTATCGTAAGTCTCACAGAATGTTTCGTTTTCCTCGTGACGTCTGCCGGAGTTGTTGCGCTGCCTATTCGTTTCGTCGCGCCCCTTCTTGAACGAGTGCGTACGGGTCTCGTCCTCGGAGCTTCTCGAGTGGATCGACTCGCTGTCGAAGCGGTTGGTGTGGTTGTTGACCCAGGTGCCGGTCTGCTTGCGCTTGGTCTTCTCCGGATAGCACTCGATTGGGGTACTGGTCTGGCCGTCGGGCCGGAGGTCAAGTTTGCGTAGCTCTTGCATGCGCTCCGACAGACTGCCAGCGTCCATGTCTCCCTGCCGATCGCCCTCCACATTCTCTTGCACGTACCTGCAGGCGAAAGTTTGGACATGACATGATCTGAGAAGTTGTAGCGGCAACAAGTTTGCGCAATCAAGAGACAGACAGACAGACAGACAGACAGACAGACAGACAGACAGACAGACAGACAGACAGACAGACAGACAGACAGACAGACAGACAGACAGACAGACAGACAGACAGATACAGAGACAGAGACAGATACAGAGACAGATACAGAGACAGAGACAGAGACAGAGACAGAGACAGAGACAGAGACAGAGACAGGGACAGAGAGAGAGAGAGACAGACAGACAGACAGACAGACACGCACACGCACACGCACACGCACACGCACACGAACACGCACACGCGCACACGCACACGCGCACACGCGCACACGCGCACACGCGCACGCGCACACACACACACACATATATATATATTTTCTATATATATTAAAATGCATACATCAAGACCATTGGATGCAGCGCACCGCGAAATCACAATGCTCAATGAACACGCCTCCAAATCAATAATTATTAATTAACAACGTATGGTGGGGGCAGAATACAAGAATTGCTGCAAATTTCCTGGCTTCCACAACAGGATAGGGGGCTCCAGAGAGCGCAAAAAGCTGACAGCTTTCTCCCACAACGGTAACTTTTTTATCGATCTACACAAGAACATAGGTCTCAAGCCGACACATATTTTGAGTTTTTCCGTGTTCCGGGTCAGCTGTACTGAGTATTCTAGTCTCTGAAGTTACACGCCTGTTCTATGTCTACATGGGTGGTTGCGTTGGTGCAGATGTTGCTCGGCACAGATGGATGCCTGCTCCGTGACATGGGGCGGAAGTGGATGAATGGAATGCTTGCGCTGGTGGTCTGGATCCTGACCAGCAGAGGATGCAGGCCGGCAGCGGGCCACATATAAGTCACCTACCGGAGACCGTCGCCGAGCTTGACGCCGTCGCCTAGGCGGCCGCCCCTGGGCAGCGAGAAGTGCTCCACCATGTCGACATCCTTGGTGTGACGCCGGTTATGGCTGGAGGAGCGCACCTCCTCCCGCCCGTCGCCGCCGTCGTCGGGCATCTGCGCAACATGTCAGGCTGTGTCACTCTGCCTCCGATCCGCAGACGCCGGCGCCATAGCAGCGATTCCAGCCATTTAACAATTGCTTCCAAGTCTCACTCGCGAAACATTTTTGAATTTCCATCCGCGCTAACTACAACATCCAACACGTCTTGCTTCCTATATTATGCCTTGCTATCTCATATATATTGGCAGATAGAACTCATGTATCTCATGTATCTTGCGATGTCATGTATATTGTGCCTTGCTATCTCGTGCATATTGCGCCTTGTTAATTGCTATCTCAGGAGATGCTATCTCATCTACCGATTCTGTAACGAAGCTAGATTCTGACGCCACTAGCAATAAAATATGCCGCATTATAATAGCTACATCTATGTGTCCAGTCTTGTCGGGAGCCTGGGTCCGAGCGGAATCCATCCGCCCGTCTGCCGATGTCGGCACGTGGCTGAAATCAGCAGCTAACGACGCGCACCCCACGGTATGTCTTACTGCCAGGTTCGGTGCCGGTGGCTGGCCGACACGTATCGTGCCACCGCCATGTAACATGGGACTGTGCTTCCGCTATGTAGTATGCAACCATGCAGAGTGGAGGACTGGTCGAGAGTTGTCGACAGAGCTCTTGTGCATGCTCCCGTGCTCTCCGAAATATGGAGCAATAATTAGCCCAGGCACGTGACAGATGCATGGTAGGTATGTCCCGGGCAGCGCGCCACTGCCCCAGGTCAGACAGTATTGAGCAATAGTTAGCCCCAGCAGGCGACCGACGCATGGTAAGTGTATCCAGAAAAGCGCATGACTGCCACTGGCCAGGTAGAAGTATCCCAACAACCGAAGTGAGCGGAAATTCAATTGGTAAGTAGGTAAGTAGGTAATTTCAGTTTAGTAGGTATATACCTACCAAACCGTCACAGTACCCAGGGAAATTATGGAAACACGTACTGCTGAAATGCACGCGTCGGTGTCTCCCCAAACGCTTGTTTATGCACAAACGTTTGTTGAAGCTGTGATATGACGAGCTGTCACCACTTTGCTGCTCGTAAGTCCGGTCAATAAAAGGACAATTTACACTCATTGCATTCGCGACCAAGTTCCCACGAAGCGAGATCAAACCTAGACTAACACAGCCAGGAGAGCGAAACTCTCCTACAAAACCTTCAGCTACCTTGAGCGTTTCCCCACTCTCCTCCCTCACCAATAGGGGATAATATTAAACTGAAAGCCTCTGCTTAATATCAATATAAGAACCCCGACCATCTCAATAGCCGGTGAGCATGTTGTCAACCGCTGAGCATCGGTCAGGACGTACGCATACCTCGCATAATGTTTTTTTTTGTAAATATAGAAGAATTAAAAATAAAATAGATGGAGTGGGAATCAATGACACATTGTGATACACACCCCAAAATCTAAAAATAACTATTGATTCTTTTCAAGCTATACAGTAAGACGGATTATAAAAACATCCGCGCCGCGAGGTCTAAAATCAATGTAAAATAGCATGAGCTTACCTGTAGTAGTGATAAAGTGATGGAAAGGTCACGACGTTACATGAAGCACAGGAGCAGTGTCTGGAGTCACGAATAGTCGAATTCGTTCAGCTTCCTCAGTTTAAGAATGGTCAATACAAAGACTTCCAGTTTTCATTTCTCCTCACATAGAACCGCAATCCATGTACTGGATCAGCAGCGAACACAAAAACTGCAGAGGTCGCAAAATGAAATGACTGGGGTGAGCACTGCACCGAAAAGTCGGGGAAAAAACTATAAAAAACGGACCCATTGTGAGGCTACAGGTCAACATCAAACGTGCAGCAAGATTTTGCGGTTGTGAACACCACATGGGACCACCACGACCTCGATTTCCTGAGAGTGTCTGCCGGCAGCGGGCCAGTGCGATGATGCCTTATGTAGGTGGCGACAGTACGTAGCCATACATTCTTCACTCATTGCATACTGCGATAAGCGGCAGCCGCGGTCGAGGCACGTGTTTACCGGCCGAGTAGGTGGAAACAGTGGCCGGCTAGCCGCACCAGTCCGAACGCCTGCACCCGTGTGCCATTTTTGGAAGGATTATGTGCGCCGGCGGAGGGGAGGGGGTGCGATGTCGTGGTGCAGAATTGGCACCGCCAAGACATTTGCCGACCCTGCGCTGCCATGTCCTGTTCTAGTGCAGCCTGCTCGACGGGCTAGGAGGCTCACCCGGGAGCTGCACCTATACCCGCTCCAGTCGCCATCAACTCTACAACGCCAGCCGGCGGCTAACCACTGTACAATCGCCATCAGCCGCTGCCTGCTGCACATGTAGATGGAATCTGGCATGGACATTCCACGGTCTGTGAAGGCCAGCGGCGGATTGGACGAGTTTCCTGATGCCCGAACACACTGCCCCTGGCATGCTACATAATACTGGCTACCTGGAGGGCGCTCACATGCAACAAGCGTCGCAGAATCTGACGGAACAAACTGAGTGCTGTCGTAAAACACGAATGGCGTCAACGGCTGTCGTTGCAGAGGTTAATGCAGGCATACTGATCGAATGCGACTCTTTCTTCTCGTAATTAATCTCCAAGGCAATTCTTGCTACAACGCGTACATATACGGAACATGGCCGTGGAGTACGGAACATGTACTCGACCGTGGAGTACGCAATGGAACAGATGGCCGTACTGGGCCGTGGAGTGCCCAGTGGAACAGATGGCCGCACTGGATCGTGGATAATCCAATGGAACAGATGGCCGTAATGGACCGTGAAGTGCCCAGTGGAACAGGTGGCCGTACTGTGCCGTGAAGTGCCCATTGGAACAGATGGCCGCACTGGGCCGTGAAGTGCCCATTGGAACAGATGGCCGCACTGGATCGTGAATAATCCAATGGAACAGATGGTCGTACTGGACTGTGAAGTGCCCAGTGGAACAGATGGCCGTCTGGACGACCGGGGAGTGCCCAGTGGAACAGATAGCCGGCTGGACGACCGGGGAGTGCCCAGTGGAACAGATGGCCACGGTGCACCCAGGGTCACATGGCACGAGGTCATTCGTCGTGTACCAGCCATGCCAACGTTGTTAATCCCAGCACAAGCGGGCCGTAAATGGGCGCAATGTCCAGGCACGTAGTGCAGGCTGCCATACACGACTGTCCAGTGTCCTTGCGGTCAGGGTCGTGTATCAGCCAGTTGTGGCGCATAACACTGAAGCACAGTCTTATTCTGGCTGCATTCATGTATGCAAAACCAGTCGGCCGTGGAATGAATTTACACACGGTCTCTCAGCAGAATACCCCAGGACTAGAAACGATGCATATGAGTAACAAAAAGTTGCCGAGAAGCTGAAATTAGAGTTAATTCAGAAACGCGGCACCGTGCCCTCCAACATTGTTTTCCTTGCATGCTCAACAAGTGTTGTTGATTATTGCAGGAAATTTATCGGAAATCAAGAGTGACCACTTGTATTGACAACGTCTGACGGCATCTATTACAACGACTCGAAATTACAGTGGCATTTGAAACTTTTATTAGCACCTACAGGAGCATCTACCATCATCGTCATGTCTGACCTAGCCATCACAGGTCCTGGCACTCACATCACAACCCCTGATGCTAACGTCACAGCCCCTGTCATCACATATCGGCCTTTGCTGCAGCCCTTGTCATCATGATCTGTCAAACAGGTGGCGGTCGGGCAAGCGGTAGAAATAGCTGCCACAGTGAAACATACCTCAACATTCTGGAACAGCTCGCGCTGGTGTGTGCGTGCCGACTCAGTGACCAGCTCGCCGTGGCGGTCGTGGCGACTCGTCTCGTGCACGTTGTCCGTGTCGACGGTGCGCCACGTCTTGGCCGACTGGTGGAGCAGACGGTGCTGGCCACGGCGCGGCTCAAGCTGGCCCTGATCGCCGCTGGTCTCTGATCGCACCAGTTGGCGCGCGTCCATGCCGTCGCGGATGGCGTGCGACAGTTCCTGCGGCAGAGAGACAGTCAGTGGACGCACGGAAACATCGGGAAGGCAGCGGACAATTGTCGGGCCTCTGGACCCCAGAACGGCAGCTGCTAGGGTGCCATCAGTGGACGTGTGTGGGGCCTCTGGACCCCAGAACGGCAGCTGCTACGGTGCCATCAGTGAACGTGTGGGGGGCCTCTGGACCCCAGAACGGCGGCTGCTACGGTGCCATCAGTGGACGTGTGGGGGCCTCTGGACCCCAGAACGGCAGCTGCTACAGTGCCATCAGTGGACGTGTGTGGGGCCTCTGGACCCCAGAACGGCAGCTGCTACGGTGCCATCAGTGGACGTGTGGGGGGCCTCTGGACCCCAGAACGGCGGCTGCTACGGTGCCATCAGCGGACGTGTGGGGGTCTCTGGACCCCAGAACGGCAGCTGCTACGGTGCCATCAGTGGACGTGTGGCGACAGGGTGGACCTCAGAATGTCAGCTGCCGGTGTCATCAGTGGACGTGTGGGGGTCCCTGGACACCGGGACATCCAGTGGATGTGTGGGAATACCTGGACATAAGAACGGGAGCTGGTGCGAGTATGACGCTTGTGTGTGGATGTGTGGGGACCCGGGACGGTGGCAGCTGTTGTCAGCGGAGGTGTAGGGATCCTCGAACGGCATCTCATGCGGGTATGCTGCGTGGGCGTGGACGTGTGGGGCCCCTGGGCTGGCAGTTTCTGGGAGTGGTACGTCAGCGGCACCTGCTCCCTCGCAGCATGCCACAGAGCCACGCAACATAGCTTCGCCACAGAAAGCCACAGAGCAACGTGACAGAATCTCACAACGCCACAGACCCACGCCACAGAATGTCTCAGAGCCAGACTTCAGAAGGCAACAGAAAGCCACAGAGCCACACAACAGAAGCACACAGAACACCACAGTGCCACGCCAGAGACACCCGACAGAACGTCACAGAGTCAGACCACACAACACCACAGGAGGCCAAAGAGCCACGCGACATACCTACGCCACATAACACCACAGAACAACACAATATAACTTCACAGAACCCCACAGCCACGGCACAGAATGCCACAGAATGCCACAGAGCCACGCCACAGAACGATGGCGGTTCTGGCAGCCACCGTGGGACGGTCACGACATTAGTGTCATCCTCGTCACCCAGGCACCTGCCGGGTGGCTCGGAGCGCCGCCAGAGCGTCACGTGTGACCCTGCTCCACTGGACGCTCCCCAGGTGGCCATGTCTGGCGTCGTGACGTGTGACGTGCTCCACGGACGCTCCCCAGGTGGCCGGGCCGCCGCTGATGTCTGATGCGCGTCCGTGACGTGTGACCGTGCTCCACTGGACGCTCCCCAGGTGGCCGGGCCGCCGCTGATGTCTGATGCGTGTCCGTGACGTGTGACCGTGCTCCACTGGACGCTCCCCAGGTGGCCGGGCCGCCGCTGATGTCTGATGCGTGTCCGTGACGTGTGACCGTGCTCCACTGGACGCTCCCCAGGTGGCCGGGCCGCCGCTGATGTCTGATGCGCGTCCGTGACGTGTGACCGTGCTCCCCACCCGACGGTTCCCAGTGGACGGGCCCCGGGGTGTGTGACCCTGCTCCACTGGACGCTCCCCAGGTGGCCGGGCCGCCGCTGATGTCTGATGCGCGTCCGTGACGTGTGACCGTGCTCCCCACCCGACGGTTCCCAGTGGACGGGCCGCCGGGGTGTGTGACCCTGCTCCACTGGACGCTCCCCAGGTGGCCGGGCCGCCGCTGATGTCTGATGCGCGTCCGTGACGTGTGACCGTGCTCCCCACCCGACGGTTCCCAGTGGACGGGCCGCCGGGGTGTGTGACCCTGCTCCACTGGACGCTCCCCAGGTGGCCGGGCCGCCGCTGATGTCTGATGCGCGTCCGTGACGTGTGACCGTGCTCCCCACCCGACGGTTCCCAGTGGACGGGCCGCCGGGGTGTGTGACCCTGCTCCACCGGACGCTCCCCAGGTGGCCGGGCCGCCGCTGATGTCTGATGCGTGTCCGTGACGTGTGACCGTGCTCCACTGGACGCTCCCCAGGTGACCGGGCCGCCGCTGATGTCTGATGCGTGTCCGTGGTGTGTGACCCTGCTCCACCGGACGCTCCCCAGGTGGCCGGGCCGCCGCTGATGTCTGATGCGCGTCCGTGACGTGTGGCCGTGCTCCCCACCCGACGGTTCCCAGTGGACAGGCCGCCGTGGTGTGTGACCCTGCTCCACCGGACGCTCCCCAGGTGGCCGGGCCGCCGCTGATGTCTGATGCGCGTCCGTCACGTGTGACCGTGCTCCCCACCCGACGGTTCCCAGTGGACGGGCCGCCGGGGTGTGTGACCCTGCTCCACTGGACGCTCCCCAGGTGGCCGGGCCGCCGCTGATGTCTGATGCGCGTCCGTGACGTGTGACCGTGCTCCCCACCCGACGGTTCCCAGTGGACGGGCCGCCGGGGTGTGTGACCCTGCTCCACTGGACGCTCCCCAGGTGGCCGGGCCGCCGCTGATGTCTGATGCGCGTCCGTGACGTGTGACCGTGCTCCACTGGACGCTCCCCAGGTGGCCGGGCCGCCGCTGATGTCTGATGCGCGTCCGTGACGTGTGACCCTGCTCCACTGGACGCTCCCCAGGTGGCCGGGCCGCCGCTGATGTCTGATGCGCGTCCGTGACGTGTGACCGTGCTCCCCACCCGACGGTTCCCAGTGGACAGGCCGCCGTGGTGTGTGACCCTGCTCCACCGGACGCTCCCCAGGTGGCCGGGCCGCCGCTGATATCTGATGCGCGTCCGTGACGTGTGACCGTGCTCCCCACCCGACGGTTCCCAGTGGACGGGCAGCCGTGGTGTGTGACCCTGCTCCACTGGACGCTCCCCAGGTGGCCGGGCCGCCGCTGATGTCTGATGCGCGTCCGTGTACCAATATCACGTCTGTCGGCTCAGCTGAAACAGCAGAGCACGTGTGCCGGCCCGGCTGTCCGCTGGCACCCCAACCAGCCGGACGGTGGCGACACGCTCGACGGTCGGCCTCCCATTCAGACAGCTGGCACGCGCCGCGCGGCCCATCGGCAGTCAGACCTGCCGGCCAGCCAACCGGAGAGTGGCGCGGCTCGACCTTGCACGCGGCCGCCGTGATGCTATCGGCGCGTCACGTATGTCCCACGGCGGGTTTGGCAACGTGACCTGGCGAGTGCAGGATCTGAGAGGCTGCTTGTGCAAACGGGGCTGCCGGCGCTCCGCGACCAGAGCAGAGCGCAGATGTTTTATTTAGGTTCGCCTGCCTCGGCACGTTGTGCCACTCGCCGTCCTTGAGTCCGTCTGGTGCAACGTTGGCCGACGTCACCACAGTGGCCAGCACCGTCACCCGCTTCACGGGTGCAGGCGGGTTTTGGTAATCGCTTATTAACGCATTCGGTATGCCATTATACGCAGTGACACATTCGGCATTCCATAAACTTGCAATGCTTGAACGTAAATGCCTTCCTATGCTCGCTCACGTTTCATGTGCAAGCACAAGGAAAAACAGAATTATCGAGCTGCGTTACATCGACTCGAACACACGAATCAGCTGCTATCTAGCTCCCGATGTTGGTCAACATACACTGCATGCTGTGGTATCTCCGTCTCATGGAATTTACTGAATTTCTCATGACTCTCCTATTTAAACCGGCAGGCCAGTCAGGTGAGCTTGTTAATGGAACCATGCTGAGACATGCCGAAAATAGCGCAATAATGTATGTACGATGTAGCTTAGACACCCTGAAACTAAATAGAAGTTACAGGGTCAGCTTGCCACATATCAAGGTAATTACCAGCGAGGTAGAGCTACAGCGAGACTACTCCCGTATGCATTGTACAGACGTTCACCGAAGCAACCCGGCTCGGTCAGACCGTCACAATTCTCAACCGTAAAAACTTTTTTTGTTGGTGCAACGCTTGGCTTTCTAATTAGTGCACAAACAGTCAGATGGACTCTTTTATTTCTGGTTTTCTGACATATGTATTCGCACTATTCATTCATCCGCAATATTCTTCATCAGGTGCGCTTAATACCTGCCAACGAACAAAATATCAGCGTCATTTCAACTTCTGGTCAGCTTCAACAGCGATTCACGATGGCATACAATAGCTCAAGCTCTGCTCTTCTCAGTCAGAGCTTTCCCTGATTTTGTATACTCACATTTCCCAAGTTGTATCACTACATGTATCGTGAAGTACTCTCAATCTGTGTTCAATTACAAGAGTTTGCTGCGACATTGCCGCACGCGGGCACCATGCACCCCGCAACGCAGCAGACACTCACCACCCCGGCCTCAAGTACTTGGCTTGCCTGAAGCATTTGTCGAATGGCTGAAGTACTTGGCTTGTATTTGTGGTCTTGAGTTCAGTCTCAGGGAGGGATGATGTTTTAAGTTCTACCCTTTGTAATGCAATTTGGTGAATGCACATCATCCGAAGTCACCTCAGCTCTGCATACATGCTTCCAGATGTGACGCTCTGTAAGCATTCCAGGCAAGACGCTGATGGTAGACACGGATATATGACTGCATTGCACATTTAGCACTGATACTAGCGATATGCGCGCTATACTAGCTTCGAGCGAGAACAAAGCCCGAGTGAGTCTACTCCTGTGCATACGGTTCGGTAGTTCAACTAAGCGGCCCAGCCCAACCGACCTGGCCGTTCCCACTATCACATCGCTGAAACCGCAATTCTTCTTGGTTCGCTTCGCATTATATTTTTGTTTTCACAAAGGCGTGCTTTTTAAACATTTGTTTCCCAATAGTCTTCATGAAATGAGTGCTCTTTGCCCAAACAAGTATCCCCTATGGTCCGGCACGCCTAAAAAATAACTCCCCCTCAAAGAAATAGGAATGCACTTACGTGCATTTGCTTACGTACATCTGCCATACGTACATTTGCTTTTACGTACATTTGTCCTATAATCGTGCAGGTGGCTCTGACTTGGGGGAGGGGCAGCCAGGCACCGGCTTCGTGTTACATCACGGCGTCACGTGGTCTGTGAGCTTGATGCCGGGAAGTGTCAAGCTCCGCCGCTAGTAGTGTTGCACTGCTGTATGGACATAAACTGAGCAGGACGGCTGTCATCAGATCCAGCAGCAGTATTGGACAGCAATCCAGTTCCTCTGCCAAATATCGATCAAATGCGTCCAAAATGTAAGCGCGCTGCGCCGAATTGTCGAAATAAGCTATACTCATTTTTTTCATGATTTCTGCACTTACGCGAAAATTCGACGCAATAAGGCGATATCGAAAACCGTGAGCATTATTGCGTGTGCGCTCCAGAGGACAAAAGTAGCCGGATAATCCCCTTCTGCACACTACCACCCGAACAGCCACAGATGCACGGGACCAGCCATGTGACAGCTAGTCAATGTCATTCGTCTGCTAGACTACAATACACACGAAGGGCCGGGGGGACCAGCCAGCCATGTGACAGCTGGTCAATGTCATTCGGCTGACTAGACAACAACACACGAAGGGCCTGGGTATTCACGTGTCCTCTCCTGACTCGAATCCAGACTGGCCAAGCACTTCCAACTCTGCAATAAGGTCCACGTCTTCACCCACTGGCGAGAGAGCGCAGTTGACGCCGCTTAACGAGATTCACGTGGCGGAATGTTGCCCGATCACATGTCTGCGGCACAAGAGCACCACAGCCTATCTGTTGCCCTCGTTCGACCACCGCTCCGACTGGCGCCTTGTACTAGTATGCTGCTACCATAAGCCCGGTTAAAAGACCCTCCCCAACCATCACCACATCCTAAGGAAACCATCCACCAACATCCCACACACATATCAATGCCTATCTACCCTAGTTATCCTATTCCTCCGACCCCCCTCCCCCCAACACATGTGGATCGAACGCCCCATCAACAACCATAAAACCGCATCCACGCTCATCCAAAGGGGCCCGTGCCGCGCACACTCACCCAGCACAAACCTCACCCCACCCACCATAAATCAGAACTGGGAAACAATACCCACCATAAATCCCACCCACCCATAAATCCCACCCACCATAAATCAGAACTGGGAAACAATATTTTCCTGCCTAAAAGATGTGTCCACGACACTTTTAAATACATTCAATGAGGGGGCAGGGATGGCGGAGTGATTAAGGTGTTGGCTCTGGGTACCAAAGGTCCCGAGTTGGACACTGGCACCGCTCGGAACATTTCCCAATTCCGCGGCGAAACAGTGTGGGAGGCGCCATTAGTCGTGAATGTGCATAACATGCGCAGTGAACCACCCCGTAAACAAACACTCAATGAGGAACTACCCCCACATCAGCGGGCAACCTGTTCCACTGATCAACAACCCTTTTACTGAAAACTTGTTGTCCCTTAACTGTCGTACATCTGAACTTGTCAAACCTGAATTGATGATCCCTGTGTGATACTCTAAACTGAAGAGCATCGTTCAAATTGACCTGATCTAATCCTTTAGCAACTTTGTACATTTAAGTCATGTCCCCCTTCATCTCATATACTTGAGTGAGTACATATCTGATGCCACCAGCGTTTCTCCATATTCTAAGTTACCTATTCCACTGATGTGTTTAGTCGCCTTGCGCTGTATTCTTACCAATATATCTATATCTTTTCTTGGTATGGGCTCCATGCTGTACAGAATATTCCAAGTGGGGTCGCACACATGCTAAATACAGTTTTTCATGACTTCTTTGCTCTTTGATCTGACACTTCTATTAATGAGTCCCAGCATTCTGAATGTCCTGTTCCTAGCTGAGATACATTGTTTTTCTGCTTTAAGGTCTTTTGAAACCAATGCACCTAAGTCTCTTTCTTCTACAGTAACATCCAGTTCCCTCTCTCCCATTGTATATCTGAAAGTCTCACCTCCAGACCCCAGATGCATAACCTTACACTTATCATAGTTGAAAGACATCTGCCATTGATCAGCCCACTTTTAAAGTCCTCCAAATCTAGCTGAATATTACTAGAGTGATCACTACAGGTTGCCACTCCTACCAGCTTGATGTCATCAGCAAATTTGAACACTATTCCTCAGCCCTACCTTAATGTTATTCACAAAGATGATAAAAGAGAAGTGGCTCTAGAACAAAGCCCTGTTGTACTCCACTCAGAACACCCCTCCGGTCAGATTTGCATCCATTTACCACTACCCTTTGATTCCTTCCCCTAAACCATGTTTCAATCCAAGCTATAACTTTTCCAACAATCCCATGTTGCTGTAGTTGATAGATTAGCCTCCCATGTGGAATTTCATCAAAAGCTTTGCTAAAGTCCAAGTACACAACATCCATACTTCTTTAATTATCTACTTCTTTTAGTAACATACTCCATGAACTACAACACCTTAGTTACACAAGACCTTCGAGATCGAAATCCATGTTGAGTATCCTTTACAAGGTTGTGCCTATCTGCACATTCTGCTTGACAGCTTTTCCATCTTGCCAAACTATTAAGGTCAAGCTGAGCTGGCCTGTAGTTTCCTACGCACTTCAGACTACAATGTTTGAAAAAAGGGAAGTACGCTGGTACGTTTGCATTTCTCCAATTTGCATGCACTTCAGAATATCCCATAGCTTCAAGCATAGACCGCCTGAAAATGATATCTAGGGGAACTACTAAAGCTTTGGCACACTCCACTGACATTCTAGCGTATGTATCATTTAGGTTACTATTCTGGTCCAGAAACTTTATTAGGTTTTATATTCTGAACTGCATTTCTACAGCTTCTGCATTTATTGTAAGATTCTTCAGCCTATCACATGTCGTAAACTTCAGTCGTTTCTATTGAACCAGAATTATCTTTAGTAAAGACTGATGAGAATTGCTTGTTTAGGGGATTCCACAATATCATAATCATCAACCACTTTTTCCCCAGCTAATTCCAGCTAATTCCACTAAACATCTTAGCCCTAAATTTGTAGAAGCTAAGGCATCTCTTAGCATTTCCTACCGAATATTCTCGAGCTAACCGCCCTAACACCCCTCCTAACTTGATTTCTAGCTATTTTATATTACACGAGGTTTACATCAGAGTTACCGTCTTTTAGTTTCATAAATGTCTGTTTCTTTGACTCAAGTAAATGCTTTAGTCCCCAAATGTATGTGATATGCAGCGATATCTTGGAACATACGTGAAATTCTGAGATGTGTTGCAACGATTTCGGAATTAGTGCACTTCTCTAGAATACCCGGACAAATGCCGTCCAATCCAATGTATACATGGGCAGTCTTCGCGAAATCTTGGACGTCTTCATGATTTCTCCTGAAACATGACTATCGACAAAGATGGTGAGGCGTGATCTTCGATCAGCCGTGCACAAATCGCTTCTGATCTACAGTGCACAAATGACATGTGATCGGTGGAGGCTCTGAGCAGTGGGCAGGCTCTGGGCAGTGGGCAGGCTCTGGGCAGTGGGCAGGTTCTGGGCAGTGGGCAGGCTCTGGGCAGTGGGCAGGCTCTAGGCAGTGGGCAGGCTCTGGGCAGTGGGCAGGCTCTGGGCAGTGGGCAGGCTCTGGCGTCAAACAATGGCGTGACTGTCGATTGCCGCGTAACCGGTTAGTGGGAGCGGACGATCTGACCGGAACCAGGCGCACCACCGCGCTATCACGCAGAAGGCCACCGTCCAGTCTGGCTACACATGCTGGTCCCTGCTGGGGCAGCTGATGTGCCATCCATCACAGCCGACAAATCAGCCGTCACAACTAACGGACCTGCCGCCACAGCCGACAAGTCGGCCCTAATAGTTGCTAGGCCAGCCTTCACGGCTGACAGATCATACCCAGTAGTTGACGCCAGCTGTGGTGGTTGGTCATTTTGGCTTAGGGGCGCATCGACTGCTTCGGTCATACAGCGCCCACACCAGCTGTGGTGACTTGACGACATCCCAGCCCGGTACTCGTCCACCTCCCTGCCCGGCACTCGGCCACCTCCCTGCCCGGTACTCGTCCACCTCCCTGCCCGGCACTCGTCCACCTCCCAGCCCGGCACTCGTCCACCTCCCTGCCCGGCACTCGTCCACCTCCCAGCCCGGTACTCGTCCACCTCCCTGCCCGGCACTCGTCCACCTCCCTGCCCGGCACTCGGCCACCTCCCTGCCCGGTACTCGTCCACCTCCCTGCCCGGCACTCGTCCACCTCCCTGCCCGGCACTCGTCCACCTCCCTGCCCGGCACTCGTCCACCTCCCTGCCCGGTACTCGTCCACCTCCCTGCCCGGCACTCGTCCACCTCCCTGCTCGGCACTCGTCCACCTCCCTGCCCGGTACTCGTCCACCTCCCTGCCCGGCACTCGTCCACCTCCCTGCCCGGCACTCGGCCACCTCCCTGCCCGGTACTCGTCCACCTCCCTGCCCGGCACTCGTCCACCTCCCTGCCCGGCACTCGTCCACCTCCCTGCCCGGCACTCGTCCACCTCCCTGCCCGGTACTCGTCCACCTCCCTGCCCGGCACTCGTCCACCTCCCTGCTCGGCACTCGTCCACCTCCCTGCCCGGTACTCGTCCACCTCCCTGCCCGGCACTCGGCCACCTCACTGCCCGGTACTTGGCCACGTACCTGCCCGGTGCCCGGCCACGTCGGACAGGGATGGGTTGGGAATGCAACCAGCGGAAGCCGGAGCTACTGCGACAGAAAAACACCAGGCGGTGTCAGCCCAGATGAATGGCTTGTTGTTGGCCAGCACGCGGTCGTCCGACCGGTTGAGAGAAAGGCACCCTGATGAATTATCGTTGCAAGACTTACAATCGGGCGCCGGCAGCGGCGTTTTACGGCCCGGGGTGGCGGCAGGCGGCGGGAGGGGCGTTTTACGGCCCGGGGTGGCGGCAGGCGGCGGGAGCGGCATTTTACGGCCCGGGGTGGCAGCAGGCCACGGGAGGGGCGTTTTACGGCCCGGGGTGGCGGCAGGCGGCGGGAGGGACGTTTTACGGCCCGGGGTGGAGGCAGGCGGCGGGAGGGGCATTTTACGGCCCGGGGTGGCGGCAGGCGGCGGGAGGGACGTTTTACGGCCCGGGGTGGCGGCAGGCGGCGGGAGCGGCGTTTTACGGCCCGGGGTGGCGGCAGGCGGCGGGAGCGGCGTTTTACGGCCCGAGGTGGAGGCAGGCGGCGGGAGGGACATTTTACGGCCCGGGGTGGCGGCAGGCGGCGGGAGGGGCGTTTTACGGCCCGGGGTGGCGGCAGGCGGCGGGAGCGACGTTTCACAATAGGTCTGGATCGTGCCAGCGATGACGCTGTTCGAAATGAACCCAGACATGGATCGGATAAGTGGTCTGCGCTATTTTTGTATCCAGGTACCGGGCTCACGTGCTAGCCACGACACACGCGGCGCGGCGGACTTAGCACCATAGCAGGATCGACACGCGAGCTTAGCCACGGTCATGGGCACATGTGCAGTAGGCCTGCTCTGCATCCGGGCAGGGTCTGGCCGACGCTCTTTCGCCCTACGGCGTGTGTGCCACAGCTTTACAGCAAGCTACCTGGCGGATTAAGCCGGCGGACGACCAGCAACACTTGAAATCACTTCGGAATGCTGACTAGTGATGGCGTCTAGACGAGTAGTTCATGCGTGTTATTTAGGTTTTCGCAGTTTTCGTGTGCATTCATTACCTTTGCTATTGCATCATGTGTTTATCGGCAACACGTGAAAGAGCGCAAGTGTATTTTGCACTATACTACAGCTTAACGAGGATTTCCGAAGAGTAATACGTAAGATTGTGGAGCTTCCAAAGAAGGAGACT
This sequence comes from Imbricaverruca yamaguchii, assembly GCA_034440575.1. Classification (NCBI taxonomy): domain Eukaryota; kingdom Metazoa; phylum Arthropoda; class Thecostraca; family Neoverrucidae; genus Imbricaverruca; species Imbricaverruca yamaguchii. The sequence goes on along the minus strand of JAOTOL010001651.1, from coordinate 3,203,254 downwards.
TTTTGGAGATCGGAATGCATTAGCATTCCGACATTTATTGGCACCGGTTTATGCATTTCGAAGAATGCTTAGTGTTCTTTAATAGTGACAGGGGGCTTTTTACTCCTCAAAAAAAATGTTCACTATGGTTGACAAAACTGAGAGACGGGGGAACCACCGGAGCAACAGTGTCACCAGCTCCTCCTCCTGGGTGCAATGCTTACTATGCCTTGTGCGAATTAACGTTAACTACGCATAAAGTGCTGCAATAAAATAATGGTAGGCAGATATGCGCGGAGACCCACGCTATCTACCATAAATAAACTATGCATGAATGATTACCTAAACAATGTATCGCTTTGCGTATCGATCTAACCATTAATTGATCAGCGCAGCGTGACACCCCGCTGAAGTGACGTCCACATCACAGCCGAAACACTTGACGTGACGTGAGTACTGATCGACGTACATCTTCTGTCGTGTCATATTCAACCGGACAGTGGGCTAATTATTTTTGTGAGGCTGGGTGGGGCTTCTTTTTCGAACCCGCAACTGCCCATCCTGGTGCGAGTTTGGTGGAAAGGAACGTGCAACTGTGAAAGGAGGAGTTGAAGCTGGTGCGACCGCCACAGCCCGAATTCTAGGAACAGCGTGGGGTGAGGTACTGAAACTGGCGTGGGGTGAGGTGCAGAGGCCGGCATGACGTGGGGTACTGAGGAAGACGTGCGGTGAGAATACTGAGACAATGGTGGGCGATGCACCGACAACAGTGTGG